>VFSX01000183.1:209259-291759 GCA_016618255.1 Chlamydomonas sp. UWO 241 | reverse complement strand
TTGAGATTGCGCTAATTCCGACCCCCAAAAGTGTGAAAATCAGCACTTTCACACTTTCTCAGCCAACATTCGCCTCAGTCGGGTTGAGATTGGCGATATGAGCGTGAGGCCCAGGTTGAGCCATCATTTTTCCAAGATCCTTAACGCAACCACTGGTTCGCTCATATACCAAATCCGTAAACTCTCGACCCTAGACCCCGATCCCTAAACTCCAAACCCCTGCACCCTGAAACCCTAAACCCGCGACCCTAAACCCCAAGCCCTGCCGTAGGTCGCACGCGCGATCGCTACAGACCGCAAGATCGGCGCGTTCAACCAAACAAACCCCTGAACCCCAAACCCCTAAAACCCAACCCCCACCCCCACCCCACCCCCACCCCCCCAAAAAAACGAAACCCTTGACCCTGTCGCAGGTCGAGCGCGCAGTCGCTGCCGACCGCAAGATCGGCGCTCATGCACCCACCCCGCCAACCTCAAAACCCTCGCCCCTTCACCCTCAACCCCAAGCCCCAACACAAATTAAGCCCACTGGGAGCTCCTACCCTAAAACCTGCCGCAGGTCGAGCGCGCGATCGCTGCAGACCGCAAGATCGGTGCGCTCAAGACGCTCCAGGGCCATGTGTGGCGCACAGGGTTCTCAAAGGTAGAGAGCGCAGCTGCGTGTGTGCGTGTGTGTGTGTGTGTGTCTGTGTGTCTATGTGTATGTGAGGGGGGGTATCAGTGCACTCAAGACGCTGCAGTGACACGCACGGGGTTCTCAAAGGTAGATAGTGCAGCTGTGTGTGTGTCTGTGTGTGTGTGTGGTCGATTTTACAGTCTTGTTGGACGCCTTTAATGGCGTATTAGACTTGTGCTTGCGCACTCAATCCCTGAGGCAGGCAGATACTATCACCCGCACCAGTCCACTGAGTGGATACGCATTGACTGTGTCCATCCCACTAGCTCTAGTACATCTGGTCGCGCCATGCGTCTCAGTTCGGGCAGCCAGCCTGGCCACCCTCCTCCTCTTCCGTTCATCACGTGGCGCACGTCCGCCATGCCGCCAGCCTCCATGCATGGCGCTTGCGCTGCGAGGGCGCTTGCTGCCAGTGCATCTCCGTCGTCATGTGTCTCATGCAAGTAAGATTTGCCCTGCATGGAGACCCTCCATGCAGGTCACTAAAGTGCCCCGCGATTCGTGCCGTAGCTGCAGTACGTAGGCCGAAGCCGTCGCCGCAGCCGATGTCAGTAGCCGTGGCCGTAGCCGTGGCCGATGCAGATGCAGATGCAGATGCCCAGAGGGCGGACGTCTGTGTGTGAGAGTGTGTGTGTGTGTGTGTGTGTGTGATTGAGAGGGGGTGGGGCGCTCAAGACGCTCCAGAGCCACGTGTGGCTCGCGGGGTTCGTAAGGTACTGTGTGTGTGTGTGTGTGTGTGTGTATGTGAGGGGGGGTTCAGTGCACTCAAGACGCTGCAGTGACACGTGTGGCGCACGAGGTTCTCAAAGGTAGAGCGCGCAGCTGCGTGTGTGTCTGTGTGTGTGTGTGTGTGTGTGTGATTGAGAGGGGTTGGGGCGCTCAAGACGCTCCAGAGCCACGTTTGGCGCACGGGTTCTCAAAGGAAGAGAGTACGGCTCAGTGATTTCCTTTTCGGCTCTCCACAGCCATAAGGCTGTATTCCGGCTGTACTTTGACCATGAACCCAGCTCAACCCATGCAGTGAATTGTTAGTCTTACGAGCCCGCCAGACGGGACTCATCGACAGCTTTCAAGCGACCTATATATGAGGACAAATGGTCAACGGGAGGTCAGCAGTCAACTCGGTCACAGCGAAATCCGGCTGTGGAGTCATCAATTAAACGTCCTGAAAATAAAATCACTGATGTGGCTGGGGGGGGGGGGGGGGGGTCCTCTGGCGGGGGCCCCAAATGAGGCTAGAACTGCTGTCCTACGACCCCCCCTAAAGTCCACTGGGGGGAGAGGGAGGGAGTGGCCCAGTGTTTCCGTAAGCCCACCCGCAACCCGACAAAGTGCACTTTCGGGTTGAGGTTGGCCGATTTGGGCTGGCGCGGCGTGTTGAGATTGCGCGAATTCCAACGCGAGAAGTGTGGACATTGGCATTTTCACACTTTTCCCACCAAAATTCGCCTTCGTCGGGTTGAGATTGGCGAAATGAAATGAGGCCCGGGTTGAGCCATCATCTTTCCAAGATCCTTAACGGAACCACTGGAGTGGCCTCCTCCTACAACTTGAGCCTTCAACAAACCCTGAACCCCTCACCGACCGCTCGCGTTGTCAACACCACACAGGGCGTGGTGGTCGCAGAGCTGTTCCGTGACATGCCCCACGCGCTGGCCGACCTCGCGCGCCCCAAATCGAGCCATCGACTGCCACCCCCACCCCCTCCCACCACCACCACCACCACCACCACCACTGATGACCATACTAAATCCCTCAACACCCCCAGGGCGAGATGGTCGCGGAGCTGTTCCGTGACGTGCCCCACGCGCTGGCCGACCTCGCGCGCCCCAAATCGAGCCATCGACTGCCTCCTCCCCCCCTCCCACCACCACCACCACCACCACTGACGACCATACTCAATCCCTCAACACCCCCAGGGCGAGATAGTCGCGGAGCTGTTCCGGGACGTGCCGGACGCGCTGACCGAGCTCGCGCGCATGGGGCTCAAGACGTATATCTACAGCAGCGGGTCGCGCGAGGCGCAGCGGCTGTTCTTTGGGTACTCGCAGGTAGGTGGGTGTGCGTGCGCTCAGCGCGCATGCAGCCATTGCAGCTCGTGACGATCTAGTGGTTTGAATGGGGTGCGTGCGTGCGTGCGTGAGTGGCATGGGGCTCAAGACGTTCATCTACAGCAGCGGGCTGCGCGAGGCGCAGCGACTGTTCTTTGAGCACTCGCAGGTGCGTGTGGGTGTGCGTGCGGTCAGCGCGCATGCAGCCATTGCAGCTTGTGACGATCTAGTGGTATGAATGGGGTGCGTGCGTGCTTGCGTGCGTGAGTGGGTGGTATGGGGCGCAAGACGTTCATCTACAGCAGAGGGCCGCGCGGGGCGCAGCGACTGTTCTTCTGGCAATCGCAGGTGCGTGTGGGTGCGGTCGGCGCTCTTGCAATTTGTCACACAACTGTCCCCAAGGCGGTATTACAATTTGGGTGTCGTATGTGGTCGCTGCTCCCCTGTGTCACGTCCTCAGCAGAGGGCCGAGGCACAGCGACTGCTCTTCGGGCACTCGCAGGTGCGTGGGTGTGGGGTGTGCCGTGGGGGTGGGGAGGGGGGAGGGGGGAGCGATGGCGTTGGTGGCGAATGGCAGCTACGTGTCAACTTTTGAGTCAACAGTGTGGACAGCAGCCGGCCTAGGAAGAGGCCTCTTCCCACCCGGCCTGTTCCCACCCCGCCTCGCCCCAGGTCTGCGACAGACTGTGAAATCGACCACGCACGCACCCACCCACGACACACCCACCAATGACCAGCCCACCCAACACGCCTTGCCCCACGTCTGCGACCGGAGGTGAAATCGACCACGCACGCACCCACCCACGACACACCCACCGACGACCAGCCCACTCACCCTGCCTTGCCCCAGGTCGGAAACAGACGGTGAAAACGACCATGCACGCACCCACCCACGACCCACCCACCCACGACCAGCCCACCTACCCCGCCTCACCTGCCCAGGTCGGCGACATGCGCCCGTACCTGTGCGGCTTCTTCGACACCACAAGCGGCCCAAAGAGCGAGGCGCGTAGCTACAAGGAGATTGCACTGTCGCTCGGGTGCGACTCGCCCAGTGAGCTGCTGTTCGCGACGGACGTGCTCGCTGAGGCGGAGGCGGCCAAGGCGGCCGGCTGGCAGGCGGTGCTCGTCGTGCGGCCGGGAAACAAGGCGCTGCCAGACGGACACGGCTTCCGCGTCATCACGACGATGGCCGACCTGCTGCCGTGAACGCTGCTGGCTGCTGGCGGTGCGGTTGGCGATGGCGTGCGGATGGCGATGGCGATGCATCGCGCAATAACGGGGAGACCTACAGGTGGGACCTCCCTGCTGATCTCTGCCACAACCGGGCTGGAGTGGGGCGTTGATTGGGAGTCGGCGCCGTCAACTTAACACTTGCCACCCGAGGCTCAACCGGGGGCTCTTGTGCTGTTTGGACCCTCCCGTGTGCAGCAAGGTTGGAACTCTAGCATGCACTCACTTGCGCGTTGTGTAAGGACATGACCCCGTGTCATCCTCCCTCCCTCCCAGGTTGGTATTGTGGTTGGTATTCCTACTAGTGTGCTCATTTGTCATGCAGACTCTGTCCGTGTCTCCTTGATGCCACGCAGACTCAATCTTTGCAGGTCATGTTGAACGGGGGGGGAGCAGGTGGCCAGTTTGGGCGCACTTCTCAGTTGGGTGCTGACTGACGACTCAGACGATCACGGCATGGTGGCGCTCGTGCTGCACCGGCAGCTGCGAAGGCATTTCGTTGGTGCGGTAGCGCAGCCAGGAGCCCAAGGCGCTGTCTACTCGCGCACACGCAGATTCATGCCTTCCTACTTCCTTGCGTGAGCGCCCGTGCCAATCTTCGGGTCGAGGACGTAGTTGCCGTCTGCGTACTTTTTGTTTTCAGTATGGACGACGCGCTCGCTCCATGGAACCTACGTGTGCGAAGGAACGTGCGTGTGCGTGCGCACATTGTCAGATAGTGCATACGTGTGAGGAATGGAGACGGGCGGGCGTCAGCGTTGCCATGCTGAAACAGTCTGTGTATCTGCACACACACACACACGCACGCGAAGCGTCTGTGCATGCAGCGTTCAACACATGCATGCATGCGTGCACCGGGAGCATGAGCGTGTGCGTGGAGACGGGCAGGCAGAGACGGTGCGTGTCTGCGCATGCCGCGTTCGTGCATGCAGCGTTTGAATGTGCATGCACCGTGAGTGTATGCGTGGAGAAGGGCAGATAGAGACGGGCAGGCGCGTGGACGGGCGGACGCGCCGGCGTTCATGCATGCAAGCGCGTGGGCGTGGGCGAGTGCGTGGAGAGAGACGGGCGGGCGGACAGCAGATGTTGTCGAGCGGTGCCTTTGCCATGCTGCCCCAAGGCGTGCGCCTGTCTGCGCGTGCAGCGTCCGTGCATGCAGCTTCCGATCATGCAGCGCTCGTGCATGCGATCGTGTGTGTGTGCGCTGTGCTGTGCATGCGTGAGCGAGCGCTTCCTTGCCTGCTCTTCCGGCTTGGTTGCCGGCTGCTGCTTGCGTGCCTGCTGCGCCTCCACCCCCACGACGAAGTCGCCCGTTGCGAAGCGTGCAGGCACCTCGTGGTGCCGCGGCTCCAGGGGCTTGGCGTTCTCCTTGCTGCCCATTGACTTGCGGCTGCTGCGGCGCGGCGTAGGCTCAGCTGCAGTCTCCTCCTCGCCAGTGCGCTTGCTGCGGGGCGGCATCTTGGGTGTGCTGTCTCTCCAGCGCAGGGGTTTTCAAAGTATGAAAGCCCCACTAAAAAGTATTAACGCCCCACTGACACGTACAAAGCCGCACAACATACTACAGGCAATTTCTGGCACTCAGCATCTACACACTCCGACTCTGATATTTATTGAGGGTGATCCATCACCCTACCGGGCAGCAATGGGAGATAGTGCCGATGGGGGAGGCAACAAAGTTGTGCACGAATGCACGGCGAGCCTCTGCGCCGGTCTCTTCCAAGACGTGAAGGACATGACACTCACCGTCGAGGGCCTCAGCATCCTGCGTGAGGAGGGACGCAGGCTGTGCCGCTTCTGCAAGGTGTGTCGAGTGTCGATTGCATGCCAGCGGTGTGGTAGGCTCCACCTTCTCTCTCTAACCATGCATGGCTCCTCGCGTGTGATGCAGCGTACCGAGGTTTTGATCTCAGACGTCAAGCCTTATTTGCCTCCCGGCAACGAGTGCCCAGAGGCAGTATGGTTGCCGCTGAAGGTGTGTGCCCATACGTGCGTGCGTGCATGCATGTGTGTGCGTGCGTGCGTGTGTGTGTGTATGTGTGTGTGTGTACGCGTGTGTGTGTGTGTGCGTGTGTGTGTGCGTGTGTGTTTCTGGCCCTGAGGGACGTTACCCTTTTCCCACCGCCACGCCCCCCCTGCCTCCATCACCTGCGGACAACCTGTGTGCACGTGCCCCTGCGAGGGCCTGTGCTGTCAGGACCAGGCATTCCGCACCACCTTAACGTCCCTCAGTGACGCGCGTATGATCACGCACAATTTGTGTGCGAGTGCGTGTTGTGCGTGTGCTTGTGCATGCATGCGCGTGCCGCTTCCCCCCCCCCCCCCCCCTCAGCAGCGCATCCGCGCGTGCGCTGCATGCGCGCACAGGAGGTCTTCGACACAATCCACGACGACATCCGGGTGCTGCTGAACGAGATCGCAGCGAAGGGTGAGTTCGTAGGCAGGTCGCAGAGTCCAGCCGCAGCAAGGAAATAATTGCAAGGGCGCCGCAGTTCCGCCTCGCCCGTGCTCCCCCCCCCCCCCCCCCCTCCCTGTGCCCCCTGTCCCCTGGAGCCGAGGCCCCGCCCCGCCGACATGCACACACCCGCCGACATGCACACCCCAAAACACCCACACAAAGCCCCGCCTGCTACTTCGCCTCTTCCCCTCTAAACCCTCCCTCTCTCGCACGCGGGCCCCCTCGCAGGTGCCCTCGCCGCCAAAACGCCATCCTGATTCCGCCGCGTGTCCCTCTCACCCCCTCCCTCTCTCTCGCCCTCCCTCCCTCTCTCCCTCCCGTGCATGCAGGACCAGTGGTGGCATTAGCGCCCCCGCAGCCCCCGCAGCCTCCACTGCGGGGGCAAAACGGGAAATTTGGGGGAAACTGCGGGGGCTGACGAGCGGGATAAAATACGACTGGCCTGGCTCCTGCTAGACTGTCCCTCGGTGGAAACTATAGGAGCGGCTTGCCCGGCGCTGTCATGGCTTGGCGAGTAGCCGCGGCGCTGCCGCGACCCGTGCTGGGAGACGGCCCTTATCCTCCTCCCATGCAGGACGCCATGCGGCACCGATCTCGACGAGTTGATCGACGAGCGGAGGAGCTGGCGCCCGTCAATGCATGCTGGACATCGGTCAAGATGGCTGCTCGTGGGGGCGAGCTGCCATCAGGGCTTCAGCGGTGGTGACCGCCGAGGCAACAACAGAGTTTATCCGCTTCACCATCGCAGCGTTTGTCACCGCGCTCACCCTCGGGGGCACTCATCTGCCGGTGACTGGCGTCGGCATTGGTCTTCAGGCAGCCTGCCATGACGACTCTGTTTGCCCAGGCCCCCCTGGAGGGTGGGACCTGGCCATGCATGACGCATGGGGCGCAGGCAGAGCCCCATGCATGGAGTTGGACAACCATGCACCATGCCAGGCGGGGACTTTTCTGCTTCAGCGCCGCCAGTCGGCACAGCCGGCGTGGTTGGCCTCAAAGGCCAGGAGGAGGACGGTCCTTTCCTATACGCTCCTTGCCAGACATGTCCCTCAGGGACTTGTTTGGGTCTAAACTAGCCGGCGGGAGCGGTAGTCTAGACGGCAGGTAACCGGCTGGTGGCTATCGTCCTTCACAGGGCGGTGGCACTAGGACTAGTGTTGTCTTAGCTGGAATGCCATGTAACTGTAACTGTAACTGCGGGGGCGAAGCGCGGAAATTGAAAAGTGTGAAATTCGACGATTTTCACACTTTAAGCCCCCCCAAACGCCTCCTGCGGGGGCAATTTGGCATGCTCCCTCCAATGTTGCGGCGGCAAACAGCACATTCTCGGTTTCCTTAATGACACCACTGCGCAGGCCCCCTCGCCACCTACCTCGAGTCAACCCCCCTCCTGGCGCGCGCTTCCATGGCACAGTGACTTGACTCCACGACGACGCGACCTGCCTCCCTCTCTCTGCAGTCTCTCTTTCTCTCTCTAACTCGCTCCCTCCCTCTTATGCACGCACGACCCCTCGCCATCTTTTTCCTGTCCCCCCCTCAAAACGCTTTCCCTCTCTCTCTCTCTCTTCCCTCCCCTCTAACCCTCCCTCCCCCCCCCCTCTAACCCTCCCTCCCCCACCCTCTTTCCCTCTCTCGTAGGCCCCCTCGCGACCTACCTCGAGTCAACCCCCCTCCTGGCGCGCTTCCGCGGCGCCGCGGCCCGCCTCCACGATGCAATCGGCCGCCTGCCGCTGCGCTCGCTGCTCGGCGTGCCCGACGAGACGTGCGAGGAGACTGAGGTGCTGCAGTCGCTGCTGTCGCGCGCAAAGTTCGAGCTGACGCCCGCGCACGCGGGTGCGTGGGTGTAGGGTTGAGAGAGTGTGTGTGCGTGTGTGTGTGTGCGTGCGTGTTTGTGTGTGTGTGTGTGTGTGTCAGCGACCGAGGTGCTGCTATCGCTGCTGTCGCGCGCACAGTTTGAGCTGACGCCCGCACACGCGGGTGCGCGGGTGTAGGGTTGAGAGTGTGTGTGCGTGTGTGTGTGTGTGTGTGTGCGTGTGTTAGAGACCGAGGTGCTGCAGTCGCTGCTCTCGCGCGCACAGTTTGAGCTGATGCCCGCGCACGCACCTGCGTGGGTGTAGGGTTGAGAGTGTGTGTGTGTGTGTGTGTGTGTTTTACACCCTATGTGTGTGTGTAGGGCTCCAAATCATAATATTACTCTGATTTTTTCAATATTATATAATATTATATAATATTATTTATAATATATAATATTATATTTATGCCATATGTTTTGACTGGCTGGTTGTACGGACGTGAAACGTGGTGTGTGTTCATCCCACCCCTCTGAGCAACTTTGGCCTTTGGGACGTTTCAAAACTCAGGTTTGCTTACATTTCAGAAAAGAAGAAAACAGGCAGGTGTGGCACGCGGTGTGGCGCGCAGTGTGGCGCACGGTGCCCCCCCCCCCAAACCTCTGTACTCTGCTGGCGGGCAGCATGGAACACACCTTTCGTGGCCAGTGGGGCGTTCCACAACTCGCTCTTGCTTAGATTTCAGATAGGCAGAGAACAAGCAGGTGTGGCGCGCGGTGTGGCACGCGGTGCACACGCCCTCCCCCCCCCTCCCTCCACAAACCCCCCTGAGCCCTGCTGGTGGGCAGCATGCGTCCAGAGTGGCTAGGTGACAAGCGCAGGGCCAGTTGTCTATATGAGATGGGGACCAATGTGAGATGGGGAAATCGCCCCCCCTTGAAGGTTGTGCTGGACTCAAGGCCTGAGGGTGACCTTGGGCCGGAGTTTTGTGCTAAGTGCCACCTCAAAGGGGTGAAACCAACCTTCATGGATTGAGATGAAACTTGGAGCATTGGAAGGCCCTTGATGAGCACAAATCAACATGTCGAGTGGCATATGGCTGATTTTGGGTGCAAGTGGTGGGCAACTGCGATCTCCTTATTGTATTACTGTGGGGCGGTATTCTAGTGTGGACACAGGAATACACACCCCTAGTGCGTCTTCTGTGCATGGGGGGTGCTGGATTAGCTATGCCAAGGCCTGCATATGTCCACCAGAGCATGCCTGTACGACAACAGACTGCAAGGCGGCCGTTTGGGGCATTTGAGCGATTTATGATACCCCCAAAATACAAATATAATTGTAATATTATGTAATAATATATCATATTATCAGGGGGGGGGGCAGAATATTTTTTCTCAGACCTCATGTTGACTTATTTTCAAAACGGGTCTTGACCCCCCCACCCCCCCGGTACACCCAGACCTTATCTGCTGGAGCTGAAACTTGGTGGGTAGCTTCCTAACATCATTCCCATCACATCGCACTAGTTGGGAGGCTGCAGAGCCCAGTCCTTCTCCTGAAACTGGCCCCAGAAGACGGCCACACGCCCTGGTGCAGCCCCACACACCGAGGCCCTTTCCACACCCTCTCAACTATTGAACCACATGAATGACAATGGATTTGGCATCCCTGTCGTGAGACAAATCCATTGCTTCCTTCCCCATCCCAATCGGAGGTCTGCAGAGCATTCTGCCTCCGAGGGGGTGTGAACCAGTGGTCCGCACCAATCGCCCGGTGTGGACCCTCTCACACCCCCACACCACTGCACTATCTATTGGGTGTGTGGGGGGTCAGAGGGTGGATTTGGAATCCTCTTGACGAGAGGAATCCAGCGCACCGACTCTCGTATCGAACGGTTGTCAGAATAAAAACTTATTTAAAATTTCTGAGAAACAGTCCAGACCCCCCCCCCCCCAAATTCCCATTTTTTTAGAGTGGGATTCTCCCTCATCTAGGGAGGGGAAGGGCATGGCGCCAGTCCGGTGTGAAAATTCGAAGTAATTCGACATGGTGTCTTTTCCTAACTTTCTGCCCCCCCCCCCTGAATATGATGTATTATATAATAGACTGGAGCCCTATGTGTGTGTGTGTGCGTGTTTGTGTGTGCATGTGTGTGTGTTAGATACCAAGGTGCTGCAGTCGCTGCTCTCGCGCGCAAAGCTCGAGCTAACGCATGGCAGGGTTAGGGGTTTGGGGTTTATGGTTGAAACGTTGGTGTGTGCGTGGAGGAGCTGGCGCCCGTCAATGCATGCTGGACATTGGTCAAGATGGCTGCCCGTGGAGGCGGGCTACCATCACGGCTTCAGCGGTGGCGACCGCCGAGGCAACACAGAGTAAATCCGCTTCACCAATCGCAGCGTTCGTCACCGCGCTCATCCTCGGGGTCGCTCGTCTGCCGGTGACTGGCGTTGGAAGGTCTTCAGGCAGCCTCCATGACAACTCTGTCGTCCATGCACCCCTGGAGGGTGGGACCTGGCCATGCATGAGGCATGGGGCGCCGGCTGAGCCCCATGCAAACGAGAGCTGGACAGCCGTGCACTGCCAGGCGGGGACCGTTCCAGTCAGCGCCAGTCTGGACTGGCGCTGACTGGCCACAAGGCCACTACTGTGACCCTGAGGAAGGTCCTCTCCTATATGCTCCTTGCCAGACATGTCTCTCAGAGACCGCTGTTTGGGGTAGTCTAGCCGGCGGGAGCGGTAGTCTATCGGCCGGGAGCCGGCGGTACTCTAGTACTCAAGTGTGCTGGAGTATCGGCGGGTGTCTCAAGTAGAAGAGTAGCCTGCTTAGCTGGAAACCCCGTGTAACTGTTACTGTTACTGTGTGCGTGGCACGCATGCCGTGGCACGCCGTTGGTAGCACACAAGCCCCCCCGCCCCCCCCCCGGCCTCCTTGCCCTTACCGCCTCGCACGCGTGTGTGCGGGCGCAGGTGCGTGGGTTTGGGGCAGTGTTTCCGTAAGCCACCCCGCACCTCGCAAAAGCGTTTTGCGGGGTGAGATCGACCAATTTGGGGTGGCGCTGCGGGGTGAGACTGCGAGAATTTCAACTCTTTTTGCAAAGAAAAATGGCTCCTGCGGGGTGAGATTGGGGAAGTGAGCAGGAGGCCCGGGGTGATCCTCCTTTCCCCATGAACCTTAGCGGAACCACTGGTTTGGGGGGTAGGGTAAAGATGTCGTGCCCGACGACACGTGCGAGGAGACGGAGGCGCACCAGTCGCTGATCTCTCGTCCAAAGTTCCAGCTGACGCCCGCGCACGCGGGTGCGTGGATCAAGGGCTCAGGGTTCTAGGGTTTTAGGGTTTAGGGTTTTAGGGTTTAGGGTTGATTCAGGGTCAAGAGGCCGTGTCCGAACGGAACGGGCAAGGAAACCAAGGTGCTGCTCTCTACGCGCGAAAGTTGAGCCGGCGCCCGCACACGCGCGTGCGGGGCGGTAGGGTCAAAGAGGCCGGTGGGGGGGGGGGGGAGGAGGCTTGTGTGCTACCAACGGTGTGCCACGGCATGCGTGCCACGCACACCCCAACGTTTCAACCATAACCCCCTCACCCCTAACCCTGCCATGCGCGCGCATGATGGTGCCCCCCCCTTCCACACACAGTTTCCTCAACCCTTCACCCCAAGCACCTTCACCCCAAACCCCAACACAACCCCTGGACCCCTAATTAAACCCCGAAACCCCACCCCCCCATCAGACATCCTCGTGCGCTACCATGCGGCGAGCGACGGCATGGCGATCCATGCGCGCGACATGGTGGCGTCCTCGACCAGAGTTTCTTTACCCTGACCCTGGCCTAGGGGTCCCCTTACCCTAACTTAACCCCGAAACCCCACCCCCCATCAGACATCCTCGTGCGCTACCATGCGGCGTGCGACGGCATGGCGAGCCACGCGCGCGACATGGCGACGTCCTCGACCGACGTGGTCAACGCGGTCAGCGGGCAGCCGCAGCAGACGCGTGAGGTGGGTTGCAAGTCCCAGTTCCAGGCTGGACCTCCCAGCTAGTAGGCAGGCGGGGTGGGCGGTGTGGGTATGCGCGCACGACACTGTGGTGTGCGCATTCAGCGGGCAGCCACAGCAGACGCGCAAGGTGGGAGACCTGGGGAACCCGAGAACCTGCTGAGACCCCTTCACCCCACCACCCCCACCACACTGACGGCACACACGCGCAGGGCTTTGCCGCCGCGATGTGCGCGCTGTGCACCGAGGTTGATGCGCGCTGCCTCCCTCCTTCCCTCCCTCCCTCCACGCACACACACACACACACACACACACGAGCGCAGGCATTTTCTGCAGCAACGCGCGAGCTGCACGTCGAGGTTGCCGCGCTGCGCTGCCTCACACACACACACACACACACACCTCCCGCCCCCCTTCCTCCACGCACACGCACACAACACATAGCGCGCACACACACGGAGCACACACACGCACACAACATGGGCGTCCGACTGTTGAACTGGCCACAACACATGCACGCACAGGAATTCTCCGCAGCAGCGAGAGCTGTACGTAGAGATTGCCGCGCGATACCCCTCCCACCCACCCACCCACCCTCCAACCAACCAACCAACCAAGCGTTACATGAGGCCGTCCGCATGCACCGGCAATGCCTGTACTACTAACAGCAATACACCCCGGCAATTGTTACGAAGTCTGACCTGTGCACTGGGATGTCTTTCGAATAGCGGGTGACCAACCAGCGCCTGAATCAAGCGGATAGTATCACACACACACACACACACACACGAAAACACACTCGTGCACACACACGTGCAGGCATTCTCCGCTGCGACGCGCGAGCTGTACAGCGAGGTCGCCGCACTGCGCGCACGCGGCGCGCCTGGTGACGGGGCCAACGCAGACCAAGTGCGCTACTTGCGAATGTGAGTTCAACCCTTCAAACCCCCATGTACGGCCACGCCCTCCCAAGTTGGCGATGACACACCTCGCCGTCCTGAACCACGCACGCGCGTCGCTCGAGACGTGCAACCCTGAACCTGTCCTGCTCCCCCCCCCCTCACCCGGGTTTCTTGAGGCCATGCGCCTGCGGCACGTGTTCTCTCCGAGGTGCCGGTCGATCGCCCGACTGCCCCCTCTTTCTGCTTTTGAACCCTGAACCCTTCCTGCCCCCACGCAACGCACACACACACACACACACACACACACGCGTACACACACACACACAGGTTCCTGGAGGCCATGCGCCTGCGGCACGTGTCCTCGTCCGAGGTGCCGGTCGAGTACCTGTGTTCGCTCACGGTCCAGCTTATGGACGACCCAGTTGTGCTGATTGACACGGGCCACAGGTGGGGCCCATGCGCATGTTCGCGCCTTGATTTTGAACGTCCCTCTCTATATATATCTTTCTCTCCCACTCTCTTCTCTGTTTCTCTCTCTGTTCCTCTTTCTCTCTGTCTCTGTCTCTGCCCCTCCCCCTGCCACACACACACAAATCACGGTCCAGCTCATGGACGACCCTGTTGTGCTGATCGACACGGGCCACAGGTAGGGCTCACGCGTTTTAGCGCTGTCTGGGCACCCATTCGTGCACGCGCGGCATTAGTGCTGAGCTGTAGTACACAGCCTTATCGTGCACTCATTGATGCACCATTGAGCAGAACACACATTGAATAGAACACAGATGAACATAGCACACAGTTGATCATTTTTTAAGACTTGCAACAACTGTCCTATGCCTGTCCTATTTCCTTCGTTGGAGATCCTACTATTTCCCTCAGTGTGGGGCCCACAAGAGCCCCTCCCCTGACCCACAGAACACTCTCAGAACGCTGCCTCTGTCTCTACTGACTCCAGACCGTTGCTCTGCTTGTTTGTCTGGTCAGTCCCTTATCCCTCAGCAATTAGGCCCCGCCCGCCCCCCGTTGAGTACCTCGCGACTATCAACTCCCTCTGTCTCTGTTTCTCTCTCCCCCTCTCTCCACACCCTTCTCTCTCTCTCTGTCGCTGCCCCCCCAACTCTGCCCCCCCCCCCTCCCTGGCCTCTTTGCCCCCACAGCTACGAGCGGGTCGCAATTAAGGGCTGGGTTGCCAAGGACAACAAGTTCTGTTTCCTCAAAATTAATCTCTCCCAATCTCTCTCTCCCTCTCCCTCCTTTCTCCCCTTCCCCTCTTGTTCTCTTTCTCTTGTTCTCTCTCTCCCTCCCTCCCCACACACTCTCCAACCTACTAAATGCCCCTCCCACCCGTAGCTCTGCCTAAATCCAAAACCCTAAAGCCTACACCCAAAACCCTAAACCCTAAACCCCCACAGCTACGAGCGAGCGGCAATTGAGGGCTGGGTTGCCAAGGGCAACAAGTTCTGCCCGCGCACCGGACAGAGGCTGCAGCTGGGCGCGTCGTGGGGCAACAAGGTCGGGCACGCACACACACGCGCGCACTAACACACACACACACACACATTACACACACGCACACACACGCGCACACTCACACACACACACACACACACACACACATTACACACACGCACACACGCACACACACAACACACACACACACACACATATGCACTTACACACACCAATGTGCATGCACGCACGCGTAAGCGAGTGTGCACACCCACAAACACACCCACAAACACACGCACACATGCACGCACACACACACACACACACACACATGCACGTGCAAGCGCGCACACACACACACGCACACCGTGCCACACCCACGCACAGTGTCACAGACATGAACACACACACACACACACCACGCACACACGCACACCACGCACACGCACACCACCACTGCTGCTCTCAACCAAGCTTCATGCCCCACACACTCCCATACTCCCTCCACACTCCCACACGCAGCTCCAGCTCGTGCCTAACCTCGCGCTGCGAGCCGCGGTGACGCGCTGGCGGGAGCACGGCCACCTGAGCCTGAGCTTCCAGCCGCTGCTGAACACAATTGAGGACTGTGACAAGGTGTGTGTGTGTGTGCGTGTGTGCATGTGTGCATGTGTGCGTGTGTGTGTGTGTGTGTGTGTGTGCGTGTGCGTGCGTGCGTGTGTGCTCGCGTTTGCATGCATGCGTGAAGTGGGAGTGTGCCGCGAGAGGCACGAATGCCCAGTCCGCTCTCGCCCATCATGCCCTGCCACACACCACCACCACCGCAAACCACCACCACCGCCGCTGCCACCACCTCCACCAACACTAACACCAACACAGCCTACACCAAAACCACTGTTACTGCCATTGCCACCACCAAAATGAACACCGCCGCTGCCACTACCACACACGCGCGCACAGCCGCCGGCGGATCAGTCCGGGCCTGTGCCATCGCTGCCGCCGCTCGCAGTCGCACACGCCAGCAGCGGGGTGGCGGGAGGTGGCCTCACTAGCGGCCAGGCTGGCGGTGGCCTGAGCAACGGCGGTGGACTGCCTGGCGGTGGCGACGGCACGAGCGGCGCGGCGGGGCGGGGCGGGGAGGGTGAGAGCGAGGGAGGGGGAGGGGCCGAGGCGAAGGGAGGAGAGGGGAAGGCAGTGGGGGGAGCGGGGCTGGGCCAGCAGCAGCAGCTGGCAGGGCAGAGCGCTGCGGGGCACGGCGACGCAGGAGGCCTGCCGTCTGAGCCGGAGCGTGCGGCAGCGTCGGTG
Organism: Chlamydomonas sp. UWO 241; assembly: GCA_016618255.1. Lineage (NCBI taxonomy): Eukaryota > Viridiplantae > Chlorophyta > Chlorophyceae > Chlamydomonadales > Chlamydomonadaceae > Chlamydomonas > Chlamydomonas priscui. The sequence continues at coordinate 275,904 of VFSX01000183.1, read as the reverse complement.
GCGCCCTTGCGAGCGCCCGGCGGCGGCGCGGCTGCGGGCAACTTGGCCGCTGCGGGTGGTGGTGCGCTGTCAGGCGGCGCGGCTGCGGATGGGCCTGATCGGCGCGCTGGGGGCGAGGGGAGTGGAAAGCACTTGGGCGATGGCGAAGTTGGCAGCGGTGTCGGTGCACCGCGAGCGTGACGAGCCGCGACACACTTGAACTGCGGGAGGCTTGCAGCCGCTGGTGCATCGCGGGCCCAGGCGTCCCTGGGACACGCGGCCTCACTGTTGAATGTTACTGTCAGGGACACCTCACTCTCATGCAAAGGTTTGTTGCGAAAACATGTTGCGATGGCTTTACGCCTTTAGAGGTGTAATGGCTTTACGCCTTTAGAGGTGAAATGGCTTTACGCCTTAAGAGGTGTCCCTGACTGTAACATCCATCATCAATGGCTGCCTACTGTGATGGGGGCCGCACTCAGTATTGGCGTGGCGTACCGCTCCCTCTGTCAACCCACAGCAGGGCGTGGGCCCCCCCTCCGACACCCTGCCGCAGCGGTGGCGAATGCTGATTGAGGTCGTCATGTGAGGCGCCCTGCGCGCGAGCCGGCATGTGTTTCCTGGAATCGCCACCCGCGTCAAAGCTCCCACTTGCACGGCCTCCATGTCACCACATCAAACACAAAACAGATGCAGCCACACGGCATCCCAGGCTAAACACTACCATTGCAGTGGATTATAAAATTCTCATCATCATATTGCCCTATCTACTGGCGCATGCAGCGAGGGATAGCACAAGCGACTCGACCTGCCCTCCACGCAGCCTGCATTCGCGTCAACCGCGTCGCGAGTGGTCGAGCAGCATAGGCGGAGTGCGCGCCTGTCGACGGGCCACAGCTCGCACAGCAAGGCCGATTGGTCGAGAGGCGTGGGGAGCGCGATGGCCTCCTCAGCAGGACCACGTGCTGCTGCATGGTGTGCCCTCTCCTGGCGTCGCAATCTCTGTGAGTCAAGGGGCCGGTTCAAGGTGGTGTGAACGTGTGGAGAGAGAGGCTGAAGTCGGAGGGGTGGGTGCCGCAGGCGCCTCGAACCACTGCAGCTAGTGCAGCTTTTGACGTACAGGAGGGCAAGTGGCACCACCACGCAGATGGATGCAGGGAGAGAGTGCGCGACTGGTCATTGTCATGCTGTTCACTCGCTGTTTTGCTCACGGCGTGCAGCCGGGCAACCACGGATGTAAGAACAACCCCCGGATCCACAGTTTCTCGAGGTCGAGCGTGTGCGCTACTGGAGGTCACATTGGGCGCCCCGCAAGGCTAGGTTTAGGGTTTGTCTAGAACCCAGTAACTCGACCAGTAACTCAGAAAAATGTGCAGAGTCAAGTCAGTACATGATCAGGATTGGCTGCGGCTACTACTCCTCGAGGTTGATGTTGTCCTGCTGGCCCAGCAGCAGCTCCTTGAGGTGTGACCCACCAGGCTGCTGCTGAGACCGGTGCTGCCGACCCAGCTGCTGCTTCGCGGGCAGCTGCGAGCTGCCCATGGGTCGCATGTTCTCGTCGTGCTCGCCAGCCCTTGGCGCGTCTGGCCGAGGGCACTTGCCGTCGCGAAGCGCCCCACCACCGCTGCAGACCAGCAGATTAAACGTGGGCACGTCATCATCCTCGTCCTCTGCGCCATCGTCCTCGTCCATGGCGCTGACCGCGGCGCGCTCACCTGTGCCGTCTTCGCCTCCGCGCGCCCTGGTCAGCTGTCGCCGTGAGCGCAACTGGAGGCCACCCAGGTCACGACGGCGCTAAAAGTGTTCATAGAAGGAGGCACGAGAGCCCATACCCGCGTATGCCTGTTAACGAGGAAGCTTGAATCAACTACACGACCCTCCTTTTCTGTCCTGACCTGTCGGCTATACTCATACGGGGAAGCGCGGGGGGAGACTCTAACTCGGTAGAAGTGAGAGGGAGTGGGAGCTAGCGGGTTGGGCCAGGCAGCCGCGCGCGCAGCGCAGCGCAGCAACTGACGCTGCCTCCCCTCATCCGCCCAGAGCCCCTCGGCCCAAATGGACGGGCCCATCTCAGCTGAAGTGGTTCTCCATGTCGACGCCCAGGTCCTGCGCGTCCTCGAGCGTCGAGAACTCGAGGAAGTGCGTCGGGCGGTGCGTCTCGTGGTAGTACTCGCGCGGGTTGGACAGCTTGAGCCCGTAGCGCATGCTCGCCGTGTGCTTCACGCCCATGAAGTTGTAGTTCCAGCTCCCTGCGGGGGGCGGGGTTTTAGGTTTTAGGGTTTAGGGTGCGGTGGGCTTTTTTTTTGTTTGGGCGGGTTCGGGCTTTTTTGGGGGGGGGGGGGAGGTTAGGCGGTTTTGTGTTTGGGCGGGTTTGAGCGGGTTTGCTCGCCGTGTGCTTCACGCCGATATAGTTGTAGTTCCAGCTCCCTGCGGTGGGGGGGGTGGGATGGGTGGGTGGGCGGATGGGATGGGTGGGGATGGGGGTGGGGATGGGGATGAAGTTGTAGTTCCAGCTCCCTGCGGGGAGCGGTGTAACAGCCACGCGCATGTCAAGTAAGGAGAAAGCGCGAAGGGTGCTTATGTAAAACCAACGAGTGGTTTGACATCTTGAGATCCGACCTGTTTAGAGCGGGAACCCACGCCCGGCTCTCCGACAGATGGAAGGCCCAGTGGCAAAGGTTTCAAGGCGGGGTGGGATGGGTGGGTGAGGAGTGCGGGGTCAGCGCGGGTGGCGTACGTGCGTATGCGTGCAGCGGGGAACGCGCGCTTGCGGCGCGTGGGTCGGCGCCCGAGCGGCCCTCCCTTGTCACCCCCCCATCAACCACTGCCACCACTCCCTCCTCCACCTCCCCCCTCGAAGCGCACCCGCGTCATGGGCGTCATGTGGACGCCCATGAAGCGGCTGTCAGACCGCTGTTCATCCCCATCACCGCCACCACCACCGCCGCCACTATGCACTCCCTTGCTCGGGCGAGAGAGCGGCGCCACTCCCCCAACGCACATTGCATCTGGCGTCAGGTCGACGCCCATGACGCGTCTGTCAGACCGCTATTCATCCCCATCACTGCCACCACCACCGCCGCCACTACACACTCCCTCGCTTGGGCGAAAGCGGCGCCACTCCCCCACCGCACCTGCGTCTGGCGTCATGTAGAAGCCCATGAAGCGGTCCGACAGCAGCAGCTGCACCTTCTCGTAGTGGTTGGGCGAGTAGCCCTGCGGGTTGGCGCTGTTGTCCTTGTTCGCGCGGCCCCACTCGTATCCACCCGGGGTGAGCTTGTACGCGGTGAGGGAGCACGAGCCTGCGTGCGTGCGTGCGTGTGTGTGCGTGTGTGTGTGTGTGGGGGGGGGTTGGGTGCGTGTGTGCGTAAGCGTGTGTGGGTGCAGCCGCACGGGGTGAGCTTGTACGCGGTGAGGGAGCCCGAGCCTGCGCGCGTGTGTGTGTGTGTGAAGCCGCACGGGGTGAGCGGGCACGAGCCTGCGTGTGTGTGTGTGCAGCCGCACGGGGTGAGCGGGCACGAGCCTGCGTGTGTGTGTGAGCAGCCGCCGCCGGGTTGAGGGAGCACGAGCCTCTGCGTGTGTGTGTGTGGGGCGTCAGTAAGCCAGACGATGACAGATTTCACAGTCCGTTGGACGCCTCTGATGGCGCCAAACAGTCAGGTAGCCAGGGAATCACACCATCACAGACACACGACCACACGCACGCGGTGACCGTGAACGACGATGCACGCGACGACGATGCAGCGCTCTCCTAGTTCAGGGTTTAGGGTCACAGGGTTCCAACTCACAGCCACCACCCACGCACACACCCACGCACCACATCACAGGGTTCCAAAACACACACACAACCAATCAACCAAGCTTGCACACACACACACGGTAACAGTAACACGGGGTTTCCAGCTAAGCAGGCTACTCTTCACACACACACACACACACACACACACAACCCCCCAGGCATAAGATGTCCCATACAAAAGACATGTCCAGAGCAGCGCCACACACACACACAACCAACTAATCAATCAACCAAGCAAGCCAGCGTTAAATGAGGCCGTCCGCATGCACCGGCAATGCCTGTACTACTAACAGCATGACACCCCGGAAATTGTTACGAAGTCTGACCCGTGCACTGGGATGTCTTTCGAATAGCGGGTGACACACACACACACACACACACACACGCGCGCGCGGTGACCGACCTGGCGTGAACGAGCACGTGACGACAATGCAGCGCTCTCCTAGGGTTTAGGGTCACAGGGTTCCAACTCACACAACACACGCACCACACCACAGGGTTCCAACACACACACACACACACACATACACACACAAACACGGTGACTGACCTGGCGTGAACGAGCACGTGACGACGATGCAGCGCTCTCCGTCCCACGACTTGTGCGACTCAAGCATCTTGGCGTGTGCAGTGACGTCCTGTGGATGGATGATGGCAGCGTGTGTGTGTGTGTGGGGGGGGGGAGTGTGTGTGTGTGTGTGAGAGAGAGGGTGTGTGTATGTGTGTGTTGGCAGGCACAGAGACGTCCTGTGCGGGAGATGGCAGCGTGTGTGTGTGTGTGTGTGTGAGCGAGGGTGTGCGTGTGTGTGTGGGAGAGAGGGTGTGTGTGTGTGTGCGGGGGCGAGGGTGTGCGTGTGAGGGAGAGAGTGTGTGTGTGTGTGTTGGCAGGCACAGCGACGTCCTGTGCGGGAGATGGCAGCGCGCGTGTGCGTGTATGTGGGGTGGGGTGCGGGGAGCGAGTGCGGTGACGTCCTCCAGATGATGGCATGCGTGTGTGAGTGTGTGTGTGTGTGTGTTGGCGTGCGCGGTGCCGCCCTGCGGATGGAAGATGGCAGCATGTGTGTGTGTGTGTGTGTGTGCAGTGGTCCCTGGGAAGGATTTTTATAATTAGTTTTTTTGCCGGCTCCAGCAACTTTGACCGCTCATACCAGGCACAATACACAGCGGGTATACATGCAACGCATGCCGTTGGGCTGCTCTCAGCAAGAGCTTTCCAACGCACCGCTCCACGCCCTCCCCCACCGAGTGTGTGGTGGTTTTCTGGGAAATGGGAAATCCGGCTCGGAGCGGTGTACGGCTTGCAGGGGAATCACTGTGTGTGTGGTGCGAGGTTGTGGCGACACGCGCAGGCGCACGCCCCCCGCATGTACCGTAGTACCGCTTTGCCGTCCTGATTAAGTGATTCCAGCCAAGTCGATTTGTATCAAATATTGCCGAAGGATTAAGAAAACGCCAAAAGTGACGTCAAAACGGGAAACAAAATCCCGCGTCAAGGCACCAAAATTCTAAACAATTACTCCCTTGATGAAAGTGGCGGCAAGGCAAAGCGGTACAACGATGGAGTCATCTCCCCCTCTCTCTTTCACACACACACACGTGCGCCATCACAGGCGTCCGACGGACCGAAAAATCGACCACACACATGCACGCCAAATCACCAACCACACGTGCGCGCACACACCTGCGGCAGCCGGTCTCCCCCCTCCCCCTCTCACACACACACATTCCATTTAAAAGTGTTGCACGACTGCAACATTACACGACTGCAACATTACACGGCTGCAACAGCACTACCCGTACTAAAGTACTAGCAATGTTCCAGAGGTCAAATGGCACATGACACACACACATGCACCTGCGGTGCCAGCTGTGGCAGCCGGTCTCCCTCCCTCCCTCTTTCTCCCCTCACACACACACCCACACACACGCACCTGCGGTGCCATCTGCGGCAGCTCGTTAGGCTGCGTGTGCAGCCAGCCGAGCGGCTCGAGGTCGCGCAGGTAGTCGTGCTCGGGCAGCGACGACGGGAGGTTGACCTGGTGCGTGTGTGTGTGTGCTTGTGTGTGTGCTTGTGTGTGCTCGTGTGTGTGCTGCTGCTTCTGTGTGCGCCCGCGCCAACAAAATGATCTAGGTCGAACGTGCGACAACCTCTCCCTCTCTTCAGCAAATCTCCCTGTGCCCGCACCTGCTGGTGGTTGCCTTACTGAGGCGGCATCACGATGCAGCGGATCTCCGTGCATGCATGCGAGCATGCATGCGCTGCTGCTGCTGCTGCTGCTGGTGGTGCTGTTGCTGTGTGTGCTGCTGCTGCTGTGCACCCGCGCCAACAACACGATCTAGATCTGCGGCACAACAATCTCTCCTTCCTTCCCTCCCTCCCTCTCTTCAGCCTCTCTTCCTGTACCCATACCTGCTGGTAGTTGCCCCACTGAGGCGGCATCACGATGCACCGGATCTCCTTGAATGTGTGCACGCGTGCCCGCGCCTACGAAACGACTGTGCAACGATCCCCGTCTCTCTCTCTATCCTCCTGTACCCGTGCCTGCTGGTGGTTGCCCCACTAAGGCGGCACCAGGATGCAGCGGATTTTATCCTGGAATGCGTGCCCGCGCCTACGAAACGACTGCGCAATGATCTCCGCCTCTCTCTCTCCTCCTGTTCCCGCACCTGCTGGTGGTTGCCCCACTGCGGCGGCATCACGATGCAGCGGATCTCCTTGACGAGCGGGTTGTCGGGCGGTGACACGCCGTACATGTACCCAGCGATCTACCCAGCGATCTACGGGGGGGGGGGGGGGGGGCAGGGTGTGGGAGTGAGTGGGTGTGTAAGCATGCTTGTGTGTGTGTGTGTGTTTGTGTTTGCGTGTGATGGTGTGTGTGTGTGTGTGCATACGCATCGACGAGCTGGTTGTCGGGCGGAGACACGCAGTACAAGTTGCCAGCGATCTGTGTGGGGCAGGGTGTGCGCGCGTGTGTGTGTGCGTGTGTGTGTGTGTGTGTGTGAGCGTGAGTGTGCGCCCGTGTTTATGTGCGTGTTTGTGCTTGTGCGAGCGTGTTTGCGCGCGCGCGCGTGTGTGCGTACGTGTATCCGCTGTCGCGGATGCCGTCTGTAACCCTAAACCCATCCTTACAGACCCCCAGACAAGAACCCCCCCCCATGCACACGCACACGCACCGGCGTGCGCAGGTCTGCGATGCAGATGAACTTCGTGTGTGTGTTTGTACGTGTATTCGCTGTCGCAGATGCAATTTGTAACTCTAAACCCATCCTAAAAGACCCCCAGACAAGAACCCCCCCCCCACACACGCACACGCACCTGCGTGCGCAGGTCTGCGATGCAGATGAACTTTTTCAGCAGGTTCTTTGGCATCACGTACGTGTACCCGCTGCGGTGCAGCAGTGGGGTGGGGGAGGGTCAGGGGTCTGGGGGGGAGAAGGGGTCTGTGTGTGTCTGGGGGGAAGAAGGGGAGGGGGGCAGCCAGGGCACACCTGCCTGCATGTACAGTGGCGGTGGCAGCAACAGTGGCAGCAAAAGTTGCAGTGGGGTGGGGGTGGGTCAGGGATCTGGGGGGGAGGGGTGGGGGGGCAGGGGCAGGAGGGGGCAGGGTTTGCGTGTGTTGAGTGGGTATGGGAGGCTATGCGTGTGTGCATGCGTGTGCGCGTGCATGTGTGTGTGTGCGCGCCGTACATGCAGCCATGCAGCGGCAGTGCAACAGTGGCAGCAACAGCTGCTGCAACAGTTGCAGCAAAAGCGGCAGTGGCAGCAACAGTGGCAGCAACAGTGGCAGTTGCAGCACCAGTTGCTGCAACAGTTGCAGCAACAGTTGCAGCAATAGTGGCAGTGGCAGTGGTAGCAACAGTTGCAGCAATAGCGTCAGGGGCAGTGGGGGCAACAGCGGCAGCAACAGTTGCAGCAACAGTTGCAGCAATAGCGGCAGTGGCAGTGGTAGCAACAGTTGCAGCAATAGCGTCAGGGGCAGTGGGGGCATCAGCGGCAGCAACAGTGGCAGCAATAGCAGGGGCAGCAACAGTGGCAGTGGTAGCAGCAGTGGCAGCCCCGCCGCCCATGTTTGCCCGCCTGCCCCACCACCCAAACGCCCCGCCCGCACGACCGACCACCCAAACCCACCCCCCAAACCCACCCCCCAAACGCCCCACCCAAACCCACCCCGCCCGCACGACCGACCTGTCGCGGATGTCGTCGCTGTTGACGTAGATGTGGTTCACGCGCAGGTGCAGGTTGGCAGCGCTGATTGCGCGGATGCGCCACTCGGTCTTGGACCCAAACGTCGACTGCACGTACGGGGCGGGCGGGCGGGTGCGGGTGAGTGGGGGCGGTGTGTGTGTGGGTGGGGTGGGGTGGGGTGGGGTGAGTGTGGGGATGTGAGTGTGCAGATGTGGTTCACGCGCTGGTGTGCAGGTTGGCGGCGCTGATCGCGCGGATGCGCCACTCAGTATTGATCACGCAGACGCCCTCGCACGCACGCACGCACGCGCATGCTCATACGGCGTCGTTGTCGTCGCCACGAGCACCTCGTCGCCGTGCAGCTACCACCTAGCTCCCACCCAGCTCCCACTCAGCTGCCACCCAGCTTCCCCACCCAGCTTCCCCACCCAGCTTCCCCACCCACCCACCTGCTCGTACGGCGACGTCGTCGTCACGATCATCTCATCGCCGTGCACGTTCGTTGTGCGCGTCGTCGAAGCTGTCATCTGCCCGCCCTCCTTGGCCTGCGATGGTGACACGGTGGGTTTGAGAGTCAGGGGCAGGGGCTGGAGTGGCGGGTCGGAGGAGGGTGTGTGTGATATGGGCGAGGCACGTTGGCCGTGCTCGTCGTCGACGCTGTCATCTGCCCGCCCTCCTTTGCCTGCGTGAGGAGAGGTGGCACGAGGCAGGGGCTGGTTCTGTTAAATTTAGAACATCTGATCAAGAAGTAATGAAGGCATTGCGCTCTTCATACAGAAATCGTCGTGACGAAAACGTGATTTTAGAGGCAGGGGTCGGCCTCATGTCCGTACAATGTGGGCACGTGCTGGCGCTGCAGACTGGGGAACCGTCCACCCCTCTCCATCCACACACACACGCAACGCACGCATGCACCACACGCGGCCTCCATGCCCCTCGCCGCAACCTGCTCCTGGATCTCTGCAATCTGCAATCTGCTGGCGCTGCTGGCTCAGAAACCGCCCACCCCAACCATACCAGTCCTGCGCATGCACACCACCTACCACACACACACACACACACACACACACACACACACACACGCGCCTGCTTCTCAATCTCTGCAATCTGCTGTCGCTGCTGGCTCGGCGGCGTGATCTCCGCGCCAAGGATTATGTCGCGGATCTCAGACTGCGTGAGCGCCTGCACGTTGACGTTGTTCTTCTTCGCGTAGTCCGCGAGGATGAGGTCCTTGAGCGCAATCTCAACCTGCAGGGATTGTGTGTTGATATGGCAGAGGGTTTGGAGTCGCGAGTTGGGAGCACGTCAGCGGTGTCCCCGAGAGGACGTCTGAAGTCCGTCGTGACGCGCAATCTCAACCTGACAGTGGTGGTGCGTGTGTGTGGGGGGGGTGCAGGGTCTAGGGTTTAGGGTTTCAAAACCGCAAGGAGGGGTTCAGGGAGGCGCGTGTCGGTTTGCCGGCAAGGAAATTGGCCTTGAGCCCCCCCTCCCCCCCCGCCCGCGCGCTATGACCACGGCCAGTGCTTTTTCGATTGGGCGGTTAACCGCCTACGGCGGTTTCTGGGCGGAAATAATTAGAGGGTTAACTGCCCAATTCTTGCCGTTTTTTTTGTCGTTTTTGCCGTTTTTTTGGTCCGGTTTCGCCGATTTTGGCCCTGGCCATCTGCGGCTGCACAGCAATTTCGTGTGGGGGGAAAAGTGTCGGGTCTGAGGGCACTGAAACACTGAAAGTGCCTCCAAGGACGCGCCACCTAGCCAGAGAGCACGGCAAGGACATTCCATTATGGTATGTTCTCTCCGTTTGGGCTTGGACGGCGTGTCGAGGGCGCACCGAGTGTGAGGCCCGCGGAAACAGCCACCCCGCGCCCAGCGGGGCCTTCAAGCCCAAACGGAGAGAACATACCATAATAGAATGTCTCTCTAGTGCTCTGGCTAGGTGGCGCGTCCTTGGAGGCACTTTCAGTGTTTGCCCTCAGACCCGACACTTTTACCCCCACACAAAATTGCTGTGCGGCCGGGCTGTAAGAATTAATAAATTAAAATCAATTGAAGAAGCACTGCTCCCCACGCACCTTGACCCACTGCTCGTCGGTGAGCGACGGCCACACGTGGTGCGGCTGGGTGATGATGGACTTGTCGGGCCGCAGGATCATGCGCGCCTGATGAAGGAGGGGTGGGCACAGGGATGCGTCAGAAGGGGTGTGCGTGTGTGTCGAGGGTGTGTGTGTGTGTGTGAGCAGGACACGTTGAGTGAGCAGCTGCGTGATGATGGACTTGTCGGGCCGCAGGATCATGCGCGCCTGAGGGATGAGGGGTTGATAGGATGGGGGTGTTATGTGGTGTGTGTGTGGGGGGTGGGGGTCGGGGGTGGGGGGTGAATGGGGCCTGACGGTGCGCGTATGGCCGTGCTTGGGCGACATTAGCGCCACAGCGTCTTCAAGGTCGCCGCTGCCTACCGACGCGCCACCCGCTACCGACGTGCCACCGCGCCGCAGCGTCTCCAAGGTCGCCACCGCCTGCCGACGTGCCACCCGCAGCGGCCCCCGCGCCGCTTGCCTACTGCAGCGCTTAACTAGTTGGGGAAATGTCCAAAGGTTCTGGCCAACTTTCAGAGGTTGCGGCAGGGCAATGCGGGTGCATGGCCCACGACCCACCTTCTCGGGGTTGACATGCAGCGCGCGCAGGATGAGAATGACGCGCGAGAACGCCGTGTACGAGGACACTGTGCGCAGCCAGTCGTCGTACAGGTTGAAGAGCACCATCTGGGGCTCGGTCGCCTGTGGGGGAATACGGGGGGAGGGGGGGACGGAGAGTCAAGACGGGGGTGATAAGCAGGGGAAGGGGGGAAGGGGGAAGGCCAGTGGTGGTGATGGGGGCAGAAGGGTGGCAGCAGGAGGGGGGGGGGGTTGTGCCGGTTGTCGTACAGGTTGAAGAGCGCCAGCTGGGGCTCGGTCGCCTGTGGGGGAATAATGAGGGGAGGGGGGGGACGGGGAGTCAGATGGGGGTGATAAGCAAGCAGGGTGAAGGGGGAAGGGGGAAGGCCAGTGGTGGTGATGGGGGCAGGGGCAGCAGGAGGGGGGGGGGGGTTGCGCCAGTTGTCGTACAGGTTGAAGAGCGCCAGCTGGGGCTCGGTCGCCTGTGGGGGAATAATGAGGGGAGGGGGGGACGGGGAGTCAGACGGGGGTGATAAGCAGGGGAAGGGGAGAAGGCCAGTGGTGGTGATGGGGGCAGCAGGGCGGCAGCAGGAGGGGGGGGGGGTGCGCCAGTTGTAGTACAGGGGAGAAGAGCGCCATCTGAGACTCAGTCGTCTGTGGGGCGGAGGTGGTGTATGTTGACGTTTGGGCACCTTGGGTTGTGTGGACACATTGGCGGAGAACGGCAGCATGGAGTGGGGGGCAAGGAGGGGGAGAGGAGGATGGGCCAGTCGTCGTACAGGTTGAAGAGCAAGCAACTCAGCTGGGTAGCAGCGTTGAGCCCTTAGCCAACACCTAAAACACACACCTTGAGGATGAGGTCCCCGAACTTCTCCAGCTTGATCGCGCTCTGGAACGGCAGCTGCAGCTCGGACCCGGTGATGACGATGTTGGGGAAGTCGAGGAGGTGGACCTCGAGAGGGTCGAGCATGCCCTTGCGTGTCACGATGATGCGCTTGGGCTGCGGTCAGAAAAGTAGATTGTACGTATTTGAGGTCAGAGCGAGGGAAAGAGAGAGAGAGGGTCGAGCATGCCCGTGCGCGTCACGATGATGCGCTTGGGCTGCAGTCAGAAAAGTGGGTTGTGCGTATTTGAGGTCAGAGCGAGGGAAAGAGACGGAGAGGGTCGAGCATGCCCGTGCGCGTCACGATGATGCGCTTGGGCTGCAGTCAGAAAAGTGGGTTGTACGTATTTGAGGTCAGAGCGAGGGAAAGAGACAGAGAGGGTCGAGCATGCCCGTGCACGTCACGATGATGCGCTTGGGCTGCAGTCAGAACAGTGCTTGCAAGTAGTTGAGGTCAGAGCGAGGGAAAGAGAGAGAGAGGGTCGAGTATGCCCTTGCGCGTCACGATGATGCGCTTGGGCTGCGGTCAGAAAAGTGGGTTGTACGTATTTGAGGTCAGAGCGAGGGAATGAGAGAGAGAGGGTCGAGCATGCCCTTGCGCGTCACGATGATGCGCTTGGGCTGCGGTCAGAAAAGTGGGTTGCAAGTAGTTGAGGTCAGAGCGAGGGAAAGAGAGAGAGAGGGCCGAGCATGCCCGTGCGCGTCACGATGACGTGCTTGGGCCGCGTGAAAACAGCAGCATCACAGCAGCAGCAGCACAGCGCTTGGGCAGCTGGGAGGTTGAGAGAGAGTGGTGCCGATGTTTGAAAAGTTGAGGGGGTGGACCTCGAGGGGGTTGGTCCCTTGTCCAGTTCATCAAAGCCTACCAAAGTGCACTTCAGTCCACTATAACGCACCAGCTCCTCCACTAGCAGTGAGCACAGCCACCTCTTCAACTTGGTGACCCGAGCAACCCCCAAACTTCAACCAAGCTGTCCACACACACACACACCTGCTCCTCCACTGGCAGCGAGCGCACGAGCGCAGCCACCTCTTCTGCCGTCTTCCATTTCGCGAGCTGGCTCAGCCGCTTCTGTCCAGCCCACACGCTGGTGTGGATGATCTTGAGGAAGAGCTGGCCGCTGCGGTGGTGTGTGGGGGGTCGGGGGGCAGGGGGTCAGGGGTGCGGCCCACACGCTTGTTTGGATGATCTAGAGCAAAATCGTTGATTGGCGAGACAGCACGCACGATGCGTCGCCACTAGCTATACCACGCATGAGAGGGAGCGAGGGAGCGAGGGAGAGATGGGGAGAGGGGGAGAGGGAGACTGGGAGCGAGAGAGAGATGAGGAGAGGGAGGGAGAGACAGAGAGATGAGGAGAGGGAGTCCGCCACCAAGTACCCTGCGCGGGTTGAAGACGAAGATGCCCCCCCCCCATTGATCGGCACGGTCGTTTTGCAGTCTGTGGGACACCCCTCGCAATGCATCACCACTGACCACTGACCACACATGCCCCCCCCCCCCCCCCCTGCTCCCTCCCAATCAGCTATCTGGGGAGAAGACCTATTCATAATGCTATTGACCAACCTGCGCGGGTTGAAGATGAAGATGCCCCCGTTGATCGGCTTGGTCGTGAGGTTGCCCTCAAACGTCTTGTGGATCGTGACGCGGTACACGTTGGTGTCGTCGACAAACCAAATCGTTTGGCTCGAGAACAGCTCGCCGTAGTTCTGCGGGTTGATGTGTGGGTTTGTTTGTGGACTGTTTAGAATGTTGGATGGTGAAGGGTTTCGTGTGCTTCGGTTGGGAGTTGTGCCACGCGGTCTCTGTCGCCATCTTACACCCAAAACAGACAAAACGTCGACTCGTCAGAACCTTCTCCTAGTGCCCTCTCCCCCCCCTGTGCCCCACCTGCGACGACAGGTACGGCTCGGTCGGCTCTGACGAGTACAGCTGCAGGCCCTTGCGCACGCGCTCGCGCAGCACGTACAGCGCAGGGTTGGACTTCATGATCTTGGCCATCGCCTGTGGGTGGGATTGGGAGATATTGTGTGGGAGTTAGCAGGGAGTTAAAGTTAAGGGTTTTAAAGTTAAGGGTTGAGGTTTTAGGGTTGAGGGTTTAGGAGAGATTGGTTTAGAAGAGAGATTGGTTGGGGGTTAGAGATCGGAGGGCAAGGGGCGCAGCAGCACGTACAGCGCAGGTTTGGTCGTCATGATCTTGGCCATCGCCTGCGGGATCAGGAGAGATTGTGTGACGAGCGGTTGGGGGTTGGAGATCGGAGGGCAAGGGGCGCAGCAGCACGTACAGCGCAGGGTTGGACGTCATGATCTTGGCCAACGAGCACGCTGGACATCACGGCGCAGACTCGGGCCTGTCTGTCTCATTCCTTGCACCTGGGCGACATGAGCGACTTGGAGCCGGGGCAGGAGTTTCCGTACGCAGAGTGCAGGTTGTGGCAGCTCCCAGACTCGCCAGCTCAGCGAGCGCAACAACCCACAACGACCCGACAACCACCCCACGCACCTGGACCATGAGCGTCTTGGATCCCGGGAACCAGTTGCCGTACGCAGAGTGCAGGTTGTAGCAGATGTCGATGCCGACCATGACGCCAGTGGGCGACGGGTAGATCGACATGTTGTCGGTCGAGTAGTCGAGGAACTGAGGGGGGACGGGGGCAAGCATGCAGGCACACGTGAAAGGCCAGGTGTGCTGCTGTGGTGTGTGTGCGTGTGTGTGCCAGTACATGCAGACGGCCTGATGTAACGCTTGGTTGGTTGGTTTTGTGTGTGTGTGTGTCGAACTGCCTTCGTCGCATTCTGGGTGTGCGCCTGGTCGACCGGCACAGATTAACTTATATTCGGCAGGCGTGCGACACTGAGCCAATTGAGAGCCTTGTGGCAAAGCGATCAATGCAGTGGCTAGGCCATGTGATGCGCATGCCGGCTTCTCGTCTTCCTCGTACGACTTTTGACTGCACAATGGATGTGGCTCGGCAGCAAGGCCGGCCTCCAGCCTCCTCCCGACACTATTTTCTTAAGCTACTGATTCAGCAGCTAGGCGAAACTAGTGGCACTCGTTCTGATTGGAAGACTTTTTCGGACACAGCGTTTGAGCGTGCTCAGGATAGGGTTGGGTGGAGAGCCGTGGTGTACGGTCCGGCTGCCCGTCAGGCGCCGACCCCTCCACCACGGCGGTCAAGTAAATTGGCAAGCGCCACTTGCTCCCTTATCCCCTAGAAGCAGTTAGGACCTATTTTGGAGGCGTCGCACAATAGCTCTCCTTTTTGCTCTGGGACTACACGTTGGCAGGGAGCCGGCTTGTGGCTGCCGCCCCTCACAAGTACTTGTTTGGGCCAGAACTGGACTTGTGTCTAGGCGGTGGTACTAGGACTAGAGGTAGTCTTTGCTGGAAAGCCGATGTAACTGTAACTATGTGTGTGTGTGTGTGTGGCTGGTAGATCCGACATGTCAGTTGAGTAGTCGAGGAACTGAAGGGTGGGGGCGGGGGGAGGACACGCACGCACGCACAAGTCAGGTTAATGGCCAGGCGGGCTGGCTAGGTGGTGGTAGACGGATATTTCGACATGTTGTCGGACGAGTAGTCGAGGAACTGAATAAGGGGAAGAGGGGGGGGGGGGTTGGGGGCAAGCATGCAGGATCACGTGAATGGCCAGGTGTGCTGCTGTAGTGTGTGTGTGTGTGTGTTTGTTTGGTAGATCGACATGTTGTCGGTCGAGTAGTCCAGGAACTGAGGGGGGGGGGGGGGCAAGCATGCAGGCACACGTGAATGGCCAGGTGTGCTGCTTTGGTGTGTGTGCGTGTGCGTGTGTGTGTCTGTGCTTGGTTGGTTGGTAGTTCAACATGATGTCGGTCGAGTAAACGAGGAACTCAAGGGGGGGGGGGGGGGGAACAAGAGAGAGGGGCACAGAGCACATGAGGCAAGGTGGTGGGTCACGGTGACGCCAGTGGGCGACGGGTAGATCGGCATGTTGTCTGTGAAGTAGTTAAAGAGCTACAGCGGGCGGGGTTGGAGGGTGTGGGTGGGGGCAGTGAGGGGGGGACTTGCTTGTAGGCACCACCAGCACAAGTCAGGAAAATTGCCAGGTGGGTTGCAGCAGCGCAGCACATCACATTTGTGTGCAAGCAGCACAGCACAGTTTTGTTATACCCAACGCACACAACGCCCCCGCACCTTGGCGCGCACGTAGCGCTCGATGTCGTGCGAGTCGTAGTCGCCCCACCGCAGCTGCACGTCGACCCAGTACTGTTGTGCGCAATGGAGGGGGGGGGTCAGTTGGGGTGAGCTGCTGGGTGCGAAAGGGGGGGGGGCTTGTAGTCGCCCACCGCAGCTGCACGTCGACCCAGCACTGTTGTGCGGGGGGGGGGGGGGGGCACAGTGTCAGCATAGGTAGGGTGTGCGAGGGGGGGAGAGCGGGGCAGGGCGGGGGAGGGCAGAGCAGGGCGAAGGAGAGCAGAACAGAGCAAGGGAGGGCAGGGGAGAGCTGCGCCAGCGTCAGGGATGAGATAGCCAAGTTGGGGGGGGGGGGGGGGGGGGCGGCGAGCAGAGCGAAACACGCCTGCTCCCCACAGGGTGCCATCCCTTCAAGCCCCGACCGACGCAAGACCCACCTTGCTGCCCGGCTTGAGGTCGACCACGTCGTTCTGGTCGGCCATGAGGCTCGGCTTACACACAACCCACCATGGTGGCACACACTGCACTCACGCCAAAGCCCCGACCAACCTAGCCCCAACCACACAAACACACCTTGTTGCCCCGCTTGAGGTCGAACACGTCATTCTGGCCATGAGGCTCGGCTTGCACATGCCCCACCATGGTGGCATACAATGCACTACCCAAAACCACGACCAGCCTAGCCCCAACCGAACAAACACAAACACACACACGCACACACACCTTGTTGCCCGGCTTGAGGTCGAACACGTCGTTCTGGTCGGCCATGAGGCTCGGCTTGCACATGTTCCAGCGGTACGCCGCAAAGAGCAGGATGTCCGCGCACGACGAGTTCATCTGCGTGTGTGTGTGTGTGTGTGTGCGTCCATGTTTGGGTGTGGGTGTGGTTGCACATGTTCCAGCGGTATGCCGCAAAGAGCAGGATGTCTGCGCACGACGAGTTCATCTGCGCGCGCGTGTGTGGGGTGGGGTGGGGGGGGTGCATGGGCGCCCGACAGACTGTAAAATCGACAAACACACAACCCACATTACAACGGCATCTTGTACGACTTGCGCGGGTGGGTCATCTCCTTCTGCACCGTCTCACGCACACGCACACAGCACACACACTTAACACGCATGCACACATACACACGCACGCACACAGCACAAGCCACAACGCCCCCACACCTTGTACGACTTGCGCGGGTGGATCATCTCCTTCTGCACAGTCTCGATCTCGAGCGCGTCGAGCTCCTGGTCAAACACCTGGCACCTGGCGTTGGTCAACGGTCAGGGGGGGGGGAGTGTGCGTGCGTGACGGTCTTGGTCTGGAGCCGCGTCCAGCTGTTGGTTAAACACCTGGCACCTGCCGTTGGTCAACGGTCAACGGTCAAAGGAGGGGGGGCGGGGGAGTGCGCGTACGTGGCGGCCTCTAGCCCCCCCCCCCCACACACACCTCCCCTGTGCCCCCATCACCGCTAAGGGACTCACAGGTCCATCGCGATTGACTCGTGGAACTTCTGCCACGGTGCGCGCGCATGGTCTGGATTCGCCTGCCACCCCCACACCTATCATCACACACACACACACACATACACACACACACACACACACACACAAACTCCCCTGCCCCCACTCACAGGTCCATCACGATTGACTCGTGGATCTTCTGCCACAAGTGCGCGCGCATGATCTGGATGAGCGAGATCTTGAGCGTCGGGATCTTGCCGTGCATGAAGATGCCGGTAAGGTCGAGCTGGACCTGGAAGCCCACGTACACGTTGGCGCGGTTGATGGTGGGGGACCACCTGCGTGTGTGTGTGTATGTGTGTCACGGGTGAAGATGTCGGGGAGGTCGAGCTGGAACTGGAAGCCCACGTACACGTTCGCGTGGTTGATGGTGGGGGGCCACCTGAGTGTGTGTGCGCGTGTGTGCGCGCGTGTGTGTGTGTGCGTGTGTGTGCGTGTGTGTGTCACGGGTGAAGATGTCGGGGAGGTCGAGCTGGACCTCGAAGCCCACACGCACATTCGCGCGGTTGATGGTGGGAGACCACCTAATAACAGGGGGGGGAGGGGGGCTCAAAGATGAGTGAGAAAGTTGGACCTGGAAGCCCACGTACACGTTGCGGATGATGGTGGGGGGACCATCCGATGATGGATTTTTTAGTCGTGTGTGACGCACGTGTGTGACGCACCTACATGCAGTGTATTTTAAACAAAACGGAAGAAGGGGGGATGAGAGGTGAGTAAGGGTGGGGTGGGGTGGGGGCTCGCCCGACAGAAGCACCGACTCGCGCGCGCAACACCAGGATGCCGGGGGCCGCTGTAGACAAGACGCCTCAGTGCTCCCTCACCCTCCACCAATGTTTCCGTTAGCCAGCCCGCAACCCGACAAAATGCACTTTCTGGTTGAGATTGGGCGATTCGGGCTGGCGTGTTGGGTTGAGATTGCGCGCATTCCGACCCAAAAACGTGATAAAAGACTACTTTTCCCGCCAAAATTCGCCTCCGTCGGGTTGAGATTGGCGAAATGAGCGTGAGGTCCGGGTTAAGCCATCATTTTTCCAAGATCCTTACCGGAACCACTGCCCTCCACCCACCATGCCTCTCAGCAGGGTTAGGTCTTGTGGTGTAGGGTTATTCTGGGTATTAATACCCCACCTAATTAGGTAAGCGTTCAAACCCACCAGAGCGTGAAGCAACGGACGAGGATCTGGTTCAGCCCGACCGCTGCGCGTTATTGAGCTCCTTGAACTTCTGGAGGCCTAGGGTAGCGGTTTTGTAGTCTAGAGCTCTGGGCTTTAGGGTTGGGATTGTCGTTCACACTCACCAGAGCGTGAAGCGTCGGTTGGGGATCTGGTTGAGTCCCGACCGCTGCGCGTTGGCCAGGTGCTTGACCTTCCGGCAGACTAGGGAGACTAGGGTTGAGGTTTTGTGGTCTAGGGTGACTAGGTTGGTAGGTTTTAGGGCGCAGGGTTCCGGCCTTGGCGGTTAACGTTTGTCATGTATGTAAGTTCACACCTACCAGAGCGTGAAGCGTCGGTTGGGGATCTGGTTGAGCCCTTGTTTTCAGCAATCTTCTGACACCTTCATCGTGCCAAACGACCCAGAATTGAATACGCAGCAGGGGCTCAAACCTGTACATGGATGAACCCACCCCGCATCCTTATAAGTTCACACCCACCAGAGCGTGAAGCGTCGGTTGGGGATCTGGTTGAGTCCCGACCGCTGCGCGTTGGTCAGCTTCTTGAACTTCATCGACTCCTCGAAGCCAGACGCCTTCTCCCAGAACAGGCCCTCCCAGGTGGGGAAGTACGTGCCCTGCGTGTGGTGAGTGCGGGGAGGCGTGGGGTGTGCAAGGGTAGTGGGTGTAAAAGGTGTGGGCCACACTAAGTGCAACCAGGCAGTCGCAACTACGCTCGTGTGTGCTCCAGGATGCCCTCCACGCCAAGACCCAAGGTCCAATAATCAGCATGAAACCATCTCAAGTGATCGATTTCCAAGTCTGTCAGGCGCCTATGTTGGCAAAGAAGAAGACCCTTGCACACAATCCTTACGACCCCCTTACCTCAACAAACACCCCCCTCAACACATTGACTAACGAAACAACAACAGTAACCAAGTATAGCAGATAGTTTTGATGTTTAACAGGTATGCCAACACACACACACACATACACACACACCTAGAACATCGTGTGCTCGAGCACACCCTCCACGCCCCCAAGCGCGTGGACAACACCCCTGGAAGCAACCTTCAGCAACAGACATTACACACACAACTGCTGTTTGAATCCTCACCCACCTTGAACATCGTGTGCTCGAGCACGCCCTCCACGACCCCCCACTCCAACACCCCTTGAAACAACCTTCAGCAACAGACATTACATTGACATTACATTGACATTACATCAGCGCAACTGCTGTTTGAATATGGATGTCGAATCCTCACCCACCTTGAACATGGTGTGCTCGAGCACGCCCTCCACGCCCCCCAGCGCCTGGATCACGTCGGTGCGGTAGTTGTTGAGATTCCACAGCTTGCCGTCGTGCTTCTGGTGCGTCCACCAGAACGGGTTCATGCGCGTCGACTGGAACGCCTGCGAGGGAGGGTGTGTGGGGAGACGGGTCAGACTTCGTAACAATTGCCGGGGTGTGTTGCTGTTGGTAGTACAGGCATTGCCGGTGCATGCGGACGGCCTCATGTAACGCTTGGTTGGTTGGTTGGATGTGGGGAGGGTGCTGCCGCGGCCCGTGCTGGGAGACGGCCCTTATCCTCCCCCCATGCAGGACGCCATGCGGCACCGATCTCGACGAGTTGATCGACGAGCGGAGGAGCTGGCGCCCGTCAATGCATGCTGGACATTGGTCAAGATGGCTGCCCGTGGAGGCGGGCTACCATCACGGCTTCAGCGGTGGCGACCGCCGAGGCAACACAAAGTAAATCCGCTTCACCAATCGCAGCGTTCGTCACCGCGCTCATCCTCGGGGTCGCTCGTCTGCCGGTGACTGGCGTTGGAAGGTCTTCAGGCAGCCTCCATGACAACTCTGTCGTCCATGCACCCCTGGAGGGTGGGACCTGGCCATGCATGAGGCATGGGGCGCCGGCTGAGCCCCATGCAAACGAGAGCTGGACAGCCATGCACTGCCAGGCGGGGACCGTTCCAGTCAGCGCCAGTCGGCTCTGCCGGCTTGACTGGCCACAAGGCCACTACTGTGACCCTGAGGAAGGTCCTCTCCTATATGCTCCTGGCCAGACATGTCTCTCAGAGACCGCTGTTTGGGGTAGTCTAGCCGGCGGGAGCGGTAGTCTATCGGCCGGGAGCCGGCGGTACTCTAGTACTCAAGTGTGCTGGAGTATCGGCGGGTGTCTCTAGTAGAACAGTAGCCTGCGTAGCTGGAAACCCCGTGTTACTGGGGAGAGTGGGTGGGTGGGTGGGGGAGGCGTGAGTGGTCACTGTCGACCGCTATGGCTAGGTCCAGTGCGTGCGCGCGCGTGGGGGGGTTAACCCTCGCCCCTACCAGGGATCCAGCCAGTTTTCCACTGAAACTGAGTTTTAGGTGTTGGCGCTAGCGCCGACACAGGTCGTCTACATCATTACTGGTGTCACACAGACTGTAATATCCATCATCATCATCATCATCATGGCACAAACACCTTCAAACTCCTGGCGCACGCGCCATCTGCGGTCGTACGCCCGCGTGTGGCCGTCCCTCTGGATCAGCGTGCCCCCCCCCCCCCCCCGTTCCCCCAACGTTGAACTCCTGGCACCAACACACACACACACACACACACGGTTCTGGCACGAGATGCCGACTTCCTTATCGCCTGCTTTGAGGCAGGCGTGCACAGCAACCACGATGACAGATGGCTGGGCGTGTAATATGCCATCAAAGGCGTCTGACGGACTGTATAATTCACCACACGTACCTCGAACTCCTGCCGCACGCGCAACCCTCGGACGTACGCCAACGTGTGGCGGTTATCCTTAAAGGTTTACCCGTCCGCCCCCCCCCCCCCACACACACCTTGAACTCCTGGCGCACGCGCCACCCGCGGTCATACGCGAGCGTGTGGCGGTCCTTCTGGAACAGCGTGTTAATGCGCGGGATGCCGCGGTCCCAGCTGTCATCGAGGTCGTCGAGCGTGAGCCGCCGGTTCTGCGCCTTGGCCTGTGAGTGTGTGTGTTAGTTGCGTGAGTGAGTGAGTGAGTGTGTGTGTGTGTGTGTGTGGCAGTCCCAGCTGTCGTCGAGATTGAGCCGCCGGTTCTGCGCCTGTGTGGGTGTGAGATACAGAGCGACAGTGTGTGTAGGTGTGTGTGTGAGATTGTGTGAGTGTGAGTGTGTGTGTGTGCCACAAGTCGTCGAGCGTGAGCCGCCGGTTCTGCGCCTTGGCCTGTGTGTGTGTGTGTGTGTGCTGCGTGCGAGTGAGTGTGTGGGTGTGGGCGACTGTGTGTGTGTGTGCGGCAGTCCCAGCTGTCGTCGAGGTCGTCGAGATTGAGTCGCCGGTTCTGCGCCTTGGCCTGTGTGGGTGTGAGATACAGCGCGACAGAGTGTATAAGTGTGTGTGTGAGAGATTGTGTGAGTGTGTGTGTGTGCCACAAGTCGTCGAGCGTGAGCCACCGGTTCTGCGCCTTGGCCTGTGTGTGATTGTGTGTGTGTGTGTGAGAAAGAGACGAGTGTGAGCGTGTGCGTGTAAGTTTGTGAGTGTGTGTGACTGTGTGACTTTGTGTGAGTGTGTGTGACTGTGTGTGCGTGACTGTGTGACTGTGTGACTAAGAGAGTGACAGTCGTCGAGGTCATCCAGCGTCAGCCGCCGGTTCTGCGCCTCGGCCTGTGAGTGTGTCTTGCGTGCGTGTGTGTGCGTGTTGCGTGTTGAAAAAGCTTCTGCGCCTCGGCCTGCGTGTTTGGCGCGTGTGCGTGCGTGCGTGTGGGGTGTAAGAGTGCCTGTGTGGGGGGTGAGACCGTACACACACACGCACATGCGCAAGTCTAACCCACCTCAATGAACTCGCTCTCCCACGGCGCGACTGCGCACACATGCACAAACACACACAAACACACATGCACACACACACACGCAAACACACACACACATACGCACACACACACACACCTCATCCTTCTTGAGCGCTTACTCCGACCACACGCGCTCGCTGTCAATGAACTCGCTCTCCCACGGCGCGAATGCACACATGCGCGCGCACACACACACACACACACGCACCTCCTCCTTCTTTAGCGCATACTCCGACCACACGCGCTCGCTGTCAATGAACTCGCTCTCCCACGGCTGAATGTAGCGGTACAGGTTGGGGATGAGCTGGTCCTCCTCGTGCGACATGCCCGCGCGGAAGTGCGTGACGCCCAGGTCGGTCTGGAGGTGGGGGGCAGGTGGGAGGAAGGTGAGAGGTATGTGGGGGGCAGGTGGGTCCTCGTGCGACATGGTGCTCGTGCGACATGCTCAACAACGCCACCCTCCCCTAACGACACAACCCATACACACAGACACACACACACATGGGTCTAATGCGCCATCAAAGGCGTCCGACGGACTGTAAAATCGACCACACACACACACACCTGCTGGCTGTAGCGCTAATCCTGACTGCAGGATGAGGGTGTGCCCCATGGAGAGCATGCCCAGCCTCACACACACACACACACACCTGCTGGCTGTAGCGCAGGTCTGACTGCGGGATGAGGATGTGCCCCATGGAGAGCATGCCCAGCCCGCCAATCTCCTTCGGCGAATAGAACACGACGGGCGGGAATCGCGACGGCATCTTCGAGTTGAGCCCAATCTTGATGCGGGTCTGGATCTTGGTCTCGCACTTGACCATGAGGTCGAGCAGCTCCTGCACGTGTGTGTGTGTGTGTGTGCACGTTGCCGCTGCAGGAATATATGGTTGAGACAGACGCCCTTATGCAGACCTCTGGAACGATATCGCCGTTACCTGTGTAACGATCTGGAATGGAATGTGTGCACGTGTGTAGTGCGTGTGCGTATGGTCGATTGAACAGTGCATCGGACGCCTATGATTGCGTAGGAGCCCTCCGTTACTCTTGGGTTTGCAAGCCGCAGCGGCTTGAGGCCAAGCGCAGCTAGTGGGCACGGCGATACCGTACGTGCGGTTAGCCTTCGCAGGGGGGGGGGGGAACAAAACATTGTTGAATTGTCCACGAGGGTAATTTTTGGCGTTTTCAGTCGATTGGACGTACAACATCGCGGAAATCGCGATTTTTTTTCGTTTTCAGCTTCGCCAGATGGTAAAAAAAAATACAAATTCGCAACGGCTAATCGCGTGTACGGTGAGCTCGATGAATGGGGACCGTATAGGTCCAACAAGGATTGTCTGGACCCATGGGAGCTAGGAAGGTGTTGTTGTTGCCCCCCCCCCCCAACACACGCGCAAGGCCCACAGGAGCTGGGGGAAGGGTGTTGTTGCCCCTCCCCCACACACACGCACGTGCAAGGTGTTGTTATTGTCCCCCACGCGCACACACAAGATCCGCGCCTGCGTGTGCGCGACTGCCTCGCGGTAGTACGTAATGAGTCCGATGAGCGCTGCCACACACACACACACACACACACATGCACACACCACGGCCAAAGGCATCCGACAGACTGTAAACTTGGCTATGGCCAACCCACCTGCGTGTGCACGACCGCCTCGCGGTAGTACGTGATGAGTCCGATGAGCGCCGTGTTCCACTTGTTCGCAATCTTGGTGAACGTGGTGGAGCCTGACGACATGAGCACCTGCGTGCGTGTGCATGTGTGTGTGTGTGTGTGTGTGGAGGGGGCGGGGTGAACGTGGTGGAGCATGACGACATGAGCACCTGCGTGCGTGTGCGTGTGTGTGTGTGGAAGGGGCGGGGTGGGTGGGTGCGTGTGAGCGCGTGTGCGCGCGCGCCTCGTTGTCGACGCTTGTGTGCGCGTTTGTGTGTGCACGCTTGCGTGTGAGTGCGTGTGCAAATGTATGGAAGCACGATGAACACACCACCCCATCGCATGCGGTGCTCAAACGCCTTGATCGCCTCGTCACCCGCGCTCGAGTGTGCGTGTGTGCGCGCATGCGTGTCCATGCGTGTGTGTACCGTAGTCACGCTTTGCCTTCGCGGGGGTCCACGAAAGGGGTCTCTTTATTTGAACTTTTAGGCCGTTGTGAGGCGGTTTTCGACTTAGTTTCGTCTCTGCACAGTCTCTGCGCTGCCTTTGCGGCAGCTTTTTGCGGGGCCTGTAGTGCGTTGATCCTGGTTCAAATCCCGCAGGGAACTTCTTTTACCTTTGCGGGGCGTTTTCGGACTTAATTTCACGTTCACGGAGCCTTTGCGGGGCGTTTCAGACTTAATTAGGCGCAAATGCAAAGCGTGACTGCGGTTTGTGTGTGCATGTGCACACATGTCTCCTTCTGTGTGACTCCGCCCACCTGTCGGATGCGGTTCTCAAACGCCTTGAGCGCCTCGTCATCCGCGCTTGTGTGTGTGTGTGTGTGCGTGCATGCGTGTCCACGCGTGTGTGTGTATGCGTGTGCATGTGCGCACATCTCTCTTCCTGTGTGACTCCGCCCACCTGTCGGATGCGATTCTCAAATGCCTTGAGCGCCTCGTCGTCCACGCGAAGGAACGCCTGCGCCGTGCGCTCCTTGGTGAGCTGGTTCTGGAGCGCCCACACGCCGTCCTTGTTCGCAAAGCCCTCGGCGGCCATGCGGACCTTGGGCAGGATGCGGACCTGGTGTGTGTGTGTGTGTGTGTGTGTGTGAGGCAGCGCCCACACACCGTCCTTGTTCGCAAAGCCCTCGGCGGCCATGCGGACCTTGGGGAGGATGCGGACCTGGTGTGGAGGGGGAGGGGGAGGGTGCGTGTGTGTGTGTGTGCGTATGCTCACTCGAGGGGGTGCAAGCGCAGAGGGTGCGCTCGGGCCAGAAGCCCTACTCTATGCTTCCTCTTCTGTCTTGTTGTGCTGCACACACGAACACACACGCGTGCACTTAAAGGCCGGGCATAATAAGAGCAGGTCTGGGAAGTTGCATTGAACGGTTTGGGATTTGGATTTTAGAGTGTTGGGGTTGTGGGAATAAACCCTGAACTGTAGCCCAAGCACGCATTCGCCTCGAAGCCAGACATGTTGAAGAGCAGGTTTGGTTTGCTGCATGTAAGGGTCAAGGATTTGGGGTTTAGGGGCCCTCCTACGGGTCATCTCAACCCTAATCGCCAGCCCAAGCTTAAGCCCGCAGGACCTCAAAGCCAGACACGTTGGAGCAGGTTTTAGCGGTCGCATATCAGGGTCGAGGTTTGCCGGTTAATGCGGAATGGTTATTATAGGCCACAACCAGGCCACAACATATGCAGTGGTCCCTGGAAAGAATTCTAGAAATTCGTTTTTTGCCGGCTCTAGCAACTTTGACCGCTCATACCAGGCACAATACACAGCGGGTATTCATGCAACGCATGCCGTTGTGCTGCTCTCAGCATGAGCTTTCCAACGCACCGCTCCACGCCCTCTCCCACTTAATGTGGGGTGGTTTTCTGGAAAATGAAATATCCGGCCGGCGCGGTATACGGCTCGCAGGGGAATCACTGAACATATGGCGTCTGGCTAAGGGTTCACGCTCCTCGAAACCAGAAATGTCGCAGAGCAGGTTACGGTGGTCTCGGTTTACCGTAGGACCGCTTTTCCTTGCCGCCACTTTTGTAAAGTAGGTGATTCGTTAGAATTTGGGTGCCTTGCCGCGGGATTTTTTTCTTTCTTTCTCCGTTTTGACGTTTTGGAAGTTTTTTTTGCTCGTTCCATTTTTTTTTGGAATCGGCCTTGCCGGCACGTCCTTGGAATTATTTAATCGGCAAGGCAAAGCGGTAAGTACGGTAGGTTCCAGGGTTTAGGGTTCAGGGTTGAGGACTCCGGGTTTGGGGTCCAAACCCTGAACTGAAGCATAAGCACGCACCTCGAAGCCCGACATGTCGAAGAGCAGGCTTGGGTTGTCGCGGTCTAGGTTCCATCCAGGGTTTAGGGTTTAGGGTTCAGGGTTTATGACTTTGGGTTGGGGGAACAAATCCTGAACTGTAGCATACGCATTAAAAAAAACGCACCTCGAAGCCCGACATGTTGAAGAGCAGGTTTGGGTTGTCGCGCGAGTACACCGACACGAACGAGTTGTCCCACTCAAACGTCGTCATCGAGCGCGGCAGGCGGTTCTTCATGTCCCAGAACACCGCCCGACCGAGGTTGACGTCGTGCTTCATGAGGCGCATGCGCGCGTCGCGCGGCCAGCACCTGCGATCGGTGTGTGTGTGGGGGGGTGAGGGTGCGGTGTGTGTGTGTATGTGTGTGTATGTATGTGTGAATCTGCCGGTGTGTGTGTGTGTGTTCTATTGGTGGCTGGTGGCTGGTGGCCTGCCCCCTGCGTATGTGTTTGTGTGTGTGAGTGTGTGTCCGCCCGACCGAGGTTGACGTCGTGCTTCATGAGGCGCATGCGCGCGTCGCGCGGCCAGCACCTGCGATCAGTGGGGGGGGGGAGGGTGCGGTGTGTGTGTATATGCGTGTGTGTGTGTGTGTTGTGTATGTATGTGTGAATCTACCGGTGTGTGTGTGTGTGTGTTCTATTGGTGGCTGGTGGCTGGTGGCCTGCCCCCTGCGCGTGTGTGTGTGTGTGTGTGTCCGCCCGACCGAGGTTGACGTCGTGCTTCATGAGGCGCATGCGCGCGTCGCGCGGCCAGCACCTGCGATCGGTGTGTGTGTGGGGGGGTGAGGGTGCCGTGTGTGTGTATGTGTGTGTGTGTGTTGTGTATGTATGTGTGAATCTACCGGTGTGTGTGTGTGTGTTATTTTGGCTGGTGGCCTGCCCCTGCATGTGTGTGTGTGTGTGTGTGGGTCCATTGCACCAAGGGGGAAGAGAGTGTGTGTGTGTGTGTGCGTGTGTGGTTCTCTGATTGGCGGCCTGCTCCCTGTAACTCCCCAACCCACTCCACACCCCACACCCACTTGCGGTTGTTGTAGCCCACGATGTTCTCGTTGTTGGGGTCGGGGTGCTCGGTCAGGTAGCGCTGGATGAGGTCCTTGGCGTCGTCAGCTGAGAAGCGCAGGCACATGTACACCTGGTGTGTGTGTGTGTGTGTGAGTGTGTTAGTGTGTGAGTGCGTGCGTGCGTGCATGCGTGTGGTCGATTTTACAGTGCATGCGTGCATGCGTGTGTGTGTGTGTGTATGTGTATGTGTGTGTGAGGTCCTTTGCGACGTCAGCTGAGGCGCGCAGGCACATGTACACCTGGTGTGTGTGTGAGGGGAGGGGGCCTGCACGTGCGTATGTCGGGCTGGACACAAACCAGCACACAAGGCGCGTGTGCAGGGTCGCCCCGCAGCTTGGAGAGCACCCTGCATGGGTCTACAACCCTACACCAGTGGTACCATTAGCACCCCCGCAGCCCCCGCAGACCGCGCTGCGGGGTCAAACCGGGAAGTTTGGGGGGGAACTGCGGGGGCGAATCGCGGGAATTTCGCTCCGAAAAGTATGGAATTCGATGATTTTCACACGTTGTTGCGGAAAAAAACGCCTCCTACTGGGGCAATTCGGCATGTTCCCTCCTCTGTTGCGGGGGCAAACAGGACATTCTTGGTTTCCTAAATGACACCACTGCCCCACACCCAAGCTGCCTCTTCTGACCAGACAACAACGGCGGCTCGTGACGCTCTCTGCATGGGCGCACCCTCGAGTCTTTTTTCAACCCTGATGAAACCCTGCTTGATGCTTGATGCTTGATGAAACCCTGCTTGGTGCTTGATGTGTCTGATGTGTGCCTGGGCCTACATGCAGGCCTGCCTGCCTGCCTGCGGTGCGCTTGCCTTTCTCTCCCGTCGAGAGCGAGAATGTGTGCGTGCGTCGTGGTGTTACGGTTGCGAACACACTTTTGGGTGCACCCTCGAGTCATTTTTCAACCCTGATGAAACCCTGCCTGCCAAACCTTGTCCAGCATGAAACCCTGCCTGCCAAACGACGGCATCTACGCGCCCGCCCACCCTCCACCATGTTACCGCATGCTTTACCCTGTGGACGCAACTTCACGCCCCACCCTGTCGATGCACAGCCTATGAGCGCAGGAACACGCTCCTCTCCGCGCTCCCCTCCGTGCTCGTCGTCATCTACGCGCTCACCCACCCTTCACCCTGTGAATGCATCTCACCTTATCAACCTGTAAACGCCTCCTCCTCCCCCACACAGTTACAGTTGCATCGGCTTTCCAGCAAAGACTACCTCTAGTCCTAGAATCACCGCCTGGACCCATGTCCAGTTCTGGCCCTAACAATTAATTGTGAGGGGCGGTAGCCACCAGCCGGCTGCCTGCCAACGTGTAGTCCCAGAGCAAAAAGGAGAGCTATTGTGCGACGCCTCCAAATAGGTCCTAACTGCTTCCAGGGGATAGGGGGTCAAGTGGTGCTAGCCTTTGCTGGAAAGCCGATGTAACTGTAACTGTATTTGTATTTGTATTCAAATTGAAGGAGTTCCTGGCCGTTTCAGTTCAAATCAAATGCAACATCTGAAAGGCCTTATCATCAGCTGTCCGTGGATGTCTCCATCATTATCAGCGACCCAATATCGAGCGAGATCTGGGGGGGCAAAGTCCAAAGTGAGACAATTTGCCCCCCCCCCTCCTAACTGAAACCCTGCCCTGCCTCCTGACCTTGGAGATGTAGCGCGTGTACAGGCGGATCGGGTGGCGCGTCTCGGTGCGCACGTCGCGGTACGTGAGGAAGTCGTTCGGCATCTGCAAGGTGTGGGGGCGTGGTGTGGGTGGGTGGGCGTGGGTTGTGGGGTTGGTGTGGCCTGCTGTCGGGTCGGTTTACCGACCTAGATGTCCCGAGTATTTTTCCTTGTGGGGTTCTCCTACACGTTTCCGTAACTGCCGGGAGGCTGCCTTCAATGGCACAGGTCACGGCGGCCTGAGGTTTCCCCAAGGTGCTTGATGCGGTTGATGGGGTGGGGAGGAAGGGCGCGTCGCGGTGCGCATGCCGCGGAGCGTGAGGAAGTCGCGTGGCGTCTGCGGCGTCTGGGATGAGTGGTGTTG
Organism: Chlamydomonas sp. UWO 241; assembly: GCA_016618255.1. Classification (NCBI taxonomy): domain Eukaryota; kingdom Viridiplantae; phylum Chlorophyta; class Chlorophyceae; order Chlamydomonadales; family Chlamydomonadaceae; genus Chlamydomonas; species Chlamydomonas priscui. The sequence continues at coordinate 246,689 of VFSX01000183.1, read as the reverse complement.
TGGGGGGTGTGGAGGGAGGGCGCGTCTCGGTGCGCACATCGTGAAATCGGCAACCTTCTGGCGACTTAGACATTGCGATGGACAGCCCTCCATGCGCATTGGTCCCGGTGAGAAGGTCGAGTATGAGGCCGCAGTACCCCTTAGCCAGCCGCAACACAAACACACACGCACACACGCACACACCTGCGGTGGCCCCGCCAGCTCGCTCGCGCGCGTGAGGCCGAGCAGTAGCAGGTCGAGGATGAGGCCGTAGTACTGCGGTGAGGAGATGGGGAGGGCGAGGAGGCGGGGTCAGGGGGGGGGGCGGTCTAGTGGGCAAGGGTTTGTGTATACCTAGGAGGACAGGGGGCAAATTAGCACACACATAGGTTCACCCCCCCACATCTCCCTCGATACTGGGTCCCTGGAAATATGGGGACAGTCTCAGAGGGCTGGTTCTCAGGCCGTTCCAGTGGTGTATTTGGTTTGGCGGTGAGTCGTCCACACCTACAATTTGACTTTGAACTCAGGTGGGCTGACGGGGCCGACAAGAGACGAGCGGGGCAAATGCAAATGCAGGTGCTTGTGAGTGAGTGGCGCGCTGGGGATGGCTGAGCACTGGCGATGAGAAGCAGCAGCCCCAGGAGAGGGGGGGGGGGGCAACAAGCAACCAAAAAACACCAAGGGGCGGTCTAGTGGGCAAGGGTTTTTACATACCTAGAGGCAGGTGCGTGTGAGTGCGTGGCGCGCTGGGGACAGCTGAGCACTGGCGATGAGAAGCAGCAGCCCCAAGAGAGGGGGGGGGGGCAACAAGCAACCAAGAAAACACCACCGACCCAAGGCCACCCACCGCACACCCACCTGCGTCACAAACGACGAGAACTGCAGCCCACGGATGAGCCCGTACCCGTTGGTGTGCGACATGTCCTTGTACGCGATGACGATGTTGTTCTTCGCAGTGATGTAGTCCGCGATGTTGTGGTCCACGATGAGGCGCAGCAGGCGGTTCATGAGCGTGAGGTCGACCTTCTCGTACATCTTCTCAAACTCAGTCTGCAGCATCACAACGCACTCGCCTGCAGCAGGTGCGTGCGTGCGTGTGTGTGTGTGCGTGTGTGTGTGAGCGTGAGGGCGACCTTCTCGTACATCTGCTCAGTCTGCAGCATCACGACGCACTCGCCTGCGGGGGGGATGGGGTTTGCGTTAAGGTGAGGGTGGCATGCGAGCTCGAGCCACAGCCAGTAGCGTGCAGGTATGGGCGCGCCACATGGCGCAGCACGCGCGAGCAACCGGCAGGTAGTTACCCAGGCAGTTACCTAGGCAGGCAGGCAGGTAGTTACCTAGTCTGGCAGGCAGACAGGCAGACAGTAACAGGCAGGCAGGCGGGGGGATAGGTAGGCAGACCAACCGAATGACAGAAAGACGGCAGTGCACAGCGCACGCACCGTTCTCTGTTACCCACACTTTCGCAGGTTGTTGACTTCGTGAAACCACGTGTACACGAGCAGGTCGCACGCGTGCACACTGTGACACTCGCACACACACACACACACATACACGCGCATGCACGCACCGTTCTCCGTCTCCCACACTTGGTGCAGGTTGTTGACCCCATGGCACCACTTGTACACGAGCAGCGGCGGCGGCTCGGTGTCGGCCGGCTTGACCCAGTTGGGGAACAGGTGGCGTTTGTCGGCCTCAAACCAGAGGTACTGGTCGAGGTAGCAGTCGGTGATCTTCTCGAGTGGCTCAATCTCGTAGACCTGGTTTCAGAGCAATAGCTGTTAGAGAAGAGCCATCCCCACCCAACCTGGGCCCACCCCAGGGGGAAAAGTGGCCAAAACGGGCAACACCAAACTTTGGGAATTTCTTGTGGCTTCCCTGGTTGACCAAATCCACTTTTGACGGGTGCTTTTTAGTTGCCGCCAATCTCATTTACACGCATACGTCGTGGGTGGCCGTGGCTTGGAGAGACGGTGAAGTGCGGAACGAAACCGTTTGGCGTCAAACGCAACCGTGACGTGTAACATTTGACGCCAAACGATTTCGTTCCGCATTTCACCGTCTCTCCAAGCCACGGCCACCCACGACGCATGCATCTAAATGAGATTGGCGGCAACTAAAAAGCACTCGTCAAAAGTGGATTTGGTCCAGAGGCGCCGCCGAAAGTTTGGTGTCGCCCAGCACAGCTACCCCCGCAACGCGACACGGCGCGGGACCCAGCGCCTCGTCAAGTGCATGCCACGGGTGGTACCGATCGGTAGGAGGCGTCGCGGGGGGCTGGCTACCCGTAGCGGCGCGGCAGAGGGTTGGGTGCGACTGTTGCATGGCGCTCCGCGAGGCCCGTGACGCCCCCACGACGCATCCCAGCACACGCTCTCGACACGCATGTCTATACTACGTGTCGAGAAAGCATTCTGCTCGCTCGATGGGGCCGTTTGTCGACTTTGGAAATTTGGGTGTGGCCACATTTTGGTCACAGGTTGGGTGGGGATGGCCGAAGAGGGCGGTTGGTGGTTGGTGGTTTGTTTGTGGTTTGTGGGGGTAGGAGGTGTGTGCAGCAGGTGGCGCTTGTCAGCCTCAGACCAGAGGTACTGGTCAAGGTAGCAGTCGGTGATCTTCTCAAGCGGGGCTCAATCTTGTAGACCTATATAGACAGTTTGAGAAGATGACGTTGTGGTTTGTGGTTTGTTTGTGGTTTGTGGGAGGTATGTGGGGCAGGTGGCGCTTGTTGGCCTCAAACCAGAGGTACTGGTCGAGGTAGCAGTCTTGAGGTGGCAGTGTCCGAGGAGACCACCACGACCTCATACAGCTTTGCGGGGTTGGGGTGAAGGTGTGAAGGTGTTGAGATATAGGGAGGGGGGGGGTCACTTCAAGAGAGGAGGGGGAACGAAGGTAATGTCGTGTTCTGAGTGGGGACGAGGCAGCAGGTGGGAGGTGGCTGCTCCCAGCGAGTGTGGGCATGGCCCCAAGCACGCATGCATGCACGCAACCACGCGCGCGCGCGCACGCGCACCCGTTGGGGGGGGGAGAAGAGGGCGTTTCGAGGCGCGGTCGGTTGGTGGTTTGGTTTAGGGGGGGGGGTATCTTGGGCGGGAGCTGCCGCAGCGCCAGCCGTGCAAACCCCAACCTCACTATAACACCTGCAACCCCCCTCAACCAAAATCCCTCAACCCAAAAGCATAAGGGATAAGGATTCCTGGTAACTGTTGTGCAAGCGGCGTGCCGCACAGTGTTTTTGTATTCGGCGTTTGGAGCCGGATTTGGGAGCCATGGGGCTGGATATTCAGTCATGGCTCCAGGGAATCAATTTAAATCCCCGAAAACAGAATCACCGCCGTGGCGCAGCGGAACCACCGAGCCACACACGCACCGGGATGAGGTGCGAGTACAGGTCCATGAACTCGATGTTGATCTCCTTGAACTGCCGCTGCGTGAGCAGGTGGCGCTTGACGCGCTGCAGGCACTCGTGCGGGTTGTCGTACGCCTGCGACGCACGGGCCGCCATCAGAGTGAATCAAAGCTCCGTCAGGGTGCATCAGAGTGAGGAAACCACCATAAGAGTGAGGAAACCGCGCCGCACGGGTCGCCATCAGAGTGCATCAGAGTGAGGAACCCGCCATAAGAGTGACATCAGAGTGAGAAACCGCCATCAGAGTACATCAGAGTGAGGAACCCGCCATAAGAGTGACAGTGAGAAATCGCGATCGGAGTGCATCAGAGTGAGGAACCCCGTTGAATGGGGAGCCCGCCATCAGAGTGCACCGCAGCGACGAGCCCGCACTCAAAAAGCAGGACCCCGCCCATCCAACAGACAGCCCGAAGAGTGAGTAACCCGTTGAATGGGGAGCCCGCTATCAGAGTGCACCACAGTGCGGAGCCCGCACTCAAAACAGTGCTCCCACCAACCCACTCATCAGGCAGCTCACCCAACCAACAGGCAGCCCACCCACTGAGAGACGGCAGCCCACCCACTCAAGAGACGGCGGCCACCCCACTCAAGAGAAGGCAGCCCACCCACTCATCAGGCAGCCCACCCAACCAACAGGCAGCCCACCCACTCAGAGATGGCAGCCCACCCACTCATACAGGTCGGTGGTGTTCTAAACCTCGCAGCTCATGAGGGTAGGTCGCAGCAGTCAGGGGCGTTTAGGAGAGTAGCAGAGTGATGCCTTCTACACGAGTCTGTCTAAGGTGTTAGGACAGAGACGGCAGCCCACCCACTCAAGAGGAGGCTCCCCACCCACCTGCTCGACGAGACCCAGCTCCTCTCGCTGCTGCTGGTTGAGGCGCACGGCAGCCTGGGGGGGGGGGGGGCAGTTGGGAGGGAAGATTTCAGTAGGGGCGTTGGAAGGGTCAGGGGCGAGGAGGGGGGGGGGGCTTGTCGTGCGCCTGCTCGACGAGACCCGGCTCGTCTTGCTGCTGCCGCAGCACACACACACACACACACACGCACACACACACCCTGTCACACTATGTTATGCTCCTTGAGTCGCTCAAGTGCGCGGATCAGCAGCTTGGAGTCGCCCTTACAGCTGTGACCTGCGGCCACCCACCAGGCACCATGCTACTGCCCCCCCCCCCACACACACACACACACACGCACCATGCACTGCTCCTTCGTCGAGTCGCTCGAGCGCGAGGATCAGCAGCTTGGTGTCGTGCTTGAAGCTGAGCCCCATACTACCTGCCCCAGGGTCCCCTTCCCCCCCTCATTAGCCCCCATCCCCACCCACCCCCCCACACACACGCACCATGTACTGCTCCTCGAGTCGCCCGAGTGCGAGGATCAGCAGCTTGGTAGCGTGCTTGTAGCTGTGCCCCATACTACCTCCCCCCGCCCCCCCACCCCCACCCACACACACACACCATGTACTGCTCCTTGAGACGCTCGAGTGCGAGGATCAGCAGCTTGGTGTCGTGCTTGTAGTTGAGCGGCGGGAACGGGATGCACGAGTACTTGCGCGACTCGAGCCAGTGCACGGTCGTCGTGTAGATTGCAACGGCCTCCTCAGGCGTGACGTAGGGACCGTCCTGTGGGGGGGGGTTGCGCGGGAGGGTGGGTGGGGGGGGTAGTGGTGGCGGGGTCAGACGAAGGGCAGGTGCGGATGAGGGTCGGTGCAATTGTGTGGATCGCCGCGACAACCTCGGGCGTGCCGTAGGGACCGTCCTGTGAAGTGGTTGAGAGGATCAGGGTTCGAGGGTAGGTAAAGTGGTTGAGGGGATCAGGGTTTGAGGGGATCAGGGTTTGAGGGTAGGTGAAGTGGTCGAGGGGATCAGGGTTTGAGGGGATCAGGGTTTGAGGGTAGGTTAAGTGGTTGAGGGGATCAGGGTTTGAGGATCAGGGTTTGAGGGTATGGCATGGACCGACCCGCAGGCTGGGTGCGTGGGTGTGGGGTTTGCGATTTCGAGGCTGGTGTGTGTGTATGTGTGTGTGTGTGTGTGTGTGCGTGCGTGTGTGTGTGCGTGCGTGTGTGTGTGTGTGTGCGTGTGTGTGTGTGTGTGTGTGTGTTGGAGACTGTGTGTGTCGACCGCAACCTACAACCTCCCGTGCCCTGAACCAAAACACCAACAACCACCTGCACCGAAACACCAACACTACCTGGCTGGTAGTTGTGCTGCCGCTCCTGCTCCGCCTTCAGGTACAGGCGCGTGAGCTGCCGCCCCCCCCCCACCCCCCACCCCGCCCTAACATACACGCACACGCACACACACACACACACACACACACACACACACACCTCGAGGTAGTTGTGCTGGCGCTCCTGCTCCGCCTTGAGGTACAGGCGCATGAGCTGCCACCCCCCCCACCCCCCCCCGCCCCAACATACACGCACGCACACACACACACACACCTCGAGGTAGTTGTGCTGGCGCTCCTGCTCCGCCTTAAGTACAGGCGCATGAGCTGCCCCCCCCCCCCCCCGCGCCAACATACACGCACACACACACACCTTGAGGTAGTTGTGCTGGCGCTCCTGCTCAGCCTTCAGGTACAGGCGCGTGAGCCGCCCCAGGTTCTTGCGGCACACCGTCTTGTCGACCGTCGCGCCGCGGCTGCGGGGTGGGAGGGCGGGAGGGGTCAGGGTTTGAGGGTAGCCAAGAAAAAAAGTAGGGAATCGAGGAGGGACGAGGCGCCGTCTTGCGGCACGCTGTCGACCGTCGCGCCGCGCCTGCGGGTGGTTGTTTGGGACCAGGGGTGCAAGGGGTTGAGAAGGATTCAGGGGGGGTAGAAGGGTATGGATGGGGGGCAGTCCAGCGACGTCATGTGCGCGCCACGCCTGCGGTGCGGTGGGTGTGTGGGGGGGGGGGGGTCAGGGTTTGAGGTGTACGAAGAAGAATAGGGAATCGAGGAGGGATGAGGCGCCGCCTGGCGGCACGCCGTCGTGTCGGCCGTCGCGCCGCGCCTGTGGGTGGTTGTTTGGGACCAGGGGTTGAGAAGGATTCAGGGGGGGTAGGAGGGTATGGATGGGGGGGCAGTCAAACGACGTGCCGTATGGGCCGTCCTGCGGGGCGGGCGGGGGGGGGGGGGGGGGTTGCGAAGGAAATGGATGAGGGATGAGGCATTGCCTTGCGGCACACAGTCTTGTCGACCGTCCCGCCACGCCGGCACGGTGACGGTTTGGGATTAGGGTAGGAGCCCTCCCTCCTATGGGGAGGGTTGGTCAACTGCTGTGGACAGCAAGAAGCAGTCCCAAAACAGCTGCCGGACAGAGGATCGGCTTGTTTGACAGCAGTCGTGCTTCTGCACGACCTTACCGCGCGCGAGGCACCGCATGCGCTCGCGGTGCTGGGACTAGAAGCTGTCGCTGCTGGAAAGCCGATGTCACTGTTACTGTTCCTGATCAGGGGAGTGCCTCAGGGGACCGCCCCTCAAAAATTATTGCTAGGGCCAGAACTGGACTTGGGTCTAGGCGGTGGTACTAGGACTAGAAGGTAGTCTTTGCTGGAAAGCCGATGTAATTGTAACTGTAACTGCTCAGGGGAAACCCTAGCGGAACTACGCCGCGCAACGCACCGGATGCGCTCGCGGTTGTAGTGCGCGACGTTGGTCCACCAGTCGGCCTTCTGCTTCACGTAGCGCAGGATCATGTTCTCGACGGGCGCCGGCAGGCCTGGCACGCGCCACGGGATGTTCGCCTTCCAGCAGCTGTGTTTGGTGGTGGTGTGTGTGTGTGTGTGTGTGTGTGCTTGTGCGCGGGCGCCTGAGGCGGTCAGTGTGTGGGGGGGGGGGGGCATCAGCGCGTGCACACTGTGGGAGGGGCAGGTGGAGGCGGGGAAAACGGGCACGCGCCACGGGATGTTCGCCTTCCAGCAGCTGTGTTTGGTGGTGTATGTGTGTGTGGGGGGGGAGGTGGAGGAGGGGGGACCAGGCACGCGCAACGGGATGTTGGCCTTCCAACAGCTACGCAAGGCAGCAGGGGGGGGGGGGGGATTAGGTGAGGTGATGAGGTGGGGGGGGGCGAGGGAGGCGGGCAGGCCGGGCACGCGCCACGGCATGTTGGCCTTCCGGCAGCTGCGTGAGGCAGCAGGGGAGAGAAATAGGAGGTCAGGGGGGGGGGCAGCCAGGGCACGTGCCACGGTATATTGGCCTTCCAGCGGCTTCCTGGCCTTCCAGCAGCAGCAGAGCAAAGGCACGCACGCATGCGCACGCCCATGCGCATGCACACGCACACGCACATGCACACACGCTGCGTCATGCTCGTTCAGGTGCTGAAGGATCGCGCATCGTGCATCGTGCGAACAGGACCAGGCACACGCACGCACGCTTGGCGCACACACGTGCTCTGCAAACTCACCGCCACGCCTCGACAGGTGCTGCAGGATCGTTCGCGCCTTGTTCTGCTCGCCGCCCCCGGGCAGCATGCTCACTCACGCGCGCACTCATGCCCACGCACATACAAAAAAACGAAGCCCTGAACGCACGCGCACTGCCCCGTGCACCCACCGCCACGCCTCCGACAGGTGCTGCAGGATCGTGCGCGCCTTGTTCTGCTTGACGCCTTCGGGCATCATGTCGAGGATGTCGTGCATCACGGCCGCGCGCAGCTCGAGGTCAAAGTGGGACTCGATGCGCTGCTTGGTGACAGTCTTGGCAATCCTGTGAGGGGGAGGAGAAGGGGAGGGGGAGGGGGTGAGGGGAGGAGAAGGGGAAAGGGGGGGGGGGAGGGTGAGGAGAAGGGGAGGGGGGGGGGGGGCAATCCTGCAGTTGGTGTGCGGGGAGGAGGAAGGGGAAGGGGGGGGGGGGGGGAGGGGGAGGGGTCTTGCGATGGCAAGGGTAGGGTTGAGCCCAGTGTTCAGGTCGGAAGTGTGACTCGATGCGCTGCTTGGTGATAGTCTTGGCGATCCTGTGAGGGGGGGAGAGGGGGGGGGGGGGGAGGGGGAGGCGTCTTGGGATGTGGCAAGGGAGGAGTTGAGCCCAGTGTTCAGGTCGAAGTGCGACTCGATGCGCTGCTTGGTGACAGTCTTGGCGATGCTGCAGTTTGTGTGCGGCACACAAATGCGATGAGATCAGGGCAAGGATCAGATACGATGGGATCAGATCTGGTCAGACCAGCGACCAGCCACGCATGGTGAGTGACGCACACACGACGCACACGCGCGCAGCCAGGCACGCACTCACCCCTTGGTCTGTCGGCCCTCAAACTGGCGCGCCAGGAGGTTGCCCAGCCAGCGCTCAAGCAGCGGCACGACACCGCGCAAGAAGAAGAGCCACACGCGCCACATCGGCGCCCACACGCCGACACCGGGGCCCTTGCCAACCTGGGGTGGGCGCAGTTCGGAGGGGGGGGGAGGTGTGTCAAGTTGGTGTCCGCCGGGGCCCTTGCCAACCTGGGGTGGGCGCAGTTCGGAGGGGGGGGGGAGGTGTGTCAAGTTGGTGTTGATGGCTGCATGTCTGGTCGACTAAACCCTTATAGTAACAGTTACACGGGGTTTCCGGCTAAGCAGGCTACTCCTCTACTAGCGACACCCGCCGATACACCAGCACACTTAAGTACTAGAGTACCGCCGGCTCCCGGCCGATAGACTACCGCTCCCGATAGACTAAACCCTAAAGACGACAAACCAGTGGTTCTGATAGCCACCCTGCAACCCCGCAAAGTGCATTTGCGGGGTGAGATTGCGCGAAACTCGACCCTACAAGTGTGCAAAATGACACGTTCACACTGCGGGGGGGAAAGTCCAAAAAGGAAGGAAGCAAGAGGCGCGGAGTGGGCCATCACTTTCGAAACATCCTCAGCCGAGCCACAGCTACAACTCCGGCCAAATGCGCTTGGTGTCTAGCTAGGAGGCCTCTCCTATCTATGGCTGTGAGTCTGAGTGACTGAGCTGGGCCTCGATGGTTGAACGCTCTGGCATGCGCCAGCACGCCAATGCGCGGCTGCTCAGGATGGCGTGCATGCATGCACTGTACGGCTTCTCTCTTCTCTCAGGATGGCATGCTTGCATGCATGCATTGCACTGCATGAGTCCTCTCTGCGCATCGCCAGTGATTTCCTTTTGGGCTCCACACAGCCATTTGGCTGTATGCCGGCTGTACTTTGACCATGCACACAGCTCAACCCATCCAGTGTATTGTTAGTCTGACAAGCCTGCCAGATTGGAGCACGTCAACAGCTTTCAAATGACCTTCATGAAGACGACCGTTCAACGGGAAGTCAACAGTCAACGCAGTCAAAGAAAAATCCGGCTGTGGAATAATTAATTGAACATCCTAAAAAGGAAATCAATGCGCATCGCCCCCCTCACCTGGCCGGTGTTGAAGCGGTAGTAGATGAGGTGCTTGAGGTCCTTGCACATGCGGATCTGCACAATGGGGCGGAGGGGTGGGACAAGTCGGCGGAGTGGGCAGGCGCGTGCGCGTCAAGCAGAAGAAGGCAGCTGCGGCAGCAGCACTCGCGCAGCGGCGGCAGCAGCAGCAGCAGCAGCAGCAGAGGCAGCACTGCCACCACCAACAACAGCTGGCACTCGCGCCGCCACCACCGCCACCACCACGCAAGCACGCAATCTCCCTCCCCCACACACATACCTGGCGCATCAGGCGGTACTTGTAGCGGTACATTCCGGTCAGCTGGCCGACGTGAGAGAAAATGTACTGCAGGCCGTCAGCCAGCTGGAACGCGTCGACGTTGCCGAGGCGGAACTGGGGATGGGTTGGGTGAGGGGTGTGTGAAAAGGTGTGACGCTGTGAGAGGTTGTTTGGGGTGGGTTCGTCAAAGTGAATGAGGCGCGCAGTTCAGACACTCGTGTGCGCGCATGGTGCGTGGTAATGGTGCACAGCACCGACATCTCGTGCATGGCGCGTGGCGCAGGGCGCATGGCACCTCAAGCATGGTGCACAGCACGAGCGGAACCACGGGTACGCACCGCGCCTTGAGTGACGCCGCCACGTCGCCCAGGCGCCCGTGCACACCACGCATCGTGCACGCCACTTCAAGCATGGTGCACTGCGCACTGCGCGTGGTGCAAACCCCTGGTGCATACAGCACCCCCACACCTGCACGTTGGCGTCGACGACGAGCTTGGTGAGTCGCAGGATCTCGCGGCACAGGTGGAACGCGTTGCCAAAGCGCGACTTCTTGCGCTCCTTGGTCGTGAGCGTCTTGACAGGCTTCAGGTTGAAGTTGTAGTCGAGGTGCAGGTAGTTGAGGTTCTGCGCGCGGCAGGGTCATGGTGGGGCAGGGCTTTAGGTGTGTGGGGGGGGGGGGCTGACAGTTGTGAAGCACTGAGGACGTTGGGGTTGGGTCAACTGCCAAACAGGTGCAGGTAGTTGAGGTTCTGCGCGCGGCGGGGTCGTGGTGGGGCAGGGCTTTAGGTGTGTGGGGGGGGGGGGCAGACAGTTGTTGTGAAGCACTGAGGACGTTGGGGTTGGGTCAACTGCCAAAGAGGTGCAGGAAGTCGAGGTTGTGCGCGCGACGTGGTCATCACGGGGTGGTGGAGCAGGGCTTTAGTGTGGGTGGGTGGGTGGGTGGCGCTGAAGGCCGCCCTTGTGAGGGCGTAAGGCTTGAGTCAACCGCCCAGCAGGTTGGTTGGGCATTGATGCTCACTCGCCACCCCAAGTTCCAGGGCGCTGGGCCACGCGCCAGCACACGTCATCATACGAGGCGTTCAACAGACTGCGGCATCGGCCCTAACACGCGATCATACGAGGCGTTCAACAGACTGCGGCATCGGCCGTCATGCACCTTGTGGTGGTGGATGAGTTTGTTGAGCATGTTCAGCCCTGGAGCTGCTACACAGACCTGCTTATCAAGCCTTCCACACCCTAAACCACAAGCGGATGCGCAGGCAGGGTGTGATGCTCTACCACGGTGGCGCGTCTAACAGGCAGTAACGTCGAAACCACCGTGCACCGTGCGGTGGATAAGCAGGTTGAGCATGTTGTAGCCCTGGACCTGCTGCACAGACCTGCTACTCAAGCCTTCCACACACAAGCGGATGAGCAGGCAGGGTGTGATGCTCTACTACGGTGGCAGGCAGCGACGTCAAATCCACCACACCTTGCGGTGGATGAGCAGGTTGAGCATGTTGTAGCCCTGGCGGCAGACCTGCAGCCCAGCCTCCACCCAGTCGAGCTCGGTGCACTGGAAGAACTTGGTCGCCTTGAGCGCCTGCAGACGAGCGATACGGGCGAGCGGGCGGCAGGGGCGCGGCGGGGGGTCAGTCGCCAAGCGCCTCGCTAGAGCAGACGAATGCAGGAGTGTGTGTGTGTGTGTGTGCCAGTGCGCTGAGCGTGTGTCCGGAGTACACACGCACGAGCACACGTTTGCGAGCGACTGCGTGTTCTCGACCTTCTTCCTGCCACGCAGTCCCTCGGCCCCAAGCCGTAGGAGCCCTCCTACGCCCTAGAACCCTAATAAATCCAAGACCAGACCATGAGCAGGTTCTTGTGATTGGCGTCCTTCTTGGCCCCAATGCCATGCGCCCATGCCCTCCACGCATGCGCCCACCTTGAACAGGTTCTTGCGCTTGACGTTCTTGGGCGGCCGGCGGTGCAGCAGGTTGAGCACGTAGTTCTTGAGCAGCTTCTGGTACGACACGCGCACCTATGGGGATAGAAAAAAAACACGTTTGCGCTGACAGGTGGTGAAGTGAAGACCGTCTCTGCATTTAAGTATCTAGGGAGTTGGATAACCCAGAGTGGTGGTGTGAAAAAGGAGATCGGTGTGCGTGTCGGTCGTGCGCTGGGCATGTTTGCGTCTTTTGATCAGATTTGGGCCAGCAAGAAGATGCAAGTGCAGTCTAAGATGCGGGTTTACAACACTTTCGTGCTGCCCCACTTTCTGTACGGCTGCGAAACATGGGCCCCTACTAAAACACAACTGACTCGATTGGAGGTTGCCCACTCTAACTGCCTTCGTCGCATTCTGGGTGTGCGCCTGGTCGACCGGCACAGATTAACTTATATTCGGCAGGCGTGCGACACTGAGCCAATTGAGAGCCTTGTGGCAAAGCGATCAATGCAGTGGCTAGGCCATGTGATGCGCATGCCGGCTTCTCGTCTTCCTCGTACGACTTTTGACTGCACAATGGATGTGGCTCGGCAGCAAGGCCGGCCTCCAGCCTCCTCCCGACACTATTTTCTTAAGCTACTGATTCAGCAGCTAGGCGAAACTAGTGGCACTCGTTCTGATTGGAAGACTTTTTCAGACACGGCGTTTGAGCGTGCTCAGGATAGGGTCGGGTGGAGAGCCGTGGTGTACGGTCCGGCTGCCCCTCAGGCGCCGGCCCCTCCACCACGGCGGTCAAGTAGATTGGCAAGCGCCACTTGACCCCCTATCCCCTAGAAGCAGTTAGGACCTATTTTGGAGGCGTCGCACAATAGCTCTCCTTTTTGCTCCGGGACTACACGTTGGCAGGCAGCCGGCTGGTGGCTACCGTCCCTCACAAGTAATTGTTAGGGCCAGAACTGGACTTGGGTCTAGGCGGTGGTACTAGGACTAGAGGTAGTCTTTGCTGGAAAGCCGATGTAACTGTAACTGTAACTGTAACAGGGTGGGGGTTGGTGCTGGCCTGGGTGGGGTGCAGTGATGACAGTGACGGACACCCTAGCAGCAGATTTGAGCAGCTTCTGGTGGGCACGCGCACCTATATACAGGGTTGGGGTGGGGGGCTCGATTAACGGAGGCGCGTTCTCGTCGCCGAGCCCTGGACCCAGCAATGCGGCGCTGCTGGTGACGAGGATCTCCGTGCCGCTGACGAGCGGGATAAAATACGACTGGCCCGGCTCCTGCTAGACTGCCCCTCGGTGGAACACTTCAGGAGCGGCTTGCCCGGCGCTGCCATGGCTTGGCGAGTAGCCGCGGCGCTGCCGCGGCCCGTGCTGGGAGACGGCCCTTATCCTCCCCCCATGCAGGACGCCATGCGGCACCGATCTCGACGAGTTGATCGACGAGCGGAGGAGCTGGCGCCCGTCAATGCATGCTGGACATTGGTCAAGATGGCTGCCCGTGGAGGCGGGCTACCATCACGGCTTCAGCGGTGGCGACCGCCGAGGCAACACAGAGTAAATCCGCTTCACCAATCGCAGCGTTCGTCACCGCGCTCATCCTCGGGGTCGCTCGTCTGCCGGTGACTGGCGTTGGAAGGTCTTCAGGCAGCCTCCATGACAACTCTGTCGTCCATGCACCCCTGGAGGGTGGGACCTGGCCATGCATGAGGCATGGGGCGCCGGCTGAGCCCCATGCAAACGAGAGCTGGACAGCCATGCACTGCCAGGCGGGGACCGTTCCAGTCAGCGCCAGTCGGCTCTGCCGGCTTGACTGGCCACAAGGCCACTACTGTGACCCTTGAGGAAGGTCCTCTCCTATATGCTCCTTGCCAGACATGTCTCTCAGAAACCGCTGTTTGGGGTAGTCTAGCCGGCGGGAGCGGTAGTCTATCGGCCGGGAGCCGGCGGTACATTAGTACTTAAGTGTGCTGGAGTATCGGCGGGTGTCTCTAGTAGAAGAGTAGCCTGCTTAGCTGAAAACCCCGTGTTACTGTTACTGGGGTGGGGGGAGCAAACAAGCGCGTGGGGTAGCTGCGACCGAGGTGGCGCGAGCGCGCGGGGCGATGCACCATAGCTAGCAAATTGAGCACGCAAGCGGTGTCTCATGCGACACGATGCCCGTAGTCTCCGCCCCAAACAGTGGCCCGCTCTCGGTGTGCCGTGTGCCACAGCTCACATACCCAGCCCCCACACACACATGTATGCACACACATGCGCACCTTGACAGGGTAGTTTGGCGGGCAGTGCTCCATGAACCAGTTGTTGACGAGAGGGACGTCGACTGCGCGCCGCATGTTGCCCGTGCGCTGGTTGAACGGCGCCGGTGCCCACAGCAGCGCGATGCCGCTCGCCGTGTTCTCCGTGTAAACAGGCTTCTCGGCCAGCAGCGGGTTGACGCCCAGCGGCAGCGCCCACTCGTCGTCGTCGGTGCCCACATCCGCCTGCCCACCATCAAGGGCAAGGTGTAAGGAGGGGCACGCACTCGACCACACGTTGTGTACCAACCAACTCACTGGCCAGTCGATCCCTTCCCCGCCCAACACACACACACACACACGCGTACGCACACCCATGCACGCGCAGTATCCTACCTGCTCGTCCGACAGCTTCTTTCCAGCTCCCGTGCGGTACGCCGCGATGGGGTGGATGAGCGGGTCGTAGTAGTACGCGGGCAGGTCGGGGTCCTCGGTCTTGATGTAGAGCGAGAGCGGGTGGTGGTAGACCGAGAGGCGCACCTTGCGCGGACGGTTGTTGTACAGGTACGGGAACGCGACCTTGTACTCAGTGCGGATCGGGTTGCGAATGATGAGCTTGTTGATGTCGTTGAACTCGTTCCAGTCCTCGTCGCGCGTGTCCATGTCGCGGAACATCGGCTCAAACTTGGGCCCGCCCGGGATGCACATGTTGAGCGACTTGGCCGTCACAAACGCCTGCGGCTCAAACAGGTAGAAGTAGTTGCGGTCGCCAAAGTCGGACATGAGCTGCGCCGCGAGGCGGTACAGCGTCGACATCACGGGCAGCGGCAGCTTCCACTTGCGGTACGACGGGCCGTTGACAAACTTGGTGAACTTGAGCGGCTGGTGGTCGTAAAACCACTCGAACACCGCGCTGTCCTCCTCCTCGTCGAGCTCCATCTCAATCGCCTCCAGCGGGTCCACGTCCAGCACGTTGTCCGCGTAGTCGAGCGGCGGCTCCTCGTCGTCAAACGGCGGGAAGCGCATGCGCTTGAAGTGGCGGCGGTCGCGCTTCTCGCGCCGCATCATGATCCACATCGTGCCCCACTGCGCGATGTACGCGGGCTCGATGACCCACGGGATCTCGTTCACAAACGTGATCGCGCCCGTGATGTGGTAGATGACCTTGACGTGGCGGACCTGCTCCCACGGCATCGGCATGTTCTCCAGCAGCTTGTACACCGCGTGCGGGATGAACTTGAGCGCGCCCAGGTACACGCGCTTGTCGTGGCGGAACTTGCGCGACGACATGTCGCCATGATCCTGCGGGGCACACAGGGGTGGGTGGGAGGGTGGGTGTTGGTACGGTGGGTGTGAGCGGGGGCGGCATGCAGCGCAAGCGGCACGCATGCAGCCATGCAGACCCATGTGATCGCCCGATCACACGCGGGTCAGCGGGTCAGCGCCGCCTGCATGCGCGCATTGATCCCGCATGCGCATGGCAGTGCAAACTGCCAGCTTGGTCCACGATTCATGCCGCTCACCCTGATAAGGGTGGGGGGGGCTCGATGAGGGCCAATGAGGGTGGGATGGGACAAGGTAAGGGTGGGATGGGTCAATGAAGGTGGGGTGGACAATGAGGGTGGGAGGGGGCACGATGATGATGGGAGGGGCCAACGAGGGTGGGAGGGGTCAATGAGGGTGGGAGGGGACACGATGAGAGTGGGAGGGGTCAATGAGGGGGAGGGGGGGGGCGAGGACATGTCGCCGTGGTCCTGCAGGGCGCGCAGGAGTGGGTGGGTGGGTGTAAGCGCGGGGTGGGTGGGTGGGTAGCTGTTGGTAGGGGGTGGGTGTAAGCGCGGGCGGCATGCACCGAGGCCACGCATGCATGCGATCGCCCGGTCACACGCGGCTCAGCGGCACTACACTGTGCCGCCTGCATGCGCATGGATCTCGCCTGTCCATGCATGCATGCATGTGCATGGCACGCTGGTGGCCGCTGCACATGTGCACATGGCAGTGCCAACTGCCAACTGCTTGGTCCACAGTCCACGCCGCTTGGGGGGCGCGCTCACCCTGATGATCTTGCGCACGTGCTCCGGCGGCATCTCCTCCTTCGGCGCCTCCACAAAACCAAACTTGCGCTTGTCCGAGTAGCGCTTGCCATTGAGCTGCTGCCACTTGCGCGCCTGCGGAGGAGGGGCGCGCATACGAGGAGGGCGCATGCGCATGCGTGACCACTCCGTTCCCCCTCTGCCAGCCCAACACGGGGCCCTGCAGTCCGCCAAACGAGCATCGACCGATCGGTCGCGCGCATCCTCCTGGGGCGAACGTTGGGGTGCATGCGCTGGCAGCACCAATTTGCCACACGATCGAGGACCGAGCTTGAGCCCTGGCCTCACGCCCCCGGGTTCCTTGTGCATGCGCATGTGATGCCAGGCAGATCCCACCCACCTTCTCCTCTATCATAGTCTGCTCTTGCTCCGGCGTCAGCGGCTGCGGGGCCGAAGGCAGCGCCATGCCCATGTGCTGGCCCATGCCTCCACCAGGCATGCCCTGCATCATCTGCATGCCCTGCATCATCATCTGCGGCCGCATGCCTCCCGGGAAGGGCGGCAGGGGCCCGCCCTGCCCCATGGGGGGAGGCGGAGGCGGCACACCGCTCATGGGCTCTCGCCAATCAGGCGTCCACTAGTGCTCCATTGACCCAGGCACCCTGGGGCGTGCGTCCACACGTTGGACGGCGAGCACGAATTGGGTGGGGTGCATGCAGCCATGCAAGCATCACCATGCAGAGTGTGGCTCACACCTACGAAAGCGATATGGTTGGCCCTTTGTACTGAGTAGAGAGAGGGGTTATCGAGGTGTCCATGTGATACAGCTTAGGGAGGAGCTAGCTAGAAGCTTGGGGCGCAGCTTGACTGTGATCAGCTGCCTCTTGTTGGCGTGTTGGTGCGTTCCCTATCCCTCTGCTGCTAGATTGCAACCCAATTGTGTGTGAGGGTGCTGGCCATGTGGGGCCTTGGGGGAGGGGCGGAGGAGACAGGTGGAGACTAGGGGCCGGCCACATGGATCATCATGGATGCCGTCTTCATGGATGCTACCGCAGTTGGCCATGTCGAAGCTTTTCAGCTTCCCCCGCCCGTCAGACCTGTTCAAACCCTCGGCCACCCTCGGAACTGTTGACAGCTGGGCAGCATCGGCCCGCAGGGGCTGGCCAAGACTCTTCGACCACTGGCCATGCTGTCCCTCAGGGCCTGTGGACATGGATGCGATGCTGTGCAACACCTGCACAGGCCATTTCCGTACCCACAGCTACACGGCCCGGAGTCACCAACGTCCACGCTGTGTTGGCCAGCTCCTCTGGCCAAGTAGGAGCCACTGACAAGTGCTGTTTCAAGATGCGCAGCCTCATCTGGATGCACAGCGTGCAAGTGAGCTTGGCGGGGGCAGGCCTACTCTGCCGTCGTGTTACGCGTCCTCGCGCAGCATGTTCAGCATCTTCATTGCGCTGAAGCTGCCGGGCGCTGAAGCTTCCGGGCGTCCCTCTGCATTTGAGGTCGAGGTGGACGTGTCCTTACCCCCTTCCTTGGCAACGCGCCACGCGTGCCCAGCGGTGCGACGAGCCTGCGCAACAGGCTGTCAGAGGCTCGAGGCTGGCGCGTCATGAGCGTGCCTGTGAGGAGCGAGTGGGTCAAGCGCGTCGCCATGGGCAAGCGCAGTTACTGACCAGCCTGGGTGTGAGCGGCCGCTTAACCTGCCGCCGGAGTGTGTGTGTGTGTGTGTGTGTGTGTGTGTACTGCCCCAAGCTTGCTTCCGTTCTGCAGAGCGACCGACCCAGCCGCTGGGAGTTGTTGTTGCCCCTCCTCAACACGTCCAACCATGGTCCCTGCAGGGTTGCACCTCCTGCAACGAATTCGTTTGAACCTTGTGGTGGCCCAACCTGACCCCCAACAGCCTGAACGAGTCCGCTAGGCGCCATTTGTATCGGTGCGTGCGTCCATCAGCGGGCCGACCGACAGGTGTCTGAGTGGGGTTTGGGCAACTTGAAGGCAAGTTGCAGGTGCGCGCAGTGAGTGTGAAGCAAGGAGAGGGATGGGGGGCCAGGTCAGACATGTCACGGCCAGTAGCAGTAACATCGGCTTTCCAGCGAAGACTACCTCCCGAGTCCTAGTACCACCTCCTAGACCCAAGTCCAGTAATGGCCCTAACAATTACAACCGCCAGCGAGTGTGAATAAAGATGAGTAGCTGTTGGCTGGCACGACGACTCGTCAGCTTACAATTCACACGTTTTCAACCTCTGGTAGGCCGGCGCGCTGCGTGGCCTTGCGGGTTCTACTAGTAGAGCTCCCCTAGACGTGTAGGCTAGGCCTTAACTCATGCCCCAGGGACCTCCGGGCGCGAACATGTAAAAACTGTTAAAATGTCTTCAACCTGGAGCCGACTCACCTACGACAACGACGCGGCACTTGCTGATGATGATGGATGTTACAGTCAGGGAAACCTCCAAAGGCGTACAAGAGCGTGCTCGGCGCGTATGGCCCGAGCACCTTACTGAGATGGCTGGCTGTTGGTGGTAGGGAACCCCAACTCTGTAAAGAGCGTGGGCGCACCCCTAGGTCCCCTACCGCAGCGGCAGCAAACGCTTGTTGAAGTAGGTGAGCGCATGCTTGTGTCACCAGGTCTGCACGTGTCACATCGCAACACCCAGCCCCTGTGTCACATACGACTTGCCTTACTTGTATATGCTGTATACTTGTACTGTCAGAGTGCTACTGATACAACTAGTTCCTTTTGCCTACTCAGTTGCTACACCCTGAATCTCCTGCACCATGTCAGCACTGGCTTTGGCAGCGGCAGCGGCAGCGGCTGCGGCGGCTCGGTTCCCGTTGCTGATGGACACCAGCGCACCCTGTGCAAGTTGTTTTGCGACGTCGTGAGGTCCATGCTTGAGGTTCTGGATCAGTAGGGGGGGGGTGCCAGCAGCAGTGATTGTGACCGCATTCTCAGGATTCTGTGAGAGGTTCGTCAATGCTCTTGCTACATAAATCTGAACCTCAACTGGAGACCCAGGCCCCAGCAGCTGCACCAAGAAGGGGATGCAGCAGCGATGGTTGTCGCATTTGCAGCACTCTCAGCAAGGCTGGCCAGAGGCCATTTACACGTCAGCCGGAGATCCAGGCTTCAGCAGCTGCACAAGCAGAGCTGCACCGGCAGCGGCGATGGTGACTGGGGTCTCCGAGTTGTCAGTGATGACACACAGTGCCGATGCTGCACTCTTCTGCACCACAGTAACAGTTCCAGGCTCCAGAAGCTGAACCAGCAGAGGGATGGCAGAGGTCTGGTCCCTCATGGAGTCTCGTAGTCCCGCAGCTGGTGCCATTTCAGTCATGGCGCAGCAGCTGGGGCCTGAATCCTCAGGAGACGTGCGGGAGGCGGCAGCAGTTGCCCTGCGCCGACTGGCTTTCAGCCATGCTGAAAACAAGGTCGCCATCACCGCAGCACTGGCCCCACACTCCTCCATCAGCATGGTGAGGACGCCGTGCTGCTGCTGTTGCCCCGCCCTCGCCGCTGCCACTGTTGGCCCACGCTGCCGACCACTGCATGGCGTCCGCCTCCGTCCGCACTGTGCACTGTGCCTGCTGTGTCGCGAGATAATCTGCTGTGCGCTGCCATGGGCCTGATCGCCCCCCCTGTAGGCGCTGCACTCCTCTTGACTCCTTGGGCCAGCCGGCCTCTGATGGGCACCGTACGCAGCAGCAGTGTGTGTGTGTGTGTGTGTGCGTGTGCGTGTGAGTGTGTGTGTGTGTGCATGTGTGTGTGTGTGTGTGTGTATGTGCACTTTGCCACCGCCGCGGGCGCGGCGGCCGCGCACCTGCAGCTGAACTCAACGCACGCACACACACACACGCAAAATGGTCAATAGCATGACAGGTGCCGGAACAATGCCTCTGATGGGCACCGTACGCAGCAGCAGTGTGTGTGTGTGCATGTGCGTGTGTACGTGTGTGCATGTGTGTGTGTGTGTTCGAGTGTGTGTGTGTGTACATTTGTGTGTGTGTGTGTGCATGTGAGTGTGTTTGTGTGTGTGTGTGAGTGTGTGTGTGTGTGTGTGTGTGTGCACTTCGCCACCGCCGCGGGCACGACGGCCGCGCACTGCTGAACTCAACACGACGGCCGCTGCAGCTGAACTCAACACACGCACACACACACTCACACACACACACATACACGCACCTGCAGCATGCGCATGGCGTCTGCTGGCATGCCGTGTCATGCCGCATCAGTGAGCATCAGCACGAGGGCGGTGCAGCCATTTGCGTTTCCAGTTGTGTTTGCGTTGCATCTCTCTGCTCCACCATACAGACACCTTGGCCTCGCTCTCTGTCATGCACCCATGCACACAAGACGGAGTCTCAACAATCCTTGCAATCTCAAGTGTGACTCACACCTTTAAACATACTTGTAGTCCGCTCGCCAGTAGCAAGCCACACACGCGCCACCTCACGCGCCGCCACGCTCAGTTGCTGGTCAGGCGAGCTGCTCATAAGGTGAGTACCTAACCCACGCCCCCGAGACGCACATCCCGCCCTGGCTGGCCTCCAGGCTGGCGTTAGCCTGATTGTGAGCCCACGCCAGAGGTGCCCACGCCAGAGGTGCGAGTTGCTGGACGTGGGGCGCCATGAGAGGGAGGGAATGGCAAGCATGGACCCCATGCCTCCGGGTGACTCCGCCTCTGTTTTCTCCCTGCTCCCCTGGTAGCTGTTGTTGTTGTACCAACACCCGGTGGTTATAGCCCTGTCGCACGAAGGCGATGGCGAAGCGGGGCACGTGCGAAGCATGCTGTGCCAGGTGGGCCCTAGCTGCTCACGCCTCCACGCCAATCCACGCCCACCCAGCGCTGCGTCACGTTTGTTGGCATCAATGGCGCCGCTGGGGATGGACACGAATGCCACGACAGGAGACCTTCGCCCCCTCCCTGAGGGCAGCGCCCTCATCGCCCCCTCCTCAGGCCCTTCTCTTCCTGAAGAAAGAGCGGCAACGCAGAGCGACACGGTCAAGCAA
The DNA here is from genome assembly GCA_016618255.1 of Chlamydomonas sp. UWO 241. NCBI lineage: Eukaryota > Viridiplantae > Chlorophyta > Chlorophyceae > Chlamydomonadales > Chlamydomonadaceae > Chlamydomonas > Chlamydomonas priscui. The sequence continues at coordinate 225,477 of VFSX01000183.1, read as the reverse complement.
GCTTGCTGCAGGTGGGTTTGGTTCGTGGGAGAGGAGGATACAGGTGCCTGTGCGGACGGGCAACTTCTACCCGACTCCTGCGCCACATATTGTTGGCATGCGCCGGGCTTGGCAGGAGGTAGCCCCTTAAGGTCTGTCAGGAATGTGTGTGTGTGTGTGAATGCGTGTGTGTGTGTGTGCGTGTATGTGTGTGTGCGTGTGTGTGAGCGCGTGTGACTGTGCGCCTCTGCAACTTCCACGAGTTCGATCGCGCGCTCGTCTGGCTACAGGCCTAGTGTCTGCGTGTGTGTGCGTGTGTATGTGTGCTACACTGCAACTTTGCACCGTCGCGCCGTCTCACCCGTGAAACGATGTTCCACAAACACACACACGCACACACACAACACATTCACACACCAGGAGCTCCTGCGACTGAACTTCCTCGTTGCTCGTGGGGACGGTGATCTACACACACACACACACACACACATGCACATATGTACACACACACACACACACACACACACACCAAACAACATCTCAGCTCATCGCGACGGCCGGTCGTGACCTGAGCGCAGCATGCAAAAACACGTGCATACACACACACACACACACACACACACACCTCACAGTGCATCACCATAGGCGGTCTTTTGCCGGGTGCGGCACACGCACACACACGTACCACAGGGCATTGCCATGGCCGGCCTCGAACTGAGCGCAACACACACACACACACACACACACTTATGCCTCTGTCACGCGTGCCTCTGTATTCATCCAGGCATTGTTGGCGCAGCTGCCGATGCACAGGGGCAGGCCCATAGGCACGCACAAACATGCACAGCACGCTCACGACGCCTCGTCCCACACACAACATGCTGCGCGCGCGTCCGCTCCGGCCTCTGTGCAGCTCGAGGCCATCCGCGCCCAATCAGATGAACAGCCTGTTCAGCGACAACATCGACGAGCTCGACGTCTACAACTCCTTCAGCGAGGTCCCGGGCGGGTGAGGCGCGGGCAGTGATGCCTGGGGTGGTGCAGGATGCATTCTGCCTACACACACTGTGCTGTGACAGCACACACACGCACTCGCCACGCTGCATGCTCCCACAGCCTCATGCCCGCCGTTTCTTCCTCCCCTCTCCCCTCCTTCTGCAGCTCACCGCTGCACGCGTCACCCACCGCGTCTGACAACAACCCGTTCCCCCTCAGCGAGTCCGACTTCAAGTCCGTTTGCGTGGACTACGACACTCCGGTCGAGCCCCCGAAGGCTGCCGGGTAAGGCGCACAGCTGCGCACACGCGCGCCACGCTGCTTGCACCTCCTGTGCCTGACTGACGTGCTTCTTTTGATGATGATTTCACAGTCTGCTGGACGCCGCTTACGGCGTTCTATGCTCTACTAAGCATGGGCTTGTGGCGTCTTACACTACTAAACGCTGACCCCTCTACCCTACTTTGAACCCCCCCGCCTATGATCCATCTCTCTCTTACCCTGGGTTTGCCCGCGTCTCTCTCTCTTTACCTGGGTTTGCCTGCGTTTGTGTGCACCACCTCAACACGCACAAGCGCCCCCTGCCCCCGTCCTCCCCTCTCTTGCCCCCGGCACAGCCACCTCAGCCCACCCGACACCGACATATCCCCTCATCCTCTGTTGCCGCCGAGCAACCGCTTGAATGACACCCCTGACACCCCACCGCCCCTGAACACTGCCGTTCCCCCTCAGGGGCGCAACTTATGTGAGGCGCGCAACTTCGGGGGGAGGCTTTAGCCCCTCGGACCTCTTCGCCGCGTGTGACGACCAGAACGAGCCGCACGGGCTCAAGCCACACGGGCTCAAGCCCAAGGCGCTCATGCCCGAGGGCGAGTCCACGTCCACGATCGGCGAGCTCGTGCCGGAGCAGTCGGTGTCTGTGCTCAAGCTGTCTGACATCCCTTCACCCGAGTGCAAGCAGCTGGAGACCACGTCTGACATCCCCACGCCCAAGTCCAAGCAGCCTCAGGCCGCGTCCGACATCCCCGTGCCCAAGAGCTCTGCGGGCAAGAGCCCCGCGCCCGCCGTCATCAGCATGCCTGCCACGACCAAGCCTGCCGACCCCGCAACGACCGTGCTCGAGCTGCGCACGCCCGCACCCGAGGCTGAGCCCGTGCCCAAGCGCAGCGACGGTCAGTGCGGCCTGGCCGAGCTCGACGCGTCCAAGCTCAACGCTTCCGAGCTCATCGTGTACGAGCCTGGCACGCCCAAGCTCGGCGCGTCCAGGTCTGACGCGTCCAAGAACACCGTGTCCGAGCTCAGCGCGCCCGAGCTCAACGCGTCCAGGCTCGACGCGTCTAAGCTGAACGCGTCCAAGCTGAGCGCATCCAAGATTAAGCTCGTCGCATCCATGGCGAGCCCCGTGCGCAAGGTCGCCGCGAACCAGGTGGCGTTGCCGGTGTTGCGGACGCGGCGCGCTTCGTGCGGGCCGCCTGCACAGAACATGCCCGAGGACGTCTTCACCACAGCAACGAACGAGTGGGACCGCAAGTGCCCAGAAGGCCTGCTCGGCGAGCTGCCCAATGAGCGCGCTGGGGCGCGCGCTACCAGGAGCTGGGCTACGCGCAAGTCTCGGTGACTACACGTGGCACGCCCAAGAAGACTGCCGGCGGTGGAGAAGACCCTGGGTCTGAGCAAGCCCCGCTCGACTTGATCCTGGAGGCCACCAGGACTATCCTCGTGTGAGACTCCCGGACTACATGGGCGGCAAACTGAACGTGCGACCAGCCGTGTGGAAGTGTCACTCCCGGGCATGTGAGGCTTGTGTATCTCGCACTGTGCGAGAGGAAAGGGCAAGTCTTGGCACACTGCTACTGCTTGTCGAGAGTGACTCTATCACTTTGCTCTACTTCTGTTCCCCGAGGGCTTCATGGCCCGGCGGATTGCACCTATCTAACATGGTTCTCAAGTGTTACTTACGGTACCGAGTAAATTTTTCTCAACACGCTTTTCCCATTCGTCTTATGATCCCTGCAGTCTGCAACGTTATACTCCCTACATTAATGAGCCTCGAGAGTGCGCCCGTTTGAGTCGGTCCACACTTAGGTGTGTCGGGCGGTATGCCAGGCCCATCTGCACACGCGTGTGAGAGTGTGTGTGCCACCCCTATGCACGGCACAACTTATGCAGTGGTCTGTGCGGCCACCCACGGCAGAGAGACCAGCACGCCATTCCTGTGCCCCTCCCGTTCCAGAACTGGGTTGTCAGAGCTACTAGGAGAAGTGTTGACAAGCTCGCCATTCCTGCCCCTCTGGCGCGGCAGACACCGCACTTGTAAACCTTCGGGCACCACGTTTGCGCACCACGTTTGCAACAGCACCACGCATACGGCCCATGTGCCCTGCCCACCACTGCTGCATTACACGCTTCTCATCCCGTGCCTCATCCCCCCCACCCACTGCAACTTCTCTGTAAAAAATCTCATCATCTCCCCCTTGCCATCTCCTTGGAGTTTGGAGCCACCAAACAGCAGCTCCTCGAGCACCACACGCGCTCCGCAACACGCAGAATATGTGTTGTTGAAAATAAAATAAATACAATACCGTACAGGGCCTGTGCCTTCGCGAGTAAGTATCATTTCGGACGCCCCCGCGAAGCTGAAAACGATTAAATCGCGAGGAAGTCGCGATTTGGGGCGTCAAATCGACCGAAATCGACTCCCGCGGAGCGATTAAACAATCATTTTTTCGACCCCCCCGCGAAGGCCCTGTACGGTAAATCATCAAATCAGCCAATTGTCTCATCCTGGCCCCCGACCAGCGCTTTGAGCGAGTTGGTGCATCCATCGAATGAAAAAAAAATGAAAGAATCGATTGTGGTGTGGGCCTCGAAGGCGTGGGGAAGTGCGCCCACTCTTGAGCTCCCAGCAGCAGTGGCAGAGTAACGTTGCGTTCTAACGTGCACCTGCGAGTTGCTTCCGCAAGCAGGGAGAGCAAGGTGTTGCACGCTCACAGAGGTGTTGCTGACAGTCACAAGCGTTCTTCAACCCCCTGGGCTGGTGTCACATCAGCAAAGGAGCTCCCTGGGGGGTTCTCCAAGCTGCATGGGGCGAGACTCAGCGATGATGAATGCATGGGGTGATGTGATTGCTCCTCCACCTCTCCACGCAAAGGGCGCGTTCGCGCACAGTAGCCCCTTTGAGGTGAGGCATAAATATTGCTATAGCATGCTTGGTGCGTGAATAAGTATTGCTACAGCATGCTTGGTGCGTGTGTGCTGTTGCGCTGTTGTTGCAAAATACCCGTCACTTACGCTCCACAGGACGACCCCGCGACGAGCTACTCGCCCCGCCTCGGAACTCGAACCGTGGGCTACGACGCAGGACACGGTACGCTTTAGATGGCAGTGGGGTGGCTGACAGTGGTAGGACGTGACGACTCACGGGGAGTGCATGCATGCAGGGAGCTAGAGAGGCCATGCAGCAGCCAAACGAACGCGAACGCGAACGCGCATGCTCACGTTATACCTGGCAATGCGTGCATGCACGCAGATGTCGCTCCGAATCCGATGCGGCCGCGCCGTGGCAGCCATGCGGCGGGGTTAATGGACGCCGACCCGCTGGACGCGAGCTCGCCGCGCAGCGCGCGCTCTGGTGACTTCAAGGTGTTTGGCAACGCCATGTTTGCTGAGGAAGACAACAGCATGCAGCAGAGCTCCACGCCCAGGTGCCGGCTGGGCACCTCCACAACGACGAGCCGTGGGGGCGGCGTGGTGACTTCCCAGGTGACCCACAACTCTTTTGTGGGGGACAACGAGATGGGCAGCTCGCCGGGCGGCAACCACGGTGGTGGCTTCCGAACGAAGCCGGGCCGCGCGAGCAACAACGCGCCGGAGCGAGCTGGCACCAGCGTACATTTTGACAGCGATCCGCGCAGGAACAGCGCGTTCAACTCCACGGGCGGCGGCGGCGGTGCGGCGGCACGCCCATCCGGCATGAATTCATCCATCCGCTCTGAGCTCAACTCCACGGGCGGTGGTGGTGCCCGTGGCCTGAACTCATCGATCCGCTCCGAGCTCAACGCCACAGCCACGAGCGACCGCCTGAACAGCACGCTGAACTCCACCGGGCGTTCCTTCAACCGCGACCTCAACAACAGCTTAGGAAGCCGCAGCGGGCGAGAGCGCTCGTCGCCGGCGAGCAACGAGCAGATATCGCTCGCGCACTCGGGCTCCATCGGGCGCTCGACCGGTGCGTCTGCAAAGACGGGCGTCGAGCACCTGCAGGACGAGGAGCAGGCGTTAGAGGAGAGCGGCAAGCCCAAGTCGCGGCTGTCCAACTTCTTCCGGCGGAAGAAGAAGGCCGCGGGCGTCGAGGAGGTGCCCCCGCCGCCCATGGCGGGCAGCGTGCGCGACGCCGGCACCAAGGTGTGTGCGTTTGTGGAGGACGACGATGACGACACGATGTCGGTGCTGCGGCAGAAGAGCGTGTCAAAGCAGCGCAGCATGGGTCGGTCGACGGGCGGGGGGGGCCTTGGTCCAGCGGGCCGGTCAACGGGTGCCATTTGGGAGGAGGAGACGATGCAGATGATGGCCAGCGGGCCCGAGCAAAAGGCTGAGGCAATGCTGCGCGCGGGTCCTGCGGACGACTATGTGCGCTGCTATGTCGTGCGCAAAAAGCAGATGCTCGGCGCGTACTCCACGCTGGAGATGTACCTCGAGAACGACGACACCTTCCTGATGGCGGCGCGGCGACGCAAGAAGACGCAGTCGAGCAGTTACGTGCTATCGGTGGACCTGGACAACCTGAAGCGCGAGTCGGAGGAGTGCACTGGGAAACTTAAGGCGTCAGGGTGGGAGTATCTGCTCTGGGCCAAGAGCGAGGACGAGGAGCAGAAGAAGGGGTACTCCACGCAGTCGATGGTCATCAGCCTCAAGTCGCTGCAGAAGGGCGCGGCGCCAAGCGGGCCGAGGGGCATGCAGGTGAGCGAGGGGACGGGAGACGGGGGGGGGGGGGCAACTAAGAGCAAACGGTCAAGGGCAGGTCAACATGGTTTACACATTTCACAGGTGGGTGGGGTCTCCATCAGGTGCCAACGTTCATAGGAACTGATCAACCCGCCGAAACCAAGTGCCCACACCCACTCCCCTCCCGCCTGCAGGTCATCATGCCGCTGCCCGAGAGCGATTGGCAGCCGAGCACGCTCGAGGGCGACGACTGCCTGACCAAGCTGCTGGCCGCTGGCAAGAGCAAGACGCTCTCCCCCGAGATGGAGGCCAACCTTGTGTTCATGACCTCGAAGCAGCCCGAGTACGACCACGAGGCCGGAGGCTACGTGCTCGACTTCCACGGGCGCGTGACTGAGACGAGCGTGAAGAACTTCCAGCTCGTCGCGTGGAACCACAACACTGGGCAGACTGGCAACACGCCGCTCGTGCTGTTTGGAAAGAAGGGCAAGGATGTGTACGCGCTTGACTTCCGATACCCGATGTCTGCGCAGACTGCGTTCAGCGCGGCCCTGGCGAGCATAGACTCAAAGCTGTGCTGCTCCGTCTGAGCCTGGGTACGTGCACCAGGTGGGATGGAGAGCAGAGGAGAGCAAACGGCAGATGGGAGCGCTGTGAGAGCGCACGCACGTGCCCTGCTTGATGGTTGCAAGCATCAGGCCCCCATCCTGGACACTAGCTAAGAGAACCCCAGCAAATAATGTGCATACTATGCCAATGCGGTGCGAGAGCAGTGCCAGCGCGCGAACTTTTTACGTCATTGTCTTGACCAAAACTGACCACCACTGGCATAGGATCATAATTTTGAGCTCACCAGCCCCAATCAACACAACCTTTTTTTTAGACCAGCACTGGTTGCACAACCGGGCCGCAACACAGTTGTTGCCCAGCACCACTCTTACAATCGCCTGTCTAATGCACGCGAGTTGACTCAATGTCTGATGTTGCTGACACGTCCTTGTCCCTCTGTCTCTGTGACGGCAGCCACCACCATCATGAGCTTGCACGGTTATTCTACTCGCTTGGCTACCTCTCTAAACACGACAGCAGGCGCTGCGCACCGCCCCTTTCCGCGTCACGCCCTCGCCCATCAACGTGGCAACTTGGACAACGTGCTGCACTCGCAGCGGCAGCAGGCAGCCACACAGCCAACGCTGCTGCGTCACGACCACTTCAGCTCGCTCATTTACGTGACAATGTGACAACGCTGACCTCTTGGCAGCAGCAGCAGCAGTTGCAGCTGCAGCAGCAGGCACAGCAGAAGCCACCACACATGCAGCCACGCGCCAGCTTCGTCACGCCTTCTTGAGCTTGCCCATGAACGCGTCCATGCTGAACTCGGAGCTGTACTGCTCCTCGTCCCACATCTCGCCCATGCCAGCCAGCATCGCCTGCAGCCCACTCTTCTTCTTGTCGTCGCCGCCGCTTGCACCGGCGACGGCGACAGCGCCCGCTGTGGCAGCACCTGGGAGGCAACGTGAGGAGGGGGTGGGGTGCGGGTTAAAGGGAGTAGGGGTTGGGTGCAGGGTTGAAGGGTGCAGGGTTGTAGCGCCGCGTGCTGTTGTTGCCGCCGCTGCCGCTTGCGCCGGCGACAGCGATGGTGCCCACGGTAGCAGCTGTAGGGGGTGCGGGTCTGTGCGTGTGCCTGTGCATCTTGCTCGTCATTTCCTGCACAGTCGCCGCAGCAGCAGCGCCGGCCCCTCCACTTCGGCGGTCAAGTAGATTGGCAAGCGCCACTTGACCCCCTATCCCCTGGAAGCAGTTAGGATCTATTTTGGAGGCGTCGCACAATAGCTCTCCTTTTTGCTCTACGACGACACGTTGGCAGGCAGCCGGTTGGTGGCTACCGCCCCTCACAAGTAATTGTTAGGGCCAGAACTGGACTTGGGTCTAGGCGGTGGTACTAGGACTAGAGGTAGTCTTTGCTGGAAAGCCGATGTAACTGTAACTGTATAGCCGCAGCAGCCGCTTGCATCGGTGACGGCAACAGCGCCCGCTGTGGCACCTGGCAGACACTGTGAGGAGGGTTGGGGTTCAGGGTTTGGAGTGTGACCACCGGGTCTAGGTCGGGTTTAAGAGCGCGGCCACCGGCGACAGCGACAGCGCCAGCTGTGTGGGGTGTGCGAGTGTGTGTGTGTGTGTGATTGTGCCTGCACCCTGCTCGTCTTCTTTGGAAGACGACGTGTATGTGTCTCGATTAACGGAGGCGCGTTCTCGTCGCCGAGCCCTGGACCCTGCAATGCGGCGCTGCTGGTGACTAGGATCTCCGTGCCGCTGACGAGCGGGATAAAATACGACTGGCCTGGCTCCTGCTAGACTGTCCCTCGGTGGAAACTACAGGAGCGGCTTGCCCGGCGCTGTCATGGCTTGGCGAGTAGCCGCGGCGCTGCCGCGACCCGTGCTGGGAGACGGCCCTTATCCTCCTCCCATGCAGGACGCCATGCGGCACCGATCTCGACGAGTTGATCGACGAGCGGAGGAGCTGGCGCCCGTCAATGCATGCTGGACATCGGTCAAGATGGCTGCTCGTGGGGGCGAGCTACCATCAGGGCTTCAGCGGTGGTGACCGCCGAGGCAACAACAGAGTTTATCCGCTTCACCATCGCAGCGTTTGTCACCGCGCTCACCCTCGGGGGCACTCGTCTGCCGGTGACTGGCGTCGGCATTGGTCTTCAGGCAGCCTGCCATGACGACTCTGTTTGCCCAGGCCCCCCTGGAGGGTGGGACCTGGCCATGCATGACGCATGGGGCACAGGCAGAGCCCCATGCATGGAGTTGGACAACCATGCACCATGCCAGGCGGGGACTTTTCTGCTTCAGCGCCGCCAGTCGGCACAGCCGGCGTGGTTGGCCTCAAAGGCCAGGAGGAGGACAGTCCTTTCCTATACGCTCCTTGCCAGACATGTCCCTCAGGGACTTGTTTGGGTCTAAACTAGCCGGCGGGAGCGGTAGTCTAGACGGCAGGTAACCGGCTGGTGGCTATCGTCCTTCACAGGGCGGTGGCACTAGGACTAGTGTTGTCTTAGCTGGAATGCCATGTAACTGTAACTGTAACTGTGTATGTGTGTGCGTGCATGCATGTGCGTGCCACCATGCGTGCCGTGCGTGTACCCGCACCTGCGTCGCTGCCTGCTGCTGCTGCTGGCCCTTGTGTAAAACAATTTGAGCAGCTGCGTAGCTCGATTACCGGATCGATTAGCTCGATTAACGGCTCGATTAACGGAGGCGCGTTCTCGTCGCCGAGCCCTGGACCCAGCAATGCGGCGCTGCTGGTGACGAGGATCTCCGTGCCGCTGACGAGCGGGGTAAAATACGACTGGCCCGGCTCCTGCTAGACTGCCCCTCGGTGGAACACTTCAGGAGCGGCTTGCCCGGCGCTGCCATGGCTTGGCGAGTAGCCGCGGCGCTGCCGCGGCCCGTGCTGGGAGACGGCCCTTATCCTCCCCCCATGCAGGACGCCATGCGGCACCGATCTCGACGAGTTGATCGACGAGCGGAGGAGCTGGCGCCCGTCAATGCATGCTGGACATTGGTCAAGATGGCTGCCCGTGGAGGCGGGCTACCATCACGGCTTCAGCGGTGGCGACCGCCGAGGCAACACAGAGTAAATCCGCTTCACCAATCGCAGCGTTCGTCACCGCGCTCATCCTCGGGGTCGCTCGTCTGCCGGTGACTGGCGTTGGAAGGTCTTCAGGCAGCCTCCATGACAACTCTGTCGTCCATGCACCCCTGGAGGGTGGGACCTGGCCATGCATGAGGCATGGGGCGCCGGCTGAGCCCCATGCAAACGAGAGCTGGACAGCCATGCACTGCCAGGCGGGGACCGTTCCAGTCAGCGCCAGTCGGCTCTGCCGGCTTGACTGGCCACAAGGCCACTACTGTGACCTGAGGAAGGTCCTCTCCTATATGCTCCTTGCCAGACATGTCTCTCAGAGACCGCTGTTTGGGGTAGTCTAGCCGGCGGGAGCGGTAGTCTATCGGCCGGGAGCCGGCGGTACTTTAGTACTTAAGTGTGCTGGAGTATCGGCGGGTGTCTCGAGTAGAAGAGTAGCCTGCTTAGCTGGAAACCCCGTGTTACTGTTACTGCGTAGTGTCCATCTTCCTCTTCTCACACCTCTTCTCACACCCACACCCACACGCATGCGTGCACACACATACACACACACGCGCGCACACACACGCACCTGAACTGCTCGCCTCTTGCCCCCCCCCCCCCCCGTGCCAAGCAGTTGAAGCAGCTGCGTAGTGTCCATCACACACACACAAACAAACACAAACTGACACACACACACACATTCACGCACACACGCACCTGCGCCGCTCGCCTGTTGCCCCCCCCCCGGTGCCAAGCAGTTCGAGCAGCTGCCTAGTATCCATCACACACACAAACACATTCACGCACACACGCACCTGCGCCGCCCGCCTGCTGCCCCCCCGTGCCAAACAATTCGAGCAGCTGCGTCGTGTCCATCTCTCCAAGCGACACGTTGTCAGAGTTGACGACAGCGTTGGCCATGTCGATCTTGAACTGCTGGAGACCCATGACCTGTGCGCGTGTGTGTGTGTGTGTGTGTGTGCTGCAGACCCATGATCCATTACCTGTTTGTGTGTGTGTGTATGTATGTATGTGTGCTTCTGCAGACCCATGGCCTGTGTGTGCGTGCGTGTGTGTATCGATGTGCGTGTGTGCTCGTGTATGTGTGTGAGTGTGCGTGTATGACGACCGCGTTGGCCATGTGATTATCAAACTGCTGGAGACCCTTGACCTGCGCGTGCGTGTGCGTGTGTGTGTGTGTGCGTGTGACCGCCGGCAGTGGATTGTAAACTCTCAACACCACGGCAGGCCGTGAGGCCGTGAGGCCTGATGCTGATGCTGATGATGCTGATGATGCTGGATTTTATAGTCTGTGTGTGACGCCCGTCACGATGTATTAGACCTGTGTCGGCGCTAGCGCCCGACGCCTAAAACGCAGTTTCAGGATGATACTTGCTGGCTACCTGGTAGGGGCGAGAGTAAACCCCCACATGCGCGCACGCACTGGACGTAGACAGGGCCTACCACACCAAGCCCTTCACTCCAATACTCGCCTTCTCCTCGATCGTGTCGCGCATGAGCAGGCGGTACACGTTGACGGTGCGCGTCTGGCCGAGCCGGTGCGCGCGGTCCATCGCCTGAGGTGGTGTGTGCGTGTGCGTGTTTGTGTGTGCGTGTGTGTGTGCGTGTGTGTGGTGTGTGTGTGCTAGTGTGTGTGTGTGTTTTCACACATGGTGGTCGAGCCGGTGCGCGCGGTCCACGCTTGCTGTGGGCACGGCGATGCGGTCGATGCTACAGTCCGTCGGACCAGTGATCCTTTGAGAGGATTTAGCAATTGATTAGCATTCCGGCACAATCTTTTTCCCCGAGCGGAAAAGCGGAAAGCGGAACAGCCTACAAAGCAATTAATAAAAAAAATCCGCTCAGATTTTGCTCCGTGCGCAATACTGGGGCAATAATGGGGCTCCATTAACGGAGGCGCGTTCTCGTCGCCGAGCCCTGGACCCAGCAATGCGGCGCTGCTGGTGACGAGGATCTCCGTGCCGCTGACGAGCGGGGTACGACTGGCCCGGCTCCTGCTAGACTGCCCCTCGGTGGAACACTTCAGGAGCGGCTTGCCCGGCGCTGCCATGGCTTGGCGAGTAGCCGCGGCGCTGCCGCGGCCCGTGCTGGGAGACGGCCCTTATCCTCCCCCCATGCAGGACGCCATGCGGCACCGATCTCGACGAGTTGATCGACGAGCGGAGGAGCTGGCGCCCGTCAATGCATGCTGGACATTGGTCAAGATGGCTGCCCGTGGAGGCGGGCTACCATCACGGCTTCAGCGGTGGCGACCGCCGAGGCAACACAGAGTAAATCCGCTTCACCAATCGCAGCGTTCGTCACCGCGCTCATCCTCGGGGTCGCTCGTCTGCCGGTGACTGGCGTTGGAAGGTCTTCAGGCAGCCTCCATGACAACTCTGTCGTCCATGCACCCCTGGAGGGTGGGACCTGGCCATGCATGAGGCATGGGGCGCCGGCTGAGCCCCATGCAAACGAGAGCTGGACATCCATGCACTGCCAGGCGGGGACCGTTCCAGTCAGCGCCAGTCGGCTCTGCCGGCTTGACTGGCCACAAGGCCACTACTGTGACCTTGAGGAAGGTCCTCTCCTTTATGCTCCTTGCCAGACATGTCTCTCAGAGACCGCTGTTTGGGGTAGTCTAGCCGGCGGGAGCGGTGGTCTATCGGCCGGGAGCCGGCGGTACTCTAGTACTTAAGTGTGCTGGAGTATCGGCGGGTGTCTCTAGTAGAAGAGTAGCCTGCTTAGCTGGAAACCCCGTGTTACTGTTACTGCGCAATACTGCCATAGCAAGGATCACTGCGTCGGACGCCTTGTTTAAAGGCGCACTAGATTCGTGCTTATGCACTTGAATCCGTAAGGCATGCAGGTAGCGCCCGCGCTAGTCCACTGAGTGGACGCACCGTGACTGTAACACTAGTGCTCACGCACATCGTGTGTCACACTCTCCGCTGTGACAGGCGCGGGCGTGTGTGTGTGTGTATGTGTGTGTGTGTGCGTGGGTGTTTTTTCGACTGCTGAAACTATTGCCGGTGTGTGTGCTTAGGTTAGCACAGGCATGAGTCGTAATCCAGTTTGCCCGTGCGGTGGGAACTGCAACGAATGTCTCTCTCTCTCTCTGTGTGTGCGTGCCCAAGCGTGTGTGGGGATGCGTACGCGTGGGTGGCCCTCCTACCTGGCGCATGTGGCATGCACGAGCAGCAGGGGTCCCGCCGTACTTGCACGTACACACGTCAGTCGTGCCGAGCCCCCCCTCCCCACCACACACACGCACACACTCGCGCACACACACACACACACACACACAGATGCACACGCAGACACACCCGGACACAGACACAGACATACCTGCAGATCCTTCATTGGGTCCCAGTCGTGCTCCAGGCACACGACAGAGCCACCTCCATACCTCCACACAATGCACACACAAGCACACACCACGCACACACACGCACGCACACATACACAGCCACACACCAAGGGTTCTGGTGAGCCATCAAAGGCGTCCGACGGACTGTCAAATTGACCACACACACATACACACCTGCAGATCCTTCATGGGGTTCCAGTCGTGCTCCAGAAACACACACACACACACACACACCTGCAGATCCTTCATTGGGTTCCAGTCGTGCTCCAGAAACACGACCGTGTCGGCGCTTGTGAGGTTCAGACCGAGGCCGCCGACTGCCGTGGTTAGGAGCAGCACCTGTGTGCGTGTGCGTGCATGTGTGTGTGTGCGTGTGTGTGTGTGCGTGTGTGCGTGTGTGTGTGTGCACGTGTGTGTGTGAGCGTGTGTGTGGTCGATATTTACAGTCTTGTTGGACGCCTTTAATGGCGTATTACACTTGTGCTTGCGCACTCAATCCCTGAGGCGGGCAGATACTATCACCCGCACTTGTCCACCGAGTGGATACACATTGACTGTGTCCATCCCACTAGCTCTAGTACATCTGGTCGCGCCATGCGTCTCAGTTCGGGCAGCCAGCCTGGCCACCCTCCTCCTCCTTCGTTCATCACGTGTGCGTGCGTGCGTGTGTGTGTGTGTGTGCGTGTGCGTGTGTATGTGCACGTGTGCACGTGAAGCAGAGGGACGGAGGAGCGGGGGTTAGGTGGGAGAGGGGGGGGTCATGGTGCCCCCATCAGCACGGTCATTATGAGGTCCTTGTCTGCGAAGCCAAAGAGCACACACACACACACACACACACACATGCACCCCCCACACCCAATATCCCCCCCCACACACACATCCACACGCGCGTTGATTGTTGGGTCTGCGTTGAAGCGCTGCACGACCCAAACGCGCGCACACACACACACACACACACACAAACATAAGTCTAATACGCCATCACAGGTGTCTGGCGGACTGCCAAATCGACCACGCCTCCCCTCCACACACAACACGCACGTTGATTGTGGGGACTGCATTGAAGCGCTGCGCAACAAACACAAGTCTTAACATGCCATCATAAGTCACATATCACGCCATCATAAGTCACATATATAAGTCACGTATCATCATCATCATCAAGTCACATATATAAGTCACGTATCATCATCATCATCAAGTCACATATATAAGTCACGTATCATCATCATCATCAAGTCACATATATAAGTCACGTATCACGCCATCATAAGTCACATAAGTAACAAACATAAGTCTTAACACGCCATCACAGGCGTCTGACGGACTGTAATATCGGCCACACACCAACGCCCCCCCACACCCTCCCCCCCTACGCACGTCGATCGTGGGGTCTGCGTTGAATCGCTGCACGACGCCGAAGCGCGCAGACGAGTCCAGGCTGCCGTCGAGGCGGAGGAACGAGACGCCACGCGGCACGAGCACGTGCCTGGATGTGTGTGTGTGTGTGCGTGTGACGTGCACAGCATGCAGCAGCAGTAGCAAAGAGGTGTGTGTGTGTGTACCTGTGTGTGTGTGTGTGTGTCGTGTTTGGGTGTGTGTGCATGTGTGTGCCTGCGTGCGTGCATGTGTGTGTGTATGTGTTTGTGTGGGTGGGTGTGTCAAGCCGCGACCGAGGCGGAGGAATGAGTCGCCGCGCGGCACATGCATTGTGTGCAGTGGTGTCATTAGCGCCCCCGCAGCCCCCGCAGCCGCCGCTGCGGGGTGAAACCGGGGAATTTGGGGGGAAACTGCGGGGGCGAATCGCGGGAAATTCGCTCAAAAAGTGTGGAATTCGACATTTTCACACTTTTCCGCTAAAAAAAACGCCTCCTGCGGAAGCAACTCGGCATGTTCCCTCCAATGTTGCGGGGGGAAACAGCAAATATCGGTTTCCTTCATGACACCACTGATGTGTCCCTCCCCCCTCTCAAGAGCTTGTCACAGATGGTTTCTCAGGGCTTTCAAAAAGGTTCTTTCTCAGTGGCTTCAAGAAGGGTTTTGAAACCTACCTTTTAACAGTAACAGTAACACGGGGTTTCCAGCTAAGCAGGCTACTCTTCTACTAGAGACACCCGCCGATACTCCAGCACACTTAAGTACTAGAGTACCGCCGGCTCCCGGCCGATAGACCACCGCTCCCGCCGGCTCGACTACCCCAAACAGCGGTCTCTGAGAGACATGTCTGGCAAGGAGCATATAGGAGAGGACCTTCCTCAGGGTCACAGTAGTGGCCTTGTGGCCAGTCAAGCCGGCAGAGCCGACTGGCGCTGACTGGAACGGTCCCCGCCTGGCAGTGCATGGCTGTCCAGCTCTCGTTTGCATGGGGCTCAGCCGGCGCCCCATGCCTCATGCATGGCCAGGTCCCACCCTCCAGGGGTGCATGGACGACAGAGTTGTCATGGAGGCTGCCTGAAGACCTTCCAACGCCAGTCACCGGCAGACGAGCGCCCCCCGAGGATGAGCGCGGTGACGAACGCTGCGATTGGTGAAGCGGATTTACTCTGTGTTGCCTCGGCGGTCGCCACCGCTGAAGCCGTGATGGTAGCCCGCCTCCACGGGCAGCCATCTTGACCAATGTCCAGCATGCATTGACGGGCGCCAGCTCCTCCGCTCGTCGATCAACTCGTCGAGATCGGTGCCGCATGGCGTCCTGCATGGGGGGAGGATAAGGGCCGTCTCCCAGCACGGGCCGCGGCAGCGCCGCGGCTACTCGCCAAGCCATGGCAGCTCCAGGCAAGCCGCTCCTGAAGTGTTCCACCGAGGGGCAGTCTAGCAGGAGCCGGGCCAGTCGTATTTTACCCCGCTCGTCAGCGGCACGGAGATCCTCGTCACCAGCAGCGCCGCATTGCTGGGTCCAGCACCTTAACCTTTTAAATTGTGGTTTTAAAACCTCCACGCAACCCTCTGTCAAGGTCCAGCGTACCCCCGAGCTGCGCAAACACGAGCACGCGGTGGCCCGCGCCTGGCCCCCCCCCTCACACCCCGCCCCTTGATGGAGCATTCTCAGGGGGGTCAAAGGCAGGTCTAGAGGTTTGAAACCCCGCGCACCTCTTTGCCAGCATCCCCTGCCAGCATCCCATTTTGCTGCGCAAAAACGAGCACGCGGTGGCCGATGTGCCAGTGATTCCCCTGCGAGCCGTATACCGCTCCGGGCCGGATTTCCCATTCCCCAGAAAACCACTCCACACTTAGTGGGAGAGGGTGTGGGGCGGTGCGTTGGAAAGCTGTTGCCGAGAGCAGCACAACGGCATGC
>VFSX01000183.1:159259-204259 GCA_016618255.1 Chlamydomonas sp. UWO 241 | reverse complement strand
AGCTGTATACCGCTTGGGGCCGGATTTCCCATTTCCCAGGGAATCACCCCGCGCCTGGTGGAAGAGGGGGGACAGGTACATTGGAATGCTCTGGCCAAGAGCAGCGCAACGGCATGCGTTGCGTGAACACTCGTTATGTATTGCGCCTGGTATGAGCGGTCACAGTTGCTTGAGCCGGGAAAATATAAATGACTGAAATCCTTCCCAGGGTTCACTGGTCTAGGCGCGTGCAGAGGCTTGTGGCAGCCAGTGTGGCGAAGAATGTTGTTCACACCTGGATGCCCCTGGCAGCAGTTAGGACCTATTTTGGAGGTGTCGCACAATATCTCTCCTTTTTGCTCTGGGATGACACGTTGGCAGGCAGCCGGCTGGTGGCTACCGCCCCTCACAAGAAAAGTGGAAGGGCCAGAACTGGACTTGGGTCCAGGCGGTGGTACTAGGACTAGAAGGTCGTCTTTGCTGGAAAGCCGATGTACTGTAACTGTAACTGCATGCCCCTGTCCCCACCCTACAACTGTGCAGGTCGACCCCCCCACACACACCTGCAGCGGCGACATGTCGCAGTACACGCCCTGGATGATCCTAAACTATGTAAAACCCACAAGTTTGCCCCCACATCAGGGCCTCGAAGCAAGCCAACTGCCAACTGTCAACCAACTGCCACCCCCCCCACACCCACACACACACCTGCAGCGGCGACATGTCGCAGTACACGTCCTGGATGATCTTTGGCGGCAGGTCGTGCAGGACTTGCGCCTTGGTGCGGCGAAGCACAAACGGCATGACCTGCAAATGGGGAGAGGGTAGTGTTACACATCCACTGCCGGCGGTCACAATCAGTTCCACAGTTCCAGCGGGACTATCAGACAGCAGGCACAAGGCCCACCAACAGGTCAAGCTACAAAAGTTGCCCACAGAAGCGCCACCCACACTAGGTGGTGGGCGCCAAGCAAGCAGCACCGCAAGCCAGGCACCACACTCAGCCCTGCAGCAGCCGGAGGCAGACCCCAGGTATAACTGGCTGTGGGGAGGGGGGAGGGGCAAGGAGCAGGGGCCAGGGCGGGCAGTGAGGGATAATGTAGGATGGCCTGGATGACCTTGTGTGTTCGCGTTGCCACCTGCGCCTTGGTGCGGCGAAGCACAAGCGGCATGACCTGCAAATGGGGACGGGGGAGGGGGGGAGGAGGGGCAAGGAGCAGGGGCGCCAGGGCGGGCAGTGAGGGATAATGTAGGATGGCCTGGATAACCGTTGTGTGTTCGCGTTGCCACCTGCGCCCCGGTGCGGCGCGCAGCACAAACGGAATGACCTGCAGGGGTGGGGAATGGCGGGGGGGGGGGGGGGCATGGAGGTTCACAGAGATGCGCAATTCACACGCCCAGGCATCGGGGACACCTGTTTGCAGCCCCCCCCCCCCCCACCTTCTTGCGCCGTCTCCCTCCCTCCCTCCGACACCGTAGAGATGCTTTGCTTTTGCCAATAAAATAATTCCGAGAAAGCGCCCCAAAGCGCCGGCAAGGTCCAGGCAAGGTCGATTTCTAAAAAGAAATTTCGCCCAAAGTGACGTCACCACGGGAGAAAAAAATCCCGCGGCAGGCGCGCGGCAAGGCACAAACTTATAAATTAAGAGTTCCTTCCCACACAGCCGAAATCGGCATTTCTGAATGTTTAGGCAGCTTTTGCGTTCCCACCAAGCCAAAAATGGGCAGTTTGTGGTGGGCGGAATCAGCCGAATCTCGGCAGGGGACTGCCGAACTGTCCAGTGGTGAAATTTGTGTCGACAGTTCGGCTGTTTGCACACCACCTCTCCTAAGTGTCCCGCGCGGCGTTCCCCGTCCTCCAGGAGCCTTGCCATGAGGGTGGATGCCTAGTCGCAAGCCAACGCTGCGTGAGGCCCAGCACTCGGTGCCCATGATGATGATGTTTTTTTACAGTCGTGAGTGACGAACCTACCGGCAGAGTATTGGACTATAGACGCGTGCCTGGCTACTAGTGGCGGGGGGCTAGTGGGTCGGGGCTGGACCTAGACAGGGCACTTGGCCCCCAGATCTGACTCCTCCCCGTGGGAGCATGGCCGCGGGGTCCACAGGCCCACGGGATCGCGCCCCCATGTGGGCCATGCAGCAGTGTTCCTCAGGACGGGCATGCAGCAGGGCATGCAGCAGCAGCAGCCCATGGGCATGTAGCAGCCCATGGCCAGCAGCCTGGAGCCCTGGCTCGTCATATTTTGGGAACTCATGAATCTGCCGATCCATGGCCGGTGGGGACCAGTGGTGTCATTAGCGGCCCCACAGCCCCTGCAGCCTCCGCTGCGGGGGCAAACCGGGAAATTTGGGGGGAAACTGCGGGGGCGAATTGCGAAAATTTCGCTCCGAAAAGTGTGAAATTCGATGATTTTCACACTTTTCGCGGAAAAACGCCTATGCGGAGGCAACTTGGCATGTTCCCTCCAATGTTGCGGGGGCAAACAGCACATGCTCGGATTCCTTAATGACATCACTGGTGGGGACACAGGTTTGGCAGTTTGGCCGTCCCAAACTGCGGAGCCTTGCCGACCCAAACTGCCGACTCGGCTGGGTGGGAAGGGGCCCTAACTCGGTTATTTTTACAAACGCGCCGGCGAGGCAAAGCGTCTCCACTACGGTATGCCTGAGCGTCCCCTCTACAGTATGCCCGACCTGTTTGTGCAGGCTCTCGACGGCGAGCATCCCGACCTCCAGCTCGCGGCTCCCGCGCTTGCTGTACCGCGCAGCCTGCACGGCCTTGCCGTATTTGGCGTTGAAGTCGCGCTCGGTGCCGAGGAAGCCCCTGTGTGTGTGTGTGTGTGTGTGCAGCTTGGACGGCCTTGCCGCGTTTGGAGTTGAAGTCGCGCTCGGTGCCGAGGAAGCCCCTGCGGAAGCGACAAGCCAGTGTTGCTGGCGCGAAGATGCGTCTCCCCCCACCCCCCCCTCATGCCCTCCCACCGCATCGTGTGAGCGCCCCCCCCCTTCCACCCCACCCCAATGTAGCCCTTCCACATTCACAACGCCTTAAGCTGCGCCTGAGGCGCACCCACGATCGACTCGGGCGTCGCCTAAGGCGTTATCCAAACCACCTCAGGCGCCACACCGACCGCCTCAGGCGCCCACCATCGCCTGAGGCGCACCCCCGACCGTCTCAGACGTTATGACCGCATTCCATGGCGCGGATCAGACGTTGGGATTTTGGTAGGGTAGGCTCTCACAGGAGCCCCTCCTAGATTGTTAAGTCCCCCTCAAAACGACTGCTGGCCTGTCACATCGGTCGTCAGGCTGGAGGACTCGCGGCATCTGGAAGGCAAAGAGCAAATAAGGAAGGCAAAGAGCAGTTTACCGTTTACAGTACGCACCCTCGGGGCGTGGGATTTAGGGAGCTGCCTAACGAGGCTAGCTACCATTAGCAAGGCAAAGAGTAAATAAGGAAGGCAAAGAGCATCCAGAGCTCGAGGGTCACAGGTTGTAGGTGAGGGTTCGTTTAGGTAAAAGTTGAGGGCTGAGAAGGAGCCCCTGCGGCACTGTTGAGCCCCGTACAAGACTGTCACATCGATCGTGAGGCTACAGGACTCCCGGCATGTGAGGGGACCAAAGAGCGACTCGAGCTTGCGTTGAAGTTTTCAGGGTGTTGGGGTTAGGTGTGGGGTAAGGGAGCTCCTGGGGTAAAGGACCTGGGGTTACCTAACCCCAGGTCCCAAGGGACCTAGGGGCCTAGTGGGGTAAGGTAACCCCAGGAGCTCCCTAACCCCAGGTCCTTAACCCCAGGTCCCCAACCCCAGGTCCTTAACCCCAGGTCCTTAACCCCAGGTCCTTAACCCCAGGTCCCCAACCCCTAACCCCAGGTCCTTTACCCCAAGTTCTTAACCCCAGGTCCCTAACCCCAGGTCCTAGGGAGCTCTCCTAGGGTTAAGGGAGCCCTCCTAGGGTAAGGGAGCCCATGCGAGACCGTTGAGCCCCCACACTACTGAAGCATCAACCAACGATCATCAGAGTAGACGACTCACGGCATACGGGGAAGTCGAAGGGCGACCAGAGCTCGAGCGCATTCAAGTTGGGGGTGTTAAGGTTGAGTCGAGGGTTGCAACCCCTGAAGCCCCGAACCTCTAGGGCTGTGGTTCAAGGTTTGTTTTTTGGGTTGCGGGTTTGAGGTTCAGGGTTTTAGGACTTGCGGTTTCAAGATGTGAGACAGACGGCACTCACCAGTGTCCCCTGGGAAGGATTTTAGTAGGTATTTATTTCCCGGCTCCAGCAACCTCGACTCCTCATACCAGGCGCAATACATAGCGGGCGTTCACGCAACACGTGCCGTTGTGCTGCTTTAAGCGATACCTTTCCAACGCATCCCTCCACGCCCTCTCCCACAAAGCGTGGTGTGGTTTTCTGAGAAATGGGCAATCCGGCCTGGAGCGGTTTACGGCTCACAGGGGAATCACTGGCACTCACGGCATAAGGAAGTCGAAGAGCGACCAGAGCTCGAGCGCGTTGTTCTGTACCGGCGTGCCAGACAGCAGCAGCCTGTGCTGCGCGACGACGCGCTTGACGCACTGCGTCGCACGGGCCTGTGTGTGTGTGTGTGTGTGTGTGTGTGCACTGGGGCGTGTGCCAGGCAGCAGCAGCCTGTGCTGCGCGACGCCGCGCTTGACGCACTGCGTTGCACGGGCCTGCGTGTGTGTGTGTGTGTGTGCGCGTGTTTGTGTGTGTGCACTGGGGCGTGTGTGCCAGGCAGCAGCAACCTGTGCTGCGCGACGACGCGCTTGACGCACTGCGTCGCACGGGCTTGTGTGTGTGTGTGTGTGTGTGTGTGCGTGTGTGCACTGGGGCGTGTGTGTCTGGCAGCAGCAGTTGGTGCTGCGCGTCTATGCGCTTGACGCACTGCGTCGCGCGCCTGTTTCAGGGAGTGCATTTCGAGGGGTGTGTGTGGGCGGTAAGGGCAGTGCTTCTTCAATTGATTTCAATTAATTGATTCTTACAGCCCGGCCGCTGGTGGCCGTGACCAAAATCGGCCAAAATCGGCCGAAAAAGATGAAATGGCTAAATTGACCAAAATCGGCAAAAATCGGGCGGTAATCCCTAAAAAATAAATCAATTATTACCGCCCAGAAACCGCCGTAGGCGGTAAACCGCCCAATCGAAGAAGCACTGGGTGAGGGGTGAGTGTGTGTCGCGCGCACATGTTGGGGATGGTTTTGGGGTGGACGGGTGAACGGGAATTGTGTGGCTGTGTGTGGGTATATGTAGGGCAGCAGCAGCCGGTGCTGCGCGACCACGCGCTTCACGCACTGCGTCGTGCGCGCCTGTTTATCATGGAGGTGGGGAAGGTGTGTGTGTGTGTGTGTGATGTAGGGGGACGGAGGAGGGACGTGTGCGTGCGTGTGTGTGTGTGCGTGTGTGTGCATTGGGGTGTGGGTTTGGGCAGCAGCGGCCGGTGCTGCACGGCCACGCGCTTTACACACCGCGTCGCGCGAGCCTTCGGGAATTGTTTTGGGGTTTCTCTCTCTCTCTCTCTCTGCCTGTCACACCTTGGGGTTCTCGATGATCCTCTCGTCGAGCACGCAGTACAGCCACTCGCGCGACGACACCCACCCAGCCGCAGCCGAAGCAGCTGTTTGTGGATACAACAAAAAGGCACCATCCCACGGCCCCAAAGCCCCGATAAAGCCTTCAAAGCCACAGTCCCCATACTCCCACCCAAACCCACAATTTGGACGATCGAACTTGTTTGGGGTAGGAGAACAACGCGGTTTCGTGTTCAAAGCGCAGTTTCGTGTTCAAAGCGCACCTTTGGTTGGGCTCTTGACAATGTGCCCTTCGTCGAGCACGCAGTAGAGCCACTGGTGCGACGACACCCACTCAGCCGCAGCCGCCGCCGAAGCAGCCGGTTATGGATCAGTGGTTCCGTTAAAATCTTGGAAAAATGATGTCTCAACCCGGGCGTCACGCTCATTTTGGCAATCTCAACCCCCGACCGGAGGCGAATTTTGGCGGGAAAAGTGTGAAAATGCGTTTCACACTTTTTCGGGTCGGCATTCGCGCAATGTCAACCCGACGCGCCAGCCCGAATCGGCCAATCTCAACCCGAAAGTGCACTTTGTCGGGTTGCGGGTTGGCTAACAGAAACACCGGTGTGGATACAACAAAAAGGCACCATCCCCCGGCCACAAAGCCTCGATAAAGCCTCTAAAGCGCACCTTTGGGTTCTTGATAATGTGCCCTTCGTCGAGCACGCAGTAGAGCCACTGGCGCGACGACACCCACTCCACGTCGGCGCGCACATGGTCGTACGACATCACGACGAGGTTGACCTGCGGTGGGTTTAGGGTTTAGGGTTCAAGCTTGTAGGGTCGAGGGCTGCAGGGTTAAGGGTTGAGGGTCATATGAGGATATGGATTGATCACATCGTTGGATTTGCTGAGGTATAGTATTTGTTTGAGGTGCCCGGTCGCGGTTGAGTGTAGGGGTGCCCCTAAACAGCATGCATGCACATGGTCATGCGACGTCACGACGAGGTTGACCTGCGGTGGGTTAAGGGTCCAGGGTTTCGGTTGAGGGATGCAGGGTTTAGGCTCGACAGCACGCACGACGTCCAAGGGTTTACGGCGCGCACACGGTAATACGACATCACGGCGAGGTTGACCTGCGAGCAGTGATTTCCTTTTCAGGATGTTGAATTAATTGTTCCACAGCCGGATTTTGCTTTGACCGCATTGACCGTTGACCTCCTGTTGACCGTTTGTCCTCATACACAGGCTATTTGAAAGCTGTTGACGCGCTCTGTCTGGCGGGCTTTTCAGGCTAACAATCGACTGGATGGGTTGAGCTGTATGCAAGGTCAAAGTTCAGCTGGAATACAGCCAAATGGCTGTAGAGAGCCGAAAAGAACATCACTGCCTGCGAGAGGTTTGGGGTGTAGGGTCCCAGGGGATAAGGAGGGGCACTGTGTTGTCGTCGGTTGAGCGTATCGTAATGCTTTTGTATGCCGACTATTTGTGGTTGTTCTCGCATGACCCGCTCAGTTGGCACTTATGCTGAAAATCCTTGACAAAGTTTCCTCTAGCTTCGGTTTGCAAATCAACACCGCCAAGACAGAAATGATGATGATATATCGCAAGTTGCTGTTTCAACCCAACAACGGCCAAACTTGAAAAAACACCAAAACACCAAAATGACATGCTGGTCGAAACCGTCGCATGGGACGATCCGCCACTGGTAATGCATGCAAGGCCCCTAGGATGGATCGCCAGTGTGTCGAGTGTGCGTGGGGGGCGTTGGGAGGCGCCATGCGGTGCGCTTTGGTGTCGGCTGTAGTCGACAACTTGCGCCTGATGTCGCCCCTCGCGCCTCATGCGCGACGCCGACTACGGAGGAGGGTTCCCAATCGACAAATCTTCATTCCTTGGGCACTGGGGTGCTGGGGCTGCCCGCATGCAGACCTCGAAAGGGGTGAAATTTGGTGTTTTCGTGTTTTTGTGTTTTTCAGGTCTGTGTTGGGTTGAAACAGCAACTTGCGATAATGGATTTAACAGTCGTGTGTGACGCACCTACCGGCAGCGTATTCGACCTTGCTCGGCGTATAACGCCAGAGCGCCACATACGGGTGGCTGGCTACTGGTGGTGGGGGGCTATTGGGTCGGGGCTGGACCTAGACAGGGCACTCGGCCCCCAGATCTGACTCCTCCCCGTGGGGCCACGGCCGGGGTTCACAAGCCCGCGGGATCGTGTCACCTAGACCTCCACTGTATGTGTAGGGTCCCAGGCGTTGGATCAATGACGGAGCTGGATTGCTGAAGGTTCAGGTGTGGGGTGTTGAGGAGGCCCAGGTTTGGGTTACGGGCTTGGTGGGGCTGGAATCTGCGCGCAAGTGGTCGTACGACATCACAACGAGGTTGACGCGCGGTGGGGTTAGGGTGAAGGGCTCTAGGCGTTGGCTCGATGTTTGGGTTGGGGTTCAAGTAACAAGTAACACGGGGTTTCCAGCTAAGCAGGCTACTCTTCTACTAGAGACACCCGCCGATACTCCAGCACACTTTATTACTAGAGTACCGCCGGCTCCCGGCCGATGGACTACCGCTGCCTCGGGCTCAGGTTGTAGGTTTTAGGTTGAGGGATGCAGGGTTGAGGGTTAACTGCACGCACGTGGTTGTGCGACATCACCGTGAGGTTGACATGCGTTAAGTGATCTCCTTTTCGGCTCTACACAGCCATTTGGCTGTATTCCGGCTGTCCTTTGACCTTGCACACAGCTCAACCCATCCAGTGGATTGTTAGTCTGACAGGCCCGCCAGACAGAGCACGCCAACAGCTTTCAAATGACCTATGTATGAGGACAAACGGTCAACGGCAGGTCAACGGTCAACGCGGTCAAAGCAAAATCCGGCTGTGGAATAATGAATACAAAATCCTGAAAAGGAAATCAGTGCATGCGTTGGATAGTTTACAGGTGGTGGTGATGTGTGGGTGGGTGAGTGGCAATTTTTGAGAAGGTGCACGTGTGCGATTGTTGAGAGGGTGCACAGCAGCAGCCCCACTGACACACACTGACCGCGGGAAGCAGCGCCGGGCGCGCGGCATGCGCTGCATCACTGGCACACACACACACGCACATCGCGTCCTAGACGCTTCTTAAAAAAAAACGCCATCAAAGGCGTCCGGCGGACTGTAAAATCGACCACACACACACACTCACACACACACTGCGAGAGCCAGCGCCTGACGCGTACACACACACACGCACACACACACACACACACACGCACCGCGGGAAGCAACGCAAGGCGCGCGGCATACACCGCGGCGTCGCCAGCGCCGGCACCGCCAGCGGCTGCTGCTGCTGCTCCCGCTATGATATCATGGGGGGGGGGGTCAGGTGTGAGACGGGGGGGAAGAGATCAAGGGGGGCAGTAGCAAGCGTGTGAGATGTGTTGGCAGGCCCGTTGGCACTACTGCTGCTCCCGCTGCGATCAGAGGGGGGGGGCAGGTGAGAGAGAGAGAGAGAGAGAGAGAGAGAGAGGGGGAGAAAAGGAGAGGGATCGGGGGGGGGGGGGGAGGGGGCAGGAGCAAGCATGTGAGATGCGTTGGCAGGCTAGTTGCCGCTGCTGCTGTCGGTATAAGATCAGGCATGGGAGATCAGGTGTGGGGGGTCAGGTGTGAGGGGTCAGGTGTGAGGGGTCAGGTGTGAGGGGTCAGGTGTGAGGGGTCAGGCGTGAGGGGTCAGGTGTGAGGAGTCAGGTGTGAGGTCAGGGGAGGGAGATGAGATGAGGGGGCAGGGGGGGGGGGCACGGGTGTGTGTGTGAGATGCTGTGCCAGGCCAGTTACCGCTCCATTCCCGAAGGAACGGTGAAGGATACATGGTGAGAGGTGTTGGATGCATTCCCATGCATGGAGGTGATTCCCATGCGTTGGGAAGATGGGAGGAGCCCTCTCGGATCTAGCGATCCAATCGGGGACGCATGAGCAACGCAACCCAATCGGATCGCCAGTCCGAGAGAGCTTCGCCCATCTTAAAGAAGCTGAAGGAAGGTGGCATTTTACCGCATGTTGTCCCCCCCCCCTGCGTTGTGATGCGTTGCGCATGCGTTGTCCATGCATTGAAGCGCATTGCGCACGCGTTGCCCATGCGTTTCCCGCGTGCCCCCCCCCCGCCATCCCATGCAATCGTTACCGACGCACCTGCTGCGGCTGCGAGGGCCGCAGAGCTTCCGGGGTGTGGAGGGGCGAGCGCAGCCGAGAGCTCAGCCTGCGTGTGCGCGTGCGTGTGCAGTTTAGGTAGGTCATGCGGCCAACGCGCACATTCTCCCACTCTCTCTGCATGCCGCACACACACGTGGCGGTGCCTGTGTCTGTTGTGTGTGTGTGCGTGCGCGTGCCGTCATCCTAAGGCTGCCTGCTGCTGTTCGGAAAGCCAATGTTCCTGTTTCCGCAACTGTTTGGTTGTTGCTGCTACTGTGACTGTTACTGTTACTGTGACTGTTTGGCTGTTTGGTTGTTGCTGCTACTGTGACTGTTACTGTCACTGTGACTGTTTGGCTGTTTGCAGTCGCACCTGGATGCGCGCGCGCTCGGCCGGCAGCCCGTGTATGTGCCGTGGGCGCAGCACGGTTGTGGGGATGTAGCGCCCGACCTGTGTGTGTGTGTGTGTGTGAGTGCATGTGTATGTGCCGCGGGCGCAGAACGATGGTGGGGATGTAGCGCCCGACCTGTGTGTGCGGGCGTGTGCGTGTGTGGGGGCGTGTGTGTGTATGTGTGTGTGTGCCGCGGGCGCAGCACGGTTGTGGGGATGTAGCGCCCGACCTGTGTGTGTGGGCGTGTGTGTGTGTGTGTGTGTGCGTGTGTGCCGCGGGCGCAGCACGGTTGTGGGGATGTAGCGCCCGACCTGTGTGTGCGTGTGTATGTGTGTGTATGTGTGTGTGTGTATGTGGAGGGGAGCATTTGGGGGGGGGGGGTAGTCTGTGTGTGCAAGTGTCCGTGTGTGTGTGTGTGTGTGTGCGTGTGTCAGGGGGGTGGGGGGTAGTGTGTGTGCGAGTGTTTAAGTGTAGCTGTGTGTGTGTGTTCAATGCGGCATAGCGGCATCGCACAACCCAGTGCCGCTCAAGTGTGAACGAACACACGACAGGCACGCACAGACACAGACTCAAGACACACACACACACATATATGCCCCCCCCCTCCCCCCTCCACACACACACACCTCGTGCACCCAGTGCTGCACACACACACATGCACACACACATGCACACATATACACACCTCATGCACCGAGTTGTGCATTAGTGAGGACGGGCACACACACACACACTCACACACACACACACACAGCACGCACCTCGTGCACCCAGTGCTGCACAAGTGTGGACGGGCACACGACCAAGCACGCGCGCGGCCACAGCGCTGGGTCTCCGCTCGAGAGGTAATCGTCCTGTGCCTCAACCACAGCCGCGCCCATGATGCACGAAGCCTGGATGGTTTTGCCGAGGCCCTGGAGATGGGAAGAGAGCGTGTGTGTGTGTGTACACACGTGTGTGTGTGTGTGAGTGTGCACGTGCGTGTGTGTGTGCGTGTGTGTGTGTGTACACACGTGTAGGGCTCCAGTAACAGTAACACGGGGTTTCCAGCTAAGCAGGCTAGTCTTCAGGGCTCCAGACTAATATATATTAATATATGATTATATTAATATTATATAGTATTATACTATTTTGATTTTGAGCCTAGTATAAATTGCTGGAAGGCCCCAAACGGCCGCCCAGCAGTCTGCTGTTGTACGGGCATGCTCTGGTGGACATATGCAGGCCTTGGCTTGGCTAATCCAGCGGCCCCCATGCACATGAGAAGCAGTAGGGGTGTATTCCTATGTCCACACTATACTACCGCCACCACACGAGAAGGAGATCGCAGTTGCACGCCACTTGCACCCAATATCAGCCATATGCTACTCGACATGATGTTTTGCGCTCATCAAGGGCTTTCCAATGCTCCAAGTTTCATCTCAATCCAAGAAGGTTGGTTTCAGCCTTTTGAGGTGGCACTCGGCAAAACTCCGGCCCAAGGTCACTCTCAGGCAAAGCGTCCAGCACACCCTTCAAGGGTAGTCTAATTTCCCATCTCACATTGAGTCCAGCTCACATGGACAACTGGCCCTGCGCAGGTTGTGACCTAGCCACTCCGCATGCTGCCTACCAGCAAGGCCCAGGGTTGGGGAGGGGGGGGGGCACCCTGCGTCACATCGCGCGCCACACCTGCCTGTTTTCTGCTTCTCTGTAATGCAACCAATACCGAGTTTTGAAACTTCCCAAAGGCCAGAGTTGCTTAGGAAGGTGTGATGAACACACCCACAAAGTTTTAGGTCCTTACACCCAGCCAGTCAAAATATATTGTCTCTTTATATTAATATATATGATAAATACTATATAATATTGATATATATTATCGTCTAAAAAATATATTAGTATAATTTGGAGCCCCACACGTGTGTGTGTGTGTGTGCGTGTTCAGAGAGAGAGGTACGCATCTGTGCCTCTACTCCGGCCGCACCCATGACCAAGCTATCTGCCAGAAACCCATGCAGACCAGACCGCCAAAGTAATACCAGCCAGTTGATGCCCAACTGCTGGTGGCACACACACACACACACACACGCACACACACAGGCACGAACGCACACACGCGCACGCACCATGTCGTCTGCCAGCACCCCATGCAGGCCAAACCGCCGAAGGAATGCCAGCCAGTTGATGCCCTCCTGCTGGTAGCGGCGCAGCGCCACGGGCAGCTGCGGTGTGTGTGTGTGTGTGTGTGCATGACAAGGTCCAACCACGCCGCAAAGCGGCGTGAAGCTCCCCCCTCAAACAGGCGCGTCAACACGCACACACACACACACACACACACACACACACACACACACACGCGTGCATGCACAGCATTGGCACAACACACACACACACACGCACGCGTACATGCACAGCATTGGCACAACACGCAGACACACACACACACACGAGCACAACCGCAAACACCCACACGCACACACACACACACACACACACAGGTGCGTGCGCCATGCTGGCCCAGTGCCCACCCCATGCGTGCTGCATGCGCGCGCATGGCACAACGCATGGAGACACGCCACTCTCACAGAGGCACCTAGGAATGCAAATGCAGTGTTGCAGTCGATTCCCACGCGTTGAGGGGCACAGGGGGAAGCAGGGCTCGGTTCCGTAAACAGTTCCGTAACTATCGGCCCCCTCACACCGCGCCGCATGGGCCCTCCCCAGCCCTGTAATGCGATTGTAACCCAAGCACACAACGTTTGGCGCGATCGACGCGGTGGGGAGGGGAGGAGAGCGAGCATGTCAGCCCGCGGCCCGTGCCCCGCGCCCCCCCTCTCGCCTGCACGCAACCCACACACCCACCCCCCAGCGCGGTCCCATTCCATTTATGCAAATTTATGGCGCATAAGCGGGGTGCGGAGGGCGACGCAGCGGCGATGTGCCTCAAACGCAGTTGCGGGCTTCGCGCAACACCAAGTTGTGATTAGTGTCCATGATCTTTTTACCCCCTCCCCCCCGCCTCTAGCCCCGCGCATCGCGGGGCTAGAGGAACCGCGATGAAAGCCTTAGTCGTGAGGTAATGGGAAGGGAGCCCAGTTATTGTGCGTTTTGCAAAACCAACCATAGGGGTTACGCCCCCTGAGGGGGGGCTTCGCCGAAAATTAGCGATTCCACGCATTGACGTTTGATCGACCACAGTTGCGCCAAAGCAGCCCCCCCACGACTAGCTCTGCGTCACAAGACCGATATCGCGCGATCGTTGTTTAGCCTCACTGATACGCGCGCACACACACACACACACACACACACACACAAACAACACACACTTTCAGCTACTGTGGCAGCGCCAAGCTCTTCACCCACACGCGCGCGCACACACACATACACCTGAAGTTGCTGTGGCAGCGCAAAGTCCTCCACGGTCTTGTTGTCGAGCAGCTGCAGGTGTGTGTGTGTGTGTGTGTGTGCATGCGTGTGAGTGTGCGTGTGAGTATGCATGCGCACGGGCGCGCACGCGTGTGTGTGTGCGTGTGCGTGCGTGCTTGCTTGTGCACGAGTGTGTGCGTGTGTGCGCTTGTGTGTGACGATCGTGACAAGCAACTGCGGCGGAAGAGCATGTCCTTCCACGGTCTTGTTGTCGAGCAGCTGCAGGTGTATGTGTGTGTGTGTGTGTGTGAGAGTGAGTGTGTGCATTTGCGTGTGTGTGTGTGCACGTGCACGTGTGTGTGTATGTGTGTGCATATGCGTATGTGTGTGTGCGCTTGTGTGTAGGCGAGTGTGTGCGCTTGTGTGTGAAGATCTTGGCAAGCAGCTGCGGCGGAAGAGCAGGTTCATCAACGAGCTTGTTGTCGAGCAGCTGCAGCTGCAGGTGTGTGTGTGTGTGTGTGTGTATCTAAGCCAGCAGCTGCAGCAGCACGAGGGGCAGACCTCGTGCCCCCTACACACCCCACCCCACCCACCCCACAAACGCACACACCCACACCCACACGAGGGGCAGAGCACGAGGGGCAGACCTCGTACCCCCCCCCTCCCCATACACCCCCCACCCCCCACACGCACACACCCACACCCACACGAGGGTCAGAGCACGAGGGGCAGACCTCGTGTCCCCCCCTCCCCATACACCGCCCCCCCCACACACACGCACACACCCACACCCACACGAGGGGCAGAGCACGAGGGGCAGACCTCGTGCCCCCCCCCCCCCATACCCCAACCCCACCCCCCCCCACACACACCTGCACCTGCACTGACACCTGCACCTGACCGCCTCAACGCAGCCCAGGTCACACACACACACACACACTCACGCACACCCACACCCACACCTGCAGCAAGAATGTCGAGTCCTGGGTCATGCTCGCGACCTGGGCTGCGTCGAGGCCGTCGGGAGGGGGCTGGCCCTGAGCGTGTGTGTGTTGTGTGCGCGAGTGTGTGTGTTGTGTGCGCGAGTGTGTGTGTATGTGCGTGCGTGTGACCTGGGCTGTGTTGAGGCGGTCAGGAGGTGGCTGGACCTGTGTGTGTGTTTGTGTGTGTGTGTGTGTGTGTGTGTTGTCGAGCAGCTACAGCAGGCCCTGTGTGTGTGTGTGTTGTCGAGCAGCTACAGCAGGCCCTGTGTGTGTGCGTGTGTGTTGTCGAGCAGCTACAGCAGGCCCTGTGTGTGTGTGTGTGTTGTCGAGCAGCTACAGCAGGCCCTGTGTATGCGTGTGTGTGTGTGTGTGTGTTGTCGAGCAGCTACAGCAGGCCCTGTGTGCGTGTGTGTGTTGTCGAGCAGCTACAGCAGGCCCTGTGTGTGTGAGTGTGTGTTGTCGAGCAGCT
Source organism: Chlamydomonas sp. UWO 241 (assembly GCA_016618255.1). NCBI lineage: Eukaryota > Viridiplantae > Chlorophyta > Chlorophyceae > Chlamydomonadales > Chlamydomonadaceae > Chlamydomonas > Chlamydomonas priscui. The sequence continues at coordinate 189,392 of VFSX01000183.1, read as the reverse complement.
ACAGCAGGCCCTGTGTGTGTGTGTTGTAGAGCAGCTACAGCAGGCCCTGTGTGTGTGTGTGTGTGTTGTCGAGCAGCTACAGCAGGCCCTGTGTGTGTGCGTGTGTTTCGAGCAGCTGCAGCAGGCCCTGTGAGTGTGTGCGAGGGTGTGCTTGTTTGCTCGCAAACTGAGCTGCATCAAGGCGGTCGGGGAGGGCTGGCCCTGAGTGTGTGTGTGTGTGTGTTGTCGAGCAGCTGCAGCAGGTCCTGTGTGTGTGTGTGTGCGCGCGCGACCTGGGCTGCATCGAGGCGGTCGGGGAGGGCTGGCCCTGAGTGTGTATGTGTGCATGTGCATGTGCATGTGTGTGTGTGTGTGTGTGTGTTGTCAAGCAGCTGCAGCAGGCCCTGTGTGTGTGTGGGTGTGTGCGCTGGCAATCTGAGCCGTGTGGAGGCCGTTGGGAGGGGACTGGCACTGGCTGTGTGTGTGTATGTGTGTGTTGTCGAGCAGCTGCAGCAGGCCCTGTGTGTGTGTGCGTGTGTGCGCCTGTGCTCGCAAACTGAGCTGCATCGAGGCCGTTGGGAGGGGACTGGCCTTGTGTGTGTGTGTGTGTTGTCGAGCAGCTGCAGCAGGTCCTGTGTGTGTGTGTGTGCGCGCGCGACCTGGGCTGCATTGAGGCGGTCGGGAGGGGGATGGCCCTGTGTGTGTGTGTGTGTGTTGTCGAGCAGCTGCAGCAGGTCCTGTGTGTGTGTGTGCGCGCGCGACCTGGGCTGCATTGAGGCGGTCGGGAGGGGGCTGGCCCTGTGTGTGACATACAGCAAAATCGACCACACACCCACACACCTGCGCCAGCGGCAGCAGCACGACAAGCGCACCAACGCACTGCGTTGCCACACACGCACACACACTTGCACACACACGCACACACACACACACACACGCGCACGCAAACGCACACACACACCTGTGCAAGCGGCAGCAGCGCGACCAGCGCACCAACACACACACACACACACACGCGCGCACACATACACACACGCACCTGCGCGAGCGGCAGCAGCGCAACCAGCGCACCAAAGCATCGTGTCGCCTGTCGCCTTACACCCTCGACCGCGTCCGCCATGCGGCGCAGCAGCGGCACGACCAACAGCACGGTGTAACGAACAAGCTGTGGGTGTGTGGGGTGGATGGTTGGGTGGGTGCGTGCGCGTTTGCGTCAAGTGTGTCGAGAGCTGGTAGCGGGACGGAGCTGTGCAAAGCATGAAGACAAATAGACCGCGTCCGCCATGCGGCGCAGCGGCAGCACGGCGAGCAGCACGGTGTAGCGCACGCGCTGTGTGCGGGGATGGTTGGGTGGGTGGGTGCGTGCGCGTATGTGTAAAGTGTGTGGAGGGGTGGCAGCGGGACGGAGCTGTGCAAAACATGAAGACAAGTAGACCGCGTCCGCCATGCGGCGCAGCGGCAGCACGACGAGCAGCACGGTGTAGCGCACGAGCTGTGTGTGTGGGGATGGTTGGGTGGGTGCACGAGTGTTTGTGTGAAGTGTGTGCAGGAGTGGCAGCAAGGCGGAGCTGTCAAAAATGCAGACAATAGACCGCGTCCGCCATGCGGAGTAGCGGCACGGATGACGCGCACAAGCTGTGTGCCGTCAGGATCGCTGAGCAGCATTCTTTATAAGCTCCACGCGCCCAATACGCGCGCACTCCTTCCTGCTCTATGCGCGCTGTCTTTGTCGCTGCTGCCCCTGCTGCTGCCCCTGCTGCTGCAAACAGCACGCTGCCCCTGCTGCTCCCCTGCTGCCGCACGCTGTCCCTGGTACTGCCTCAGCTGCTGCCCCTGCCGCCGCACGCTGCCCTTGCTGCCGCCCCTGCTGCTGCCCCTGCTGCAGGCGCACAGCACGCTGCCACTACTGCTGATTACACAACTTAACCCTAAGCCATACAGGAGCTCCCACTGGAAGCCAGTGATTTCCTTTTCAGGATTTTTAATGAATTCTTCCACAGCCGGATTTTGCTTTGACCGCGTCGACCGTTGCCCTCCTGTTGACCGTTTTTCCTCATACATAGGTAATTTGAAAGCTGCTGGCGTGCTCTGTCTGGCGGGCTTGCCAGACTATCAATCCACTGGATGGGTTGAGCTGTATGCAAGGTCAAAGTTCAGCCGGAATACAGCCAAATGGCTGTGGAGAGCCGAAAAGAGCTCCCACCTGGAAGCCGAGCGCCGCGGCCAGCTGCGCGACCGTCTCGACGCCATTCAGTCGCGTGTCGTCGATATAGCCGAGCCTATGAGCCCGGCTCAAGGCCCTACCCTACCGCATTCCCAGCGCCCGAGGTGGCGCCTCAGGCGCCGCCTTGACTTGCGTGGATGAGGCGGCGCCCCAGGTGCGCCGAAAGCGCCAGAGGCGCACCCCAGATCGCCCGAGGCGCCGCCTCAGGCGCCACCTTTGGCGCCCGCCACCGCCTCGAGCGCACCCAGACGGCCTCAGGCGTTATGACCAGTCATTTTGTTTTGGGCTCCTGGGAGGGGGGCGAACGATCCCATCAGATAGAGCTCAACCAACCAAGTTGCTCGATGGTCTGACGATCCCATCAGTTAGAGCTCGACACGAGCTTGAAAATGAGCTATATTTGACGGTCAATGGTCAACGCCAAGGCAGCAGTCAAGGCGGTCAACGGGACGTTGGTCCGCGCGCCGGTTCCCAGAAAGTAACTAAAAACTGAAAACAAAATCACTGGTTATGACCGCCTTGATATGTGCATCTCTGCCTTAAGGGCTGTGGTAGGGTTAGGCTAAACCCTCGACCTTTCATCATAGAAAAGCTGAACCCCTTAGCCCCGGCCCAGGGCGGAAGTTGGATCTGGAGACCGAGTGCCCTGCCTAGGTCCAGCCCCGGCCCACTAGCCCCCCACCACCAGTAGCCAGCCACCCGTCTATCGTGCTGGGGCGCTTTACGCCGAGCAAGGTCGAATACGCTGCCTGTAGGTGCATCACACACGACTGTAAAATCCCTCATCATCAGCATACCTGGAAGCCGCGCGCCGCGACCACCTGGTGAATTGTTTACTTAAAAGACTCAGGAGCTGCCCACAGCCACCCTGCTGCGTGCATGTGCCCCCACCCTTCCAGACTGAAGTTGGCCGTGCAGTGATTTCCTTTTCGGCTCTCCACAGCCATTTGGCTGTGTTCCGGCTGAACTTTGACCTTGAACACAGCTCAACCCATTCAGTGGATTGGAAGTCTGCTGAGCCCGCCAGACAGAGCTCGTCTAGAGCTTTCAAGTGTCATACATATGACGACAAACGGTCAACAGGAGGTCAACGGTCAACGCGATCAAAGCAAAATCCGGCTGTGGAAGCCGGGGGGGGGCAGGAAAGTTAGGAAAAGACACCATGTCGAATTACTTCGAATTTTCACACCGGACCGGCGCCATGCCTTTCCCCTCCCTAGATGAGGGAGAATTCCACTCTAAAAAAACGGGCAGCGGAGGGGAGAGGGGGGGGGGTCTGGACCGTTTCTCAGAATTTTTATGTAACTTTTTATTCTGACATCCGTTCGACACGAGAGTTGGTGCGCTGGATTCCTCTCGTCAAGAGGATTCCAAATCCACCCTCAGACCCCCAACACACCCAATAGATAGTGCAGTGGTATGGGGGTGTGAGAGGGTCCACACCGGGCGATTGGTGTGGACCACTGGTTCACACCCCCTCGGAGCCAGAATGTTCTGCAGACCTCCGATTGGGATGGGGAAGGAAGCAATGAATTTGTCTCACAACAGGGATGCCAAATCCATTGTCATTCATGTGGTTCAATAGTTGGGAGGGTGTGGAAAGGGCCTCGGTGTGTGGGGCCGCACCAGGGCATGTGGCCGTCTTCTGGGGCCAGTTTCAGGAGTAGGACTGGGCTCTGCAGCCTCCCAAATAGTGCGAAGGAATGGGGACGACGTCACGAAGCTGCCCACCAAGTTTCAGCTCCAGCAGATAAGGTCTGGGTGTACGGGGGGGGGGGGTCCAGGCCCGTTTTGAAAATAAGTCAACATGAGGTCTGAGAAAAACGATTCTGCCCCCCCCCCTGTGTGGAAGAATTAATTAAAATTCCTGAGAAGAAAATCACTGTGGCCATGGTACGAGGCAGCCATATCCTGGGACACAGCCTGAGCAGCCCCTCCTATACGTTGGCAGGCAGCCACCTGGTAGTTACCACCCCCTCACAAGTAATTGTTAGGGCCAGAACTGGACTTGGGTCTAGGCGGTGGTACTAAGACTAGAAGGTAGTTTTTGCTGGAAAGCCAATGTAACTGTAACTGTAACAGTCATACCTGGAAGCCGAGCGCCGCGACCAGCTGCGCGACCGTCTCAACGCCACCCAGCCGCGTGTCGTCGTCGGGTGCGCTGAGCAGCGGCAGCAGCTGGTGCAGCAGCGGCGGCATCAGGCGCGGCAGCCACGACGACGCGAGGCCTGCGGGCAAGTGTGTGTGTGCGTGCGTGTGCGTGTGTGTGTGTGTGTGTGTAGGGTATGAGGCGAGGGGTGAGCTCAGCAGCCAGAGCAGCTGGTGCAGCAGTGGGGGCATCAGACGCGGCAGCCACGACGACGCGAGGCCTGTGAGCAAGTGTGTGTGTGTGTGTGTGTGTAAGGTATGAGGCGAGGGGTGAGCTCTGCAGCCAGAGCAGCTGGTGCAGCAGTGGGGGCATCAGGCACGGCAGTCACGATGACGCGAGGCCTGCGAGCAAGTGTGTGTGTGTGTGTGTGTGTGCAGGGTAAGAGGCGAGGGGTGGGCTGAGCGAGGCTTGCGAGTGATGCATGCAGATTAAGAGGATAATATACGGCCCCGTACAGGAGGGGGGGAGGGGGGGGCAGATTTGATTTTTTCAGACCCCATGATCGGTTCTTTTTCAAAAGTCCCCTGGGGGTACCCGCCCCCCCCGTGTACACCCTGGCCTCATCTCTTGGAGATGAAACTTGGTGGGCAGCTCCGTAACATCATTCAGGGTTTATGGTTTCATTCCGTGGCTGTGAAAATCATTCCAACTTCTGTAAGTGACCTCGGAGTGGCTGCGCGCCTCGGTAGAGCCCCACACTCTGAGGCCCCATCCACACCTTCCCAGCCAATGAACCACATGAATGACCATGCATTTGGCGTCCGTGTCATAAGACGAATCTAGCGCGCCCACTCCCAGCCCTATCGCAAGTCTGCAGAGCATCCTGGCTCTAAGGGGGTGTGAACCAGTGGTCCACACCAGCCGCCCGGTGTGGGACCTCCCCACACCCCCGCACCCCTGCAATATGTATTGGGTGTATGGGTGATGACCCCTGGAGGGTGGGACTTGGCCATGCATGAGGCATGGGGCGCCGGCTGAGCCCCATGCAAACGAGAGCTGGACAGCCATGCACTGCCAGGCGGGGACCGTTCCAGTCAGCGCCAGTCGGCTCTGCCGGCTTGACTGGCCACAAGGCCACTACTGTGACCCTGAGGAAGGTCCTCTCCTATATGCTCCTTGCCAGACATGTCTCTCAGAGACCGCTGTTTGGGGTAGTCTAGCCGGCGGGAGCGGTAGTCTATCGGCCGGGAGCCGGCGGTACTCTAGTACTTCAGTGTGCTGGAGTATCGGCGGGTGTCTCTAGTAGAAGAGTAGCCTGCTTAGCTGGAAACCCCGTGTTACTTGTTACTTGTATGGGGGATCCGAGGGTGGATTTGGACTCCTCTTGATGAAAGGAATCCAACGCGCCCACTGTCGTGTTGAACAGAGGTCGGATGGAAAGTTATTTTTGAAAAGTCCCCAGGAGTGGGGGTTGGGGGCGGGGCACGGCCCGTTTTGTTAGGGGTGGATATGGACGTTACCATGGGAGAAGAAATGCATGGCGACGGTCCGGTGTGAAAATTCGAAGTGTTTGATCATGGGGTCGAGAATCTGCCTTTTTGCCCCCCTCCCCGCCTGGCCCCGTACATACGTCGGCACACACGTCGGACATGGTGGACAGATTGGCTGGCGAGTGAAGAGGTGCTCTGAAAAAGCGCCGTGTCTGCCCCCGCCACATACTCTGTGAGCCCTAAACCGTAGGTCCCACTAGGCCGTCAACCCTAAACCCCTGAACCCTACCTGCGAGCGTGCGCGCGGCCGACGTGCGTACGGCTGGGCAGCCGTGGCGCGAGCACGCGCAGAGGCCGGGGAGGAGGCCCTCGAGGGAGGGCACGAGGTCGGCGTGCACGTGGGGGCCGAGTACCTGCGTGTGTGGTGGGGCGTGTGTGTGCATGTGTGTGTTTCTGTGTTTTTTGAGTGTGTGCGTGCGTGCGTGTGTGTGGAAAGCGTGGGAGGAGGAGCTTGAGGGAGGGCACGAGATCGGCGTGCACGTGGGGGCCGAGCACTGAGAGCGGGGGGCGGCGCGTACATGTTGGGCGTCGCACCCATACAACTTTGACGTTGGGGTGTGGATACACACACCTTGGTTGGAGGGTGGCGGGTGGGGGTGACTCTTGTCATTTTTTCCACCACAGAAAATATTCGGGTAATACGGGGTTGTCAACTAAGAATAGAGGGGGCGTGCAAGACACAGCTCGCGTGCGCACGCGGGCTCTGCAGCACACGCACGCATGCATACGGCCCTGCCTCGAAGGCAGCCCCCAGCCAGCCAGCCAGCCACCATTACGGGTCCTCCCCAGTGGTTTTCTTTTCGGGAGTTTTAATTAATTATTCCACAGCCGGATTTTGCTTTGACCGCGTTGACTGTTGACCTCCCGTTTGCCCTCATACATAGGTAATTTGAAAGCTGCTGGCGTGCTCTGTCTGGTGGGCTTGTCAGACTAACAATCCACTGCATGAGTCTAGCTGTGTGCAAGGTCAAAAAACAGCCGGAATACAGCCAAATGGCTGTGGAGAGCCGAAAAGGAAATCACTGGCCCTCCCTCACACCATACTGACCCGGGCCTTGCGCCAACACCAGTGTATGATGTCATAGGCGTCCTTCTGACTGGTGATGTTATAGTCAGTTGGTCGCCTTCAATGGAACTTAGACATGTGTAAGGGTCGGCATAATATTACATATCTAGAAGGGTCGGCATAATATTACATATCTAGAAGGGTCTGTCTACTATGTTAAGTTCATAAGCTCTTCGCCAGGGGCTCCCGCCCTGGCGCCGCTCGATGGCGGACAACCGGGACAACTGCGCTTGGTACTGGGCGGCTGAAAATCTGGAAATTTACCCTGAGCGGCTGTGACGCACAGCGCTACTGATGAACTGGTCCTGATGGGGCGAGGCTATGTGGCAGATGGGGCAGCGGTACGATGGAGAGCACGATGCACGATGGTGAGAATTGCGGCGAGCATGCACCCCCTCTCACAACGATCGGAACTCAAGCAGATTGCGGCTCCTAATGGTTTTACTGTGCCTGGATGGAAGAGAGAGACGGATGGCGAGAAATTGAGAAACATGGGAAGCGAGGCCACATGCGGCTAGGCTTTGTGAGGAGGTTGCGGCGCAGGGGTTCCCTGCCCCAAGGCGCAGATTATTAGATGGCGACGCGATCGATGCACCAGCCGTGCGGCATGGGGCGAGGCGAGGCCCCACCAGCGGGCGGGCACCATAATGGAGATGGCGGCTAAGAACGAGGAATGCGGCTACCGGGGATGAGGCTACGGGTTATGCATGCCAGGGGACGGCGGACAAGGCTCATGCGTCATGGCGCATGGGTAGAGAACGGGGAATGAGGCTACGGGAGCTGGCGGGCGCGGCGCGCGCCTGGCGCGCGCGGCGCATGGGGGTTGCATGGCGGCGCTCTGCGCGTGCATGCATGGAGGAGATTGCTGGCGGGCAAGGAGGAGCTTGCTTGAGGGCAAACAGGAGATTGCTCGCGGGCGTGGAGGAGATTGCAGGCAGGCATGGAAGCGGATGGCGAGAAATTGAGAAACATGGGAAGCGAGGCACATCCGGCTAGGCTTTGTGAGGAGGTTGTGGCGCAGGGGTTCCCTGCCCCAAGGCGCAGATTATAGATGGCGCAGCAATCAAGACACTAGCCGTGCGGCATGGGGCGAGGCGAGGCCCCACCAGCGGGCGGGCACCTTAATGGAGATGGCGGTTAAGAACGAGGAATGAGGCTACAGGGAGAGGATACGGGTTACAGATGCCAAAGGGGACGGCGGAACAAGGATCAGCCATAGGTGTCACGGGGAATGGCTAAAGATCGGGAATGAGGCGGGTGGTACGGGTGCTGGCGCGCATGGAGCGCGGCGCGGCGCATGGAGATCGCATGGCGGCGGCCATGCATGGACGAGATTGCTGGCGGGCATACAGGAGATTGCTGGCGGGCATGGAGGAGATTGCTGGCGGGCATACAGGAGATTGCTGGCTGGCGTGGAGGAGATTGCTGGCGGGCATGGAGGAGATTGCTGGAGCCAATGGCGGCGGCGGGACTAGTAGTAGAGCACAGGCGCACCACCAACAATGCGTTGCTGTCACTACCTGGGTGGTATAGGGTGGATCTGGGGGCCCAGTGTCCTGTCTAGGTCCAGTGCGTGCGCGCGTGTGGGGGTTTACCCTCACCCCTACCAGGTAGCCAGCCAGTTTCCCACTGAAACTGAGTTTAAGGTGTCGGGCGCTAGCGCCGACACCGGTCTTATACATCATTACTGGTGTCACACAGACTGTAAGATCCATCATCATAACATGACATAACATAACGTTATAATAACGTTATAATTCGCCGACGACATGTTATACATCCGGGCCGCGGGGGCAGGCCACGGGCTGCATCTCAGTCAAACCTGCATGGATTCGGACGAGACTGGGCTCTTTGGAAAGCTCTTGAAAAAAAGGACACAATGGCATAGAGATTCATAAAACTTGGGGTCATTAGGGGTGCGGAAAGTGGTGTGGAGGTGTGTGGAACTCTGTTTACTATATAACACGCATTTACACGGGGGGGGGGGCAGAAAAGAAAATACTAAAACACATAGTACAACAAAAAATGACCCCCCTACCCCCCCCCCCCACACCTCACAAAATACGCCGTGCATGGAGCCGGGACCAATGCGCATGGCTTCCTTACAGTGAGGCCTGTCCATCGCAATGTCTAACTCGCCGGCAGATGGCTGAAATCACCCCCCAAATCTAGCCATTACATGGCTTAGTCGGCGGGCACCAAGGAGTATGGACCCTCCAGTTCACACTTTCCAGGCAGATTCAGGGTTGACTCTCCTGAGGTGTTTTGCTGTGCTCTCCAAGGAGATTCAGATGGCGTTGGTCCCATCTCAATCCATGAAGGTTGCTAAACCCCCTTGTGGGCACTTGGTGCACCGAAGGGAGCACGCGGGGGAGTTGGGGCGTTGAGGGGGTGTTAACCCCCCACCCTATAACCCAGGGTCACTTTTTACAGTGGATTTGTGCTCCTCTCATCAAGGCGGTTCCAATGGTGGTTTCCCCGTCCAAAACGGCCCGCTAGAAAGAAAGTGCGGAACCCCCGAAGAAAGCTCTGGACGCCCCCCCTACCCCCCCACCCCACCCCCAACTTCGAGCCCTTATATCTCGGCCCCCAGGTGTCCAAATTCAAAAATTCCGATGCTTTTGGAACATTCACAGCAAGGAGACAAGATTCCAGCTTGTGTTCCATTTCTTTTGTTTTCTGCCCCCCCCTTGCACATTTATAACGTTATAAATCAGGGGGGGGGCAGAATAGTTTTTCTCAGACCACATGTTGACTTATTTTCGAAACGGGCCTGGACCCCCCCCTCCCAGTACACCCAGACCGTATCTGCTGGAGCTGAAACTTGGTGGGCAGCTTCGTGACGTCGTTCTCATTCCATCGCACTATTTGGGAGGCTGCAGAGCCCAGTCCTACTCCTGAAACTGGCCCCAGAAGACAGCCACACGCCCTGGTGCAGCCCCACACACCGAGGCCCTTTCCACACCCTCTCAACTATTGAACCACATAAATGACAATGGATTTGGCATCCCTGGCCATCCCCACCCAACCTGGGCCCACCCCAGGGGGAAAAGTGGCCAAAACGGGCAACACCAAACTTTGGGAATTTCTTGTGGTTTCCCTGGTTGACCAAATCCACTTTTAACTGGTGCTTTTTAGATGCCGCCAATCTTATTTAGACGCATGTGTCGTTAGTGACCGTGGCTTGGAGAGATGGTGAAATGCGGAACGAAACTGTTTGGCGTCAAACGCAACCGTGACGTGTAACGTTTGACGCCAAACGATTTCGTTCCGCAACTCACCGTCTCTCCAAGCCACGGCCACCCACGACGCATGCATCTTAATGAGATTGGCGGCAACTAAAAAGCACTCGTCAAAAGTGGATTTGGTCCAGAGGCGCCGCCGCAAAACATGCCGAAAGTTTGGTGTCGCCCAGCACAGTTACCCCCGCAACGCGGCACGGCACGGGACCCAGCATTCGTCAAGTTCATGCCACTGGTGGTGCCAATCGGTAGGAGGCGTCGCGGGGGGCTGGCTCCCCGCAGCGGCGCGGCAGGGAGTTGGGTGCGACTGTTGCATGGCGAGGCCCGTGACGGCCCCACGACGCATCGCAGCACACGCTCTCGACACGAATGTCTATATTACGTGTCGATAAAGCATTCTGCACGCGATGGGTCCAATTGGTCGACTTTGGAATTTTGGGTGTGGCCACATTTTGGTCACAGGTTGGGTGGGGATGGCCCCCTGTCGTGAGACAAATCCATTGCTTCCTTCCCCATCTCAATCGGAGGTCTGCAGAACATTCTGGCCCCGAGGGGGTGTGAACCAGTGGTCCACGTCGACACTTTCGACTGAAAAGTGTGTCACAAGACAGCTGCCCGCGGCCCAAAACTATTTCCACGCACGGGCAACGACTTGTCGCCGTACGCGGGGTGCCTGTCCAGCAGGCATCCCTTATCACGTTGCCGCTCCGAGGTGCACCTCAGACAGCGTCGCGGGCCCTCCTTGATCTAGTGGGGTCGGTTTGGGCTGAAGTAAATCCCATCGTCCTCGCTGCACTTAAGCCCTCGACGCTCCGGAATCGACACCTTAGAGACCTTGCGCAGAAGATGTTTTCTGTGTTTGGGCTGCGATGTTCCTAGGACGAAGAAAAATCTGTGGAGGGCAAACGGGCTGAAGTAAATCCCATCGTCCCCGCTGCACCGCAGCACGCCTCCTTCTGCAATCTGCCTTTCAAAGACCTTGCGCAGAAGACGTTTTCAGCGTTTGGCCTGCGATGGTCCCAGGACGGAGATCACCCTCTTGGGCCTGCATGCTCCATGCAGGCAGTAGCATGGAGCCTGTGTGTTGTGCACCAGCCACCCGGCCCCCTCTCCGCGCCCCGCCCCCCCCGAGGCCTCGCTACACCACCACTGGTGCTTTCAGTGCCGCGCAACGGGCGCTGGGAATGCAGGGACGGGCGCATGGCGGCATTGGGGGCCTGCGATAGGCCCTCCCGACCGACCCCGCAATCCCCGCACCCCGCCACAGCTCTGGAATTGCAGCTTGTATTTATAGATGTCGCGTGGGTGCGTCGGGGGATGTGCGGGGGCCGTCTGGGAGCAGTCGATTCCCGTGTGACGCCCTCCCCAGTGAAAAGTGCGGACGTGGCCCCCCCCCTGGTGCGGACCACACCAATCGCCCGGTGTGGACCCTCTCACACCCCCACACCACTGCACTATCTTCTGGGTGTGGGGGGGGGGTGAGGGTGGATTTGGACTCTTCTTGACAAGAGGAATCCAGCGCACCGACTCTCGTGTCGCACGGATGTCGGAATGAAAAGTTACATAAAAATTCCGAGAAATGGTCCAGCCCCCCCCCCCCCCCTCAAATTCCCTCTTTTAAGAGTGGAATTCTCCCTCATCTAGGGAGGGGAAGGGCATGGCGCCGGTCCGGTGTGAAAATTCGAAGTATTTCGACATGATGTCTTTTCCTAACTTGCCTGCCCCACCCCCTGTTATAAATGTTATCAATGTTATAAATAACGTTATAATAACGTTACAATTCTTGGCCGGGGTGTTATATTGCCGACCCTAGACATGAGCTTGCGCACCGAATCCGTGAGGCATGCAGATCGCACCCGCGCGAGTCCACTGAGTGGACACACACTGGCTGTGTTGACCCCCCGCGTGCAATCAATCCCCATCGCCGCACCTTGAGCGTTGGTAGGCTGACGCGCTGCGTGGCCTTGCGGGCTCTGCTAGTAGAGCTCCCTTAGACGTGTAGTCTAGGCCGTAACTCACGCCCCGGGGTTGCCCCGGGGTCCTCCGGGCGCGTACTTGTAAAAACTGTGAAAACGCCGCACCTTGAGAACCTGCAGCGCGTGGATCACAGCCTGCAGGTCTGGCACCGGCGGCGGCGCGCCGCCAGCGGCGCCCTCAGTCGCCGTGCCGTCGAGCGCCGCGGCCGCCGCGAGCACGGGCCCCGACGCCGTCGCCCACAGCCCCGGCAGCGCGCCCCACAGCCCCGCGCCGTGCTTCACCGCGAGCCAGCGCAGCGCCGCCTCGGCGCCGAGCCGCGTGGTGCGCGCGGCCGCCGCCACGGCCGCGCCCGCGCCCTCGGCCGCGGCGTCGGTGCCGGCGGCGGCAGCGGCGTCGCGCGCCGCCGCCGCTGAGCCACCTGCGTCGCCGCCGTCCTTTGCGCGCGGGGCCCCGCGTGCGCCCGCGCCCGCATGGCTGGCGCGCCGCTCGTCGAGTGTGTCTGGTGCGTCTGATGCGGAGAGCGTCTCTGCCGGGTCGCAGCACGCCATTGCGCACACGTTCTGAGAGGAGGGGGAGAGCACAGCAGAATAAAGCACAGCGCAGCACAGCCACAGCACGAGGTCCAGCTTTGTGGCCAGGTGGGAGAAGGGGGGGAAGAGAAGGGGGAGGGCGCACACAGAGAGCGCGTCTGCGGGACACCATCGCGCCCGCGTTCTGAAGGTGATCGGAGGGGGAGGGGGGCAGTGAAGCAGTTACAGTTACAGTGACATCGGCTTTCCAGCAAAGACTACCTCTAGTCCTATTACCACCGCGGTAAAGCAAAGCCAAATAAAGCAAAGATCAGCACAGCACAACACAACACAGCACGAGGTCAGCTTGGTGATGGGCAGGGGCGATAACAAGGGGGAACAGGGGGGGGGATCACGCGGAGGGCGTGTCGGACGGACCGCAACACGCGATCGCACACGATCTGGAGATGATTTGGGAGGATGAGGGCAGCACAGCACAGCAGTTACAGTTACAGTTAAATCGGCTTTCCAGCGAAGACTACCTTCTATTCCTAGTGCCACCGCCTAGACCCAAGTTCAGTTCTGGCCCTAACAATTACTTGCAAGGGGCGGTAGCCACCAGCCGGCTGCCTGCCAACAGCACAGCGAAGCATGCAAAGGCTGCAGTTCCCCACACTTCCCCACACCTTGACGAGCTTGTCGTTTGGGCACGGCGACCGCGACGACGCAGCGACGACGAGCTCTGCGAGCGCCTCGGCGCACACAGCCTGGTGGTGGGTGCGTGGGGTGGGGGTGCGGGTGGTGTGTGTGTGTATGTTAGAAACGGGCAGGCACCTAGGCGTGGGCAGCGTGCGCGGGTGTCTCACCCTCTCACCCCCAGCAGCACCTTTCCGCCTGCCTGCGTGCCTGCCTGCCTGTCAGCCCCCCCCCCCACACACACACACACCACCACACACACACACACACACACACACACTGCCACAGCTTGCCTCCTCATTCCATGCAGTGGCTGTTGCGAGAGCGCAGCGTGGGCTCTTAGCAGTGATTTCCTTTTCAGGACTTCTACTTAATTATTCCACAGTCGGATTCTGCTTTGACCGCGTTGACCGTTGACCTCCCGTTGACCATTTGTCCTAATATTTAGGTTTATTTGAAAGCTCTTGACGACCTCTATCTGGCGGGCTTGTCAGACTTACAATCCTCTGAATGGGCCGAGCTGTGTTCAAGGACAAAGTACAGTGGACTACAGCCTAATGGCTGTGGACAGCCGAAAAGGAAATCACTGGCTCTCAGAACGGGCCCCATCCTTTTGACCGGATGCGTTCGACAGTCTCTAGGCGCGAGGCAGGGGCGCCCTGGCACCCCAAATTGTGTAGCACACACACTATTTGCCAACCCACAACCCGGGCGGCCTGCGGCAAACCGTTCCAGTCAAGTTGACGGCCGCACCAGTGATTTCCGTTTTGGCTGTCCACAGCCATTTGGCTGTAGTCCAGGTGCACTTTGACCTTGAACACAGCTCAACCTATTCAGTGGATTGTTAGCCTGACAAGCCCGCCAAATAGAGGTCATCAAGAGCTTTCAAATTACCTAAATATTAGGACAAACGGTCAACGGGAGGTCAACGGTCAACGCGGTCAAAGCAAAATCCGGCTGTGGAATAATTAATTAAAAATCCTGAAAAGGAAATCACTGGGCCGCACATGCATCGCCGCCTCGGGCTCCTCTTGCACAGCGCTCATCAGCGGCTGAGTGACCCCTAGGTTCTCGTACATCATGCGTCGTGCCATGCACTCTGCACAATCGATCATCGGGGCCTGTCTCCTCAACCCTGTAAGTCACCTGGAAGGTCTCTGGGTTAAACCCCCACCCACCTGCATCGCCACCTCGGGCTCCTTTCGCACAGCGCTCATCAGCGGCTGGATGACCCCGTTGAGCTTTGCAGGGAGAGGGCCGGCCCGCACGCACGCGGCCGCCGCGCACGCGAGGACGTTCAGGTGGAGGTACTGCGTGCGCGTGTGTGCGCGTGTGTGTGAGAGAGAGTGTGTGCGTGTGCGCATGCCTCTGTATCACTCTTTCTCTCTATGTGAGCGTGCGTGTGCACGTGTGTGTGTGTGTGTGTGTGTGTGGACACAGCTGCCGCACACGCAAGGACGTCCGAGTGCAGGTACTGTGGTCACGGGGGGGGGGGAGGGCAGCGGAACCAATGGCCTTCAGGCGCGCAAATCCAACCATCCGTGCATCCCGTCATGTCGTTGCAGAGAGGTGGCGTGAAGACAGCAGAGCCGACACCGAGAATCCCCATGCCCGCCCCCCCCCCCTCCTGCTGACTCCCAACACACGCACACTTTCACACACACACACACACAACCAACCAAATAACTAAGAGTTACATGTGCCGTCTGCATGCACCGGCACACACACACACACAAACACACCTGCTCGAATGCTGCGAGCCCCGTGGCTGCAGACGCGAGCCGTGCCGCGAGCGGGGCAGCGGCCGCACCAGACGAAGCCGCAGGATCCGATGCAAGTGAGAGGGCCTGGTCGACAGGGGCGGGGGGGGGGGGGGGGCAAGTTGGCGTGCGACAACGCGCACACACGCACGCACGCACATGCACAATTGATGCACACACACGCGCGCACACACGCACACATGCAAGCAGACAAACGCAGACGCACGCGCGCGCACACACACACACACACACGCACACCCAACGCACCTGGTCGGCTGACAGGCGCTCCAGGGATGCTCCGGGCGGGAGGGGAAGCAGGAGGCCGCATGAGAGGCAGCCGGCTGCCAGCGCAGAGGCCTCGCGGCGCACCTGTGTGTGTGTGTGTGTGAGGGAGAGGGAATGGAGGGGGGGCAGGAGGCCGCAGGAGAGGCAGCCGGCGGCCAGCGCAGAGGCCGCGCGGCGGACCTGTGCGTGTGTGTGTGTGTGTGTGTGAGGGAGGGGAATGTAGGGGACGCAGGAGGCCACAGGAGAGGCAGCCGGCTGCCAGCGCAGAGGCCTCGCGGCGCACCTGTGCGTGTGTGGTGTGTGTGTGTGTATGGTGGTGGGGGGGGAGGGAATGGAGGGGGGGCAGGAGGCCGCGTGAGGGGCAGCCGGCTGCCAGCGCAGAGGCCTCACGGCGGACCTACGGGGAGGGAAGCGCACGTGCACGCGTATGTGGGTGTGTGTATGTGGGTGTGTGTTAAGGGAGGCAGGGGTGGAAGCGGACGCAGGAAAGGCGGCTGGCCGCAAGCGCAGAGGCCTCACAACGGACCTGGGGGGGACACATGTGTGTGTGTGTGTGGTGGTGGACAGCCACTCGCGCGTAGGCTCTGTTTGGCTCTGACCCTCTCTTCTCTTAATCTGTCTCTTTCTCCCTCTTTCTGTTTCTGTTTCTCTCTTTCTCTTTCTCTTTCTTTCTTCCTCTCCTTTTTGCTCTGGGACTACACGTTGGCAGGCAACCGGCTGGTGGCTACTGCCCCTCACAAGTAATTGTAAGGGCCAGAAGTCGACTTGGGTCGAGGCGGTGGTACTAGGACTAGAAGGTAGTTTTCGCTGGAAAGCCGATGTTACTGTTACTGTTTCTCTCTCTTGCTTACACATGCGCACACACGCATACGCACGCAGTGCCAGGCAAATGACTGAGCAGAAACTGGTGCAAACGTTCACACACACACACACACACACGCACACACTCTCTCTCACACACACATGCACACACATGCACGCGCACACACACAATCGCCACCCACACACCTGCGCATAAAATGGCACCGTCTCTGTGTACGGCGCCTCGGCGCTCGGTGCGCTAGACAGAAGCGATGCCAGAGCTGCGTGAGCTTCGGTTGGGAGCGATGCTGCGGCATTGTACAGGTTAAAGCTTGTCAGGAGAGTGTCGTTGTGTAGCGCTACGCGACTGACTTGGGTGCGCGCTGCGGTCAACCGGTGAGTAACACTGGCTTTCCAGCAAAGACATCTTCTAGTCCAGGGGGGGGGGAGGGGCAGTTTGGCTGATTTCAGATCCCATTATCAAAAACTCGTCCGCCCACTGCCAAAAACTCGTCCGCCCACTGCCTGCCCAGTACCACACACACACACACATAAACGCACGCATTCACTCACCCGCGCCCTGTCGCCCACTGCCTGCCCAGTGCCACAGCACAAGTGACGCGGTCGAGCGGGCTGTGGCGGCAGGGAAGGACAGCGCAGCGATGACTTCGCCCGAGCATGCGCCACCGTCGTGGCCAGACACCTTTGCCACCAGGTGCCCCAGCGCGTGCGCGCACGCCAGGCGCATCGCGACCGCGCTGCCCTCCCCGTGGCTGCCGACCACAAAGTCGCGGCGGCGGGGCGGAGCCTGCGTATGTGCGTGGGGTGTGTGTGCGTGTGTGTGCACATGCATGCGTGTGTGTGTGTGCGTGTGTGTGCGAGTGAGAGTTGCAACGGAACCACTGCTCCCAGCCCCTCTCACCACACATCTCACCAGTGCCGATGACGCTGACGACCCCTTCGGCTCCTTGCGCGCCTTTTTAGACGCGGGCGCTGCAGCGCCACTGCTGCCGGCGGTCCCTGCTGCGGCCGCTGCTGATGCGGCAGGCATGCAGGGAGGGAGGGAGGGAGGGAGGGAGGGAGGGAGGTTGGTTGGGAGGCAGGGAGGTTGGGAGGCAGGCAGGCAGGCAGGGAGGGAGGGAGGGAAGGAGGGAGATTAGACGGCAGCAGCGCACAGAGGGAGGGTGATTAGATGGCAGCAGCGCACACCCTGCTGCTGCTGCTGCTGCTGTTGTGGCAGGCAGGCGTGGGGAGAAAGACGGAAAGAGAGAAAATGAGTAGGTGAGTGCATGGGTGAGAGAACAGAGAGAGAGAGAGAGGAAGATAGAGAGAGAGGAAGAGAGAGGGGGGGAGCGAGAGAGAGTCGAACGCACCGCTTGTTGCCGCTGCCGGCGCGGCCGCGTGGTCGGACACACTATTGAGCGGCAGGAGTGTGACCGCCCCCGAGTCCGCGTCCACCTTGGGTGTGACCATCAGAGCGGCATCGAGTGGGGACCCAGTGGGTGTGGACGCAAGGGAGAGGAGCACCTTGGTGAGCGCGCCCGTTGCCGCGCCCGCAACGCTAGCCACGCTGTGTGGACAGGTCAGACAGGGGTGTGAAGCAGGTGTGTGTGTGTGTGTTTGTGTTGTGTGTGTGTGTGTGTGTGGACAGGGCAGGGGTGTGGAGCAGGTGTGTGTGTGTGTGTGTGTGGACGCGAGGGAGAGCAGCACTGCTGCGCGCGCCCGCCACGCTAGCCACACTGTGTGAAGAAGGGGAAGATGTGGATGGGTCAGTTGGAGGGCGGGGGCAGGGCGGTTGCTGCAGGCGTGCGTGTACCCCTAGCCTCTGCTCGTGCCCCCCCCCCCCGTGTGTGTGGTCGATTTTACAGTCGTTCGGACGCCGGTACTCGCGTTAGACGCGTGCTTGCGCAATGAATCCCTGATCCCTGAGGCATGCAGATGGCACAGTGACTGCATCCACCCCACTAGTGCATCTGGTCGAGCATGTGTGCACGTGCCCCCCCACCCCCACCCCCACCCCACCCCACACACACCTTGCGCGATCGACCAGCAGCCGCCACACGCGCGCGGACTCTTCCAGCACGCGCGAATCCGAATCGAGCAGCAGGGCCTAACGCCAACACACACACACAGACACATTCACACACACACACGCGCGCGCGCACACTCACACGCACGCGTGGCGCCCCCACGCCCATGCCCCCCCTCCCTCTCCCTGCCTGCCCACTCCCTGCTTGCTCCCCTTCCCTGCCCTCCCTCCCCTCCCTGCGTGCCCCGCCCCCCCCCCCCCCCCCCCCCCCCCCGTGCCCCCCCCCCCTCCCTCCCCCTCTGCACAGGTATTCTTTCGTCATCCTTTGCTTCTACGTCTCCCTCTCCCCTCGAGTCCTTTTCAGCTTCTTTTTTCTTCCAGTCGTTCCCTCGTCGTTTTATCATCCCACGTGCCTCGAGTTTCCTGACTTCCATTCCCTTGTGTCCGTGTCCTTCGTCTTCCTTATCCTCAAGTCCCGTTCCCCTGAGTCCAAGTTCCTTTAGTCCTGTCGGCTCTGGTGCTCTAGATGGATTGGCTTGCGTGTCCCTGTGTTTTCAGGGGCCGCCACGGCTCCGGCCGTGCCTTCGGGAGTCTCCGTTCCACCACCAGGGTCTCTTGTTTCTGCTTTGTTTCCTGTGTTGCTGTCGCTTAGGTGTCGGCATGGCTGCGTTGCTTGAGTGTAACGTTGGCCTCTGAAAAAAAAAAATATACGCGCACGGACTCTTCCAGCACGCGCGAATCCGAATCGAGCGGCAGGGCCTTACGCCAACACACGCACACACGCACACACGCACACACGCACATACGCGCGCGAGCGCACACACACACACACAAGCACACGTGGCGCCCCCCACCTTGCGCGATCGACCAGCAGCCGCCACACGCGCACGGACGCTTCCAGCACGCGCGTGTCACATTCGAGCAGCAGATTCTGGAACATGAGCAGCAGCAGCGCCGGCAGCAGCGGCGGCAGCCACACGCACTCGGACGGGGCAGAGTGGGAGGAGGAGGCCAGCAGCAGGCGCTCGTGGCACAGCACCGTCGACAGCCGCACGCTCGTCATGCTGTGGCGCAGGAACAGCCACAGGCGCGGGACGAGCGCGACGAGCGCGTCGGAAGCCTCGGCCTCGTCGCCTGCGTCGGCCCCAGCAGCTGCCGCACCCGCGCTTGCGCCTGCGCCCACGCCCCCGGTTGCCGCACCAGCACCCGCAACCGCCAGTGCCCCAGCAGGCCCACCCCCGCTGCCTCCGCCTTCACCTGCACCAGGAGCCAATCCGCCCCCGCCACACCCGCCACCGCCGCCGGCCCCGCCGCCAGAAGGCTGCTGCGCGTACAGCGCTGCCAGCAGCGCCATGACCGACATTGTCGCTGGAGAGAGCTCTTCGAGCTGGCCGAGCAGTGCCCACAACAGGGCGCGCACCTGCAAGAGGTGTGGGGTGGGAGGAGTTCTGAGACCTGGAGGGCTTCATAAACAATGCTGCTGCGCGTGCAACGCTGCTAGCAGCGCCATGACCGACATCGTCATTGGAGAAAGCTCTTCGAGCTGCCCGAGTGGTGATGCTGTTTTCAGGACTTGATTTGGTTTCTGGAGCCATTTGGCTGAAGATCCGGCTTCATGGCTCCCAAATCCGGCTCAAGCGCCGAGAACAGAAGAAAAACACACTGCCCGAGCAGCGCCCGCAGCGGGGCACGCAGGGGGTCGTCGGGGGTGTGGGTGCGGGGCTTGAAGGTTTCCAGAGGGTGAACAAAACTCAAAATCCTAACTAGGAGCTCCTAAGCAACACCTGGCCGAGCTTCTCTGCCCGCCCGCATGACAAGAGCCCCGACCACATTCCCAACGCCTGAGGCGCCGCCTTGACTTGCGCGGATGAGGCGGCGCCTCAGGCACCCCTAACCCGCCTCAGGCGAAGCCCCGGCCGCCTCAGGCGCTGCCTTAGGCGCACCGCCTGAAGCAGGCCCTGACCGCGGGTATATTTAAGAGGATTTGTAAGGAGGAGGAGAGGTATATTATTGAGGGGGGTTAATTACTTAACTTGAGGATGCCAGAGCTTCCCACAGCCAGATGGGGGGAGGGGCGCCCGGCCCGCGACCAAGGGGTTGGCTGCCCCATACCATGGCCAACTTGGGTCTGGAAGGGGGGGCGCATGCACACTGTGTGGCTGCTGTGGGAAGCTCTGGCATCCTCAAGTTTAATAATCAGTGCCCCTTAATAATATGCCCCCCTCCTCCTAGGGCTCCACTTGGATTGAATCGTTGATCGTCATCAGCTTTTCTCTACCTGCCCGACCGCGACCCGCCCGAGCGAGGAGCGTCGGTGCTTCACTACCAAAATCCCAACGTCTGGTCCGCGCCATGGAATGCGGTCACAACGCCTGAGACGGTCCGGGGTGCGCCTCAGGCGGTGGTGGGCGCCTGAGGCGGTCGGGGTGGCACCTCAGGCGGTTTGGGTAACGCCTGAGGCGACGCCTGAGGCGATCAGGGGTGCGCCTCAGGCGGCGACTCAGGCGGTCGGAGCGCCTGAGGCGACGCCTGATCCGTGCCATGGAATGGGACACCTGAGGCGCCGCCTCAGGCGTTGTGAATGTGGTAGGGCTTGCTGCACGAGCTCGTCAGCAGGGGCAGTTAGCAGGCTGTCAAGGCTTGTCCCTTGCCCTAAAGAAGCCTAGAGAACCCCCTAAAACCCCAAAACAAGCACACCTGCCCGACCGCGCCCCCGCCCGAGCGAGAAGAGAGTGGGTGCTTGCTGCACGAGCTCGGCAGCAGGGGCAGTTAGCAGGCTGTCAAGGTTTGTCCCTTGCCCTAAAGAAGCCTAGAGAACCCCCTAAAACCCCAAAACAAGCACACCTGCCCGACCGCGCCCCCGCCCGAGCGAGAAGAGAGTGGGTGCTTGCTGCACGAGCTCGGCAGCAGGGGCAGTTAGCAGGCTGTCAAGGCTTGTCCCTTGCCCTAAAGAAGCCTAGAGAAACCCCTAAAACCCCAAAACAAGCGCACCTGCCCGACCGCGCCCCGCCCGCGCGAGACGAGCGCGACTGCTAGCGGCACATGCGCATCAGCAGATGCTGTCCGTTTTTTTTCTTCAACCTGAAGAAGCTGTGAAGAACCCCTAGCCCTAGCTAGAGAAACCTAACCCTGAATCACAAACCCATCTACCAAGCTCACCTGCCCGACCGCGCCCCGCCCAAGAGAGAAGAGCGTCGGTGCTAGCGGCACGAGCGCGTCAGCAGAAGCGGCGCGCACGTCATCGTCTTCATCACTGAGGCCGGCCAGCAGCGCTGGCAGGCTGTCGGTGAGCAGCTGCGCGTGCGTGCGTGCGTGCGTGCGTGTGTGTGTGCGTGTGTGTGTGTGTGTGTGTTCGTGTGTGTGTGTGCATGCGTTTGCGTATGTGTGTGCGCGTGCGTGTGTGTTACAACCGCGCACCTGCCGCCCTAGGTCCAACCTCCCCGCGAGCGCGTATTTGAGGCCGAGGCACCATCCGCATCACACATTGTTCACACCCCTGGTCACACTGGTCACACCCTCATCACACACTGGTCACACCCTCATCACACACTGCCCTACCACATTCACAACATCTGAGGCGGCTCCTCAGGCGTCCCATTCCACAGCAGCAAGGCCCCCCCAGGGCCCCCACTTGGCATACAGTAACAGTAACACGGGGTTTCCAGCTAAGCAGGCTACTCTCCTACTAGAGACACCCGCCGATACTCCAGCACACTTAAGTACTAGAGTACCGCCGGCTCCCAGCCGATAGACTACCGCTCCCGCCGGCTAGACTACCCCAAACAGCGGTCTCTGAGAGACATGTCTGGCAAGGAGCATATAGGAGAGGACCTTCCTCAGGGTCACAGTAGTGGCCTTGTGGCCAGTCAAGCCGGCAGAGCCGACTGGCGCTGACTGGAATGGTCCCCGCCTGGCAGTGCATGGCTGTCCAGCTCTCGTTTGCATGGGGCTCAGCCGGCGCCCCATGCCTCATGCATGGCCAGGTCCCACCCTCCAGGGGTGCATGGACGACAGAGTTGTCATGGAGGCTGCCTGAAGACCTTCCAACGCCAGTCACCGGCAGACGAGCGACCCCGAGGATGAGCGCGGTGACGAACGCTGCGATTGGTGAAGCGGATTTACTCTGTGTTGCCTCGGCGGTCGCCACCGCTGAAGCCGTGATGGTAGCCCGCCTCCACGGGCAGCCATCTTGACCAATGTCCAGCATGCATTGACGGGCGCCAGCTCCTCCGCTCGTCGATCAACTCGTCGAGATCGGTGCCGCATGGCGTCCTGCATGGGGGGAGGATAAGGGCCGTCTCCCAGCACGGGCCGCGGCAGCGCCGCGGCTACTCGCCAAGCCATGGCAGCGCCGGGCAAGCCGCTCCTGAAGTGTTCCACCGAGGGGCAGTCTAGCAGGAGCCGGGCCAGTCGTATTTTACCCCGCTCGTCAGCGGCACGGAGATCCTCGTCACCAGCAGCGCCGCATTGCTGGGTCCAGGGCTCGGCGACGAGAACGCGCCTCCGTTAATCGAGCCTCTTGGCATACTTGGCATACACATTCACTTTATTGTAGTGAAGCTGGCCCACAGCCGCTGTACCAGTAGAGGGTCCCAAAACCATGGCCTGTCGCATGTGCATGGTGTTGTTGCAGGGCGCCGCCCATGCGTGCATGGACGCATGCACACCATGCACCCCTGAAGCTGCCCAAGGGCACCTGGCGGTCCCCGGTATGTAGGAACAATACCAAGGCCAAGAAATACCAGGCCCAGGCCGACAGCAGCTCCACTGGCACTGGATCTGACTAGG
Source organism: Chlamydomonas sp. UWO 241 (assembly GCA_016618255.1). Lineage (NCBI taxonomy): Eukaryota > Viridiplantae > Chlorophyta > Chlorophyceae > Chlamydomonadales > Chlamydomonadaceae > Chlamydomonas > Chlamydomonas priscui. Next base: position 166,397 of record VFSX01000183.1, on the reverse strand, counting down.
GGGATTTTTTACCCCGGAGGCCGTTTTGGGCCGAGGCAGCAGCAAGCGCTTTACTTGTACAGTACAGCCCCCACACTTTGATTCACACAATGAAACTTTGCAGGATGGTAGAACACAGTAAGGGACACCCCCACCTGAAAGGGCAGATTGTAAAACGAAGAGACGCTCCATCGGCAGCAGTTACAGTTACAGTTACATGGCATTCCAGCTAAGACAACACTAGTCCTAGTGCCACCGCCCTGTGAAGGACGATAGCCACCAGCCGGTTACCTGCCGTCTAGACTACCGCTCTCGCCGGCTAGTTTAGACCCAAACAAGTCCCTGAGGGACATGTCTGGCAAGGAGCGTATAGGAAAGGACCGTCCTCCTCCTGGCCTTTGAGGCCAACCACGCCGGCTGTGCCGACTGGCGGCGCTGAAGCAGAAAAGTCCCCGCCTGGCATGGTGCATGGTTGTCCAACTCCATGCATGGGGCTCTGCCTGCGCCCCATGCGTCATGCATGGCCAGGTCCCACCCTCCAGGGGGGCCTGGGCAAACAGAGTCGTCATGGCAGGCTGCCTGAAGACCAATGCCGACGCCAGTCACCGGCAGACGAGTGCCCCCGAGGGTGAGCGCGGTGACAAACGCTGCGATGGTGAAGCGGATAAACTCTGTTGTTGCCTCGGCGGTCACCACCGCTGAAGCCCTGATGGTAGCTCGCCCCCACGAGCAGCCATCTTGACCGATGTCCAGCATGCATTGACGGGCGCCAGCTCCTCCGCTCGTCGATCAACTCGTCGAGATCGGTGCCGCATGGCGTCCTGCATGGGAGGAGGATAAGGGCCGTCTCCCAGCACGGGTCGCGGCAGCGCCGCGGCTACTCGCCAAGCCATGACAGCGCCGGGCAAGCCGCTCCTGTAGTTTCCACCGAGGGACAGTCTAGCAGGAGCCAGGCCAGTCGTACTTTATCCCGCTCGCCATCGGCAGCAATCCCTTGAAAACATGGGGGATCTTTTACCACGTGCCCCCCTACTCAAAACAATATCACTGCTGGCCACACCTGCCTCCCAAGGTCCAACCTCCCTGCCAGCGCGTACTTGAGGCCGAGGTACCCCCCACACCGCACGTCCCAAATCGGCTGACCCATCAGCTGGCCCAGCATGCCCAGCACGCCCTGGACCTCGGACTGCTCGAGAGAGCCGAGCGCCATGCCGAGCGCCTGCGTGTGGAGCACGCACGCACGCACGCGCGCGTGTGTGTGTGTGTGTGTGTGTGTGTGTGTGTGTGTGTGTGTGTATGTGTCACAGCATGCCCAGCACGCCCTGGACCTCGGACTGCTCGAGAGGGCCGAGCGCCATGCCGAGCGCCTGCGTGTGGAGCACGCACGCACGCACGTGTGTGTGTGTGTGTGTGTCTGTGTGTGTGTGTCACAGCATGCCCAGCACGCCCTGGACCTCGGACTGCTCGAGAGGGCCGAGCGCCATGCCCAGCGCCTGCGTGTGGAGCACGCACGCACGCACGCGTGTGTGTGTGTGTGTGTGTGTCTGTGTGTGTGTGTATGTGTCACAGCATGCCCAGCACGCCCTGGACCTCGGACTGCTCGAGAGGGCCAAGCGCCATGCCGAGCGCCTGCGTGTGGAGCACGCATGCACGCACGCACGCGTGTGTGTGTGTGTGTGTGTATGTGTCACAGCATGCCCAGCACGCCCTGGACCTCGGACTGCTCGAGAGGGCCGAGCGCCATGCCGAGCGCCTGCGTGTGGAGCACGCACGCACGCACGCGTGTGAGTGTGTGTGTGTGTGTATGTGTCACAGCATGCCCAGCACGCCATGGACCTCGGACTGCTCGACAGGGCCGAGCGCCATGCCGAGCGCCTGCGTGTGGAGCACGCACACACACACGCGTGTGTGTGTGTGTGTGTGTGTGTGTGTGTGTGTGTGTCACAGCATGCCCAGCACGCCCTGGACCTTGGACTGCTCGAGAGAGCCGATGCCATGCCGAGCGCCTGCGTGTGGAGCACGCACGCACGCACGTGTGTGGTCGCTCCACTCTGTGGCGGGCGCCCCACTCTGTGGCCGGCGCAGTCATCCCCGCCGCCTACGTCCACCCCCCTTCACCCATGCCGCCGCCGATTCTCGCCGCCTCTCCTCCTCCGTACGCCCCCTGTCGTCGGGCTGCCAGTTCAGCAGCCAGTCGACGCATGCATCCAGGAACTCAGTCCATCCGCACTCTCTGGCACGCCGTCCACATGGCAAAAAACACGCGACGCCCTACCGCACAGATTTCCCTCCCCCCGCAGCTCTGCAACTTCAGACAACGGAGCCCAGGTTTCGCAGTGCCATCACCTCGACCGCCATGCGGCCCGAGCCAGCGCTCAACTTGAGCTACCGAGTTCCTCCAGCCGCCACCGTCCCGCCCACCGCCCACTGCCCAGTCGTTCATTCGACCCCACGCCCCACCTCAAGAGACCCACCGCTTATCCCACTGCCGCCCCGTCGACCTCCATACACCCACATGCTCGTCACATGGAGTTGCCCCTCCCCATGCGCCCCATGCGCGCACATGCACCCCATGCACCCCCCCCCATGCTACCAGCGCCTATGTATGCGCCATGTGGCCGGGCCACAGTGTGGCTCCCTCCTCTCTCCCCTCTCCTCCCTCCCTTCTCCTGTCTTCCACCCCTCCATCCCCGCTGCACCCCACCCCATCTTGTGCCCCCGCCCCTCCCTAACCCTCCCCCGCCCTCCCCCTCTCCCTCCGACTACCCTCCCGCTGCCTCCCTCCCACTGCCTCCCACTTGCACGACTACCGCTGTTCGGACACGACTTCGCTCTGTGCCGGCGGCGCCATCACCTTCTTCCGGCTCACGCCGGTGACTTTTGCGCCCACTCCGTCACGTTCTACGCCCTCCGCAAACATCCATCTCTTCAACTTCACACGCGACATCCCCGAGCGCCCCGAGTTCGCCGAGCGAGTCACCACCGAGTGGATCATCTTAGCATGATTTCCACAACTGTGGAAGTCCTTCTGCCGACACCTAGTTTAAACTCAGTCGAGGCGGATTGACGAACACAGCCGTCAATGACCCGCCACTGCCCCTTTCCCCCACTGCTTTACGAATGAGGTTGTTCACCCTCTTGCTGGCGCACGGTTGGTCTCCCGCCTTCAAACGGAATCTCCTCAATTGATGACTAGAAACAGCCTATCTAGGTCTGCCGTGCAGAGTTCTCTGTAACAATATTTCTCTGTGTGTGTGTGTGTGTATGTGTCACAGCATGCCCAGCACGCCCTGGACCTCGGACTGCTCGAGAGGGCCGAGCGCCATGCCGAGCGCCTGCGTGTGGAGCACGCACGCACGCACGTGTGTGTGTGTGTGTGTCTGTGTGTGTGTGTCACAGCATGCCCAGCACGCCCTGGACCTCGGACTGCTCGAGAGGGCCGAGCGCCATGCCGAGCGCCTGCGTGTGGAGCACGCACGCACGCACGCGCGTGTGTGTGTGTGTGTGTGTATGTGTCACAGCATGCCCAGCACGCCCTGGACCTCGGACTGCTCGAGAGGGCCAAGCGCCATGCCGAGCGCCTGCGTGTGGAGCACGCACGCACGCACGCGTGTGTGTGTGTGTGTGTGTGTGTGTGTGTGTGTGTGTGTATGTGTCACAACATGCCCAGCACGCCCTGGACCTCGGACTGCTCGAGAGGGCCGAGCGCTATGCCGAGCGCCTGCGTGTGGAGCACGCACGCACGCACGCGTGTGAGTGTGTGTGTGTGTGTGTGTGTGTAGTGTCACAGCATGCCCAGCACGCCCTAGACCTCGGTTTCTTCGAGAGGGCCGAGCGCCTGCGTGTGTGTGTGCGTGTGTGTGTGGCGGGGGGGGGGCGTGTGCGTTTGTGCTTGTTTGTGCCGCGGTCTCGCGCACGGACGCGGTGATATGGTCCGACCCGTAGTCCCACACACACACCACCCCCACCACCACCCCCACCCCACCCCAGGGTTCAGGGTTCAGTTTTTTTTTATAATTTAGGGTTTCGGGTCAAGGGGTCAGGGTTTAGGTCTAGGGCTCAGGGGTTTAGGGGTCTCACCTGTGCCGCCGTCTCGCCCACTGGCGCCGTGGCCTGGTCCGACCCCCCCCCCCCCCCCTTCTCCCCCTAGGCCTTGAGGGTAAAGGGTTCAGGTTTGGGGTTCAGGGTGTAGGTCCGGTGTAGGTCTAGGGTAACGGGTTCAGGGCTTCAGGGTCTCGCCTGTGCCGCCGTCTCGCGCACTTGCGCAGTGGCTTGGTCCGACCCGGTGTCCCCCCCCCCCGCCCCCTCCCCCTCTCTCCCTAGGCCTTCAGGGTGAAGTGTTCAGGTGTTGGGTTCAGGGTGTAGGTCTAGGGTTAAGGGTTCAGGGGTTTAGGGTCTCGCCTGTGCCGCCGTCTCGATCACTGGCGCGGTGACCTGGTCCGACCCGGTGTCCCCCCCCCCTCCCCTCCTCCCTCTAGGCCTTCAGGGTGAAATGTTCAGGTGTTGGGTTCAGGGTGTAGGTCAACCGTAATCTCGCTTAGCCTTCCCGCCTAAGTAAGTCCGAAACGCCCTGCAAAGGCTCCGTGAACGTGAAATTAAGTCCGAAAACGCCCCGCAAAGGTTGCGCAAAGGTAAAAAAACGGCGGGATTCGTTGACCCGGATCAACGCTCTACAGGCCCCGCAAAAAGCCGCCGCGAAGGCAGCACAAAGACGAAATTAAGTCGCAAAACGCCCCGCAAAGGCCTAAAATTCCAAATAAAGAGGGCCTTCAGTGGACCCCCGGGAAGGCTAAGCGAAACTACGGTAGGGTGAAGGGTCCAGCGGTTAAGGGTCTTGCCTGTGCCGCCGTCTCGCGCACTGGTGCGGTGACCTGGTCCGACCCGGTGCCCCCCCCCCCGCCCCCCCTCCCCTTCTCCCCCTAGGCCTTCAGGGTGAAGTGTTCACGTTTTGGGTTCAGGGTGTAGGTCTAGGGTTCAGGGTTCAGAAGGTTTAGGGCCTCGCCTGTGCCGCCGTCTCGCGCACTGGTGCGGTGACCTGGTCCGACCCGTAGTCACCAAAGCGGTCGAGCGCGAGCACGCACAGCAGCAGGATGAGGCAGTCCTCGAGCCACGCCCTGTGTTCAGGGGTGTGGAGGGCGCAGGGGGGGGGGGGCAGGGGACGGGGGAGGGGTCAAATTGCAGTCGGTAGACGGTCGTTGTAGAAAGCAGAACGCAACTGGAGCGCCCCAAACCCGAATGCCGTGGAGAAAGCTGGTCATGACCTGTTTGACTCTGTCGCCCTCGCACGCAGCCTCTGTGCTGACGATGATTATGGTTTTTACAGTCGTGTGTGTCAGGGGGGGTGTAGACTTTAAGACTCCTATCTGTGTGTGTTTGTGGTGGGTGGGTGTTCGGGGGTGGGGTGGGGGGGGTGGGGGGAGAGGGGGCACATCGACACGCCACTGAACGGGACGCGACGCAGGAGCCTTGATGATGTTGTTTACAGTCGTGTGTGACGCACCTACCGGCAGCGTATTCGACTACAGACGGGTGCCTGGCTACTCGTGGTGGGGGGCTTGTGGGTCGGGGCTGGGCCTAGACAGGGCACTCGGCCCCCAGATGTGACTCCTCCCCATGGGGGCACGGCCGCGGGGTTCACAGGCCCCCGGGATCGCGCCCCCGAGACCTCCACCGTAGCGGCAGCAAACGTCAATCTTCTCCGTCATGCCCGCCAGCAATCTCCTCCATGCCCGCCAGCAATCTCCTCCATGGCCGAGCGGGCGTCTGACACCGCCACTCGGGGTTAAGGGTTGAGATAGGGTTCAGTCACACCATAGCTCTCTGGGACTACACGTTGGCAGGCAGCCGGTTGGTGGCGACCGCGCCTCAAAAGTAACTGTTAGGGCCAGAACTGGACTTGGGTCTAGGCGGTGGTACTAGGACTAGAGGTAGTCTTTGCTGGAAAGCCGATGTAACTGTAACTGTGACTGACACCGCTCCGCCTTGCACTAGATGCGCGGCAGCTGCAGCACGCCAGTGTCAATGCTAGGGTTTTGAGCGACGAGTTAGGGGGCTTAGGGTTAAGGGTTGAGGGTTGAGGGTTGACGGTTGAGGGTTTAGGGGGTTCAGGGTTTAGGGTTGAGGGTTAAGGGTTTAGGGTGTTTAGGGTTAAGGGTCACGGTTGTACATGCGAGATGGCCCTGTAGATGGCAACTCATGACCTGTCTGACTCTGCCGCCTCGCGCGCAGCCTCTGTCTGATGATGGTGATTGATTTTACAGTATGTGTGTGACACCAGTAACGATGTATTAGACCTGTGTCGGCGCTAGCGCCCGACACCTAAAACTCAGTTTCAGCATAAAACTGGCTGGCTACCTGGTAGGGGCGAGAGTAAACCCCCACATGCGCGAACGCACTGGACCTAGACAGGGCACTAGGCCCCCAGATCCACCCTATACCACCCAGGTAGTGACAGCAACGCATTCCTCCGGGGAGGTAGTGTCTAACAAGGCCAACCAAGCACCTGCCGCACCCGCGTACAATTCCGGGTTTAAATGGGGTCTCTAGATCCTTGAGGGTCTCGGTTATTTATGTGAGTGGCCTTACCTGTTTGCCTCTGCCACCTCGCACGCAGCCTCTGTGCTGACCAGGCCGAGCGGCCGCCTGCCGCACCCGCCGGCGGACGCCCATCCAGACGTGAGGTCGGCCATCGGAGCGGTCACGCCCGCGCAGCCGGCCTGAAGGTGTGTGGGGGGAGGGGGGTGCTCGGAGCGACCTCTCTTCCTCTTCTCCCCTTTCTTGTTCACACGAGCGAGTTACAAATCCAAGCACCCCAGTGATTCCCCTGCGAGCCGTGTACCGCTCCGGGCCGGATTTCCCATTTTTCAGAAAACCATCCCGCACTTGGAGGGAGAGGGCGTGGAGGGATGCGTTGGAAAGGTCTCGCTGAAAGCAGCACAACGACGTGCGCTGCGTGAACACCCGCTAAATACAAGGCCTGGTATGATCGGTCAAAGTTGCTCGAGCCAGGGAATAATTAATTGTCAGAATCCTTCCCAGACTTCACTGAAGCACCCAACACAACAGCCAATGCACCAGCCGCGCTTCCTCTCCGAGCGCACTCCGGTGTCACAGACTACCTCCTAAAGCCTTCCAGTAGCTATTAAGGAAGCCTGTGCCT
>VFSX01000183.1:56759-156759 GCA_016618255.1 Chlamydomonas sp. UWO 241 | reverse complement strand
GGGAGGGGGGAGGGGGGAGGGGGAGGGGGAGGGGGAGGGGGAGGGGAGGGAGGAGGCTGCTGCGTCGGAGCCGGAGCCCTGCCGAGATGCGATATGGGGCGGGCGGGGGAGGGGGAGGGGAGGGGAGTGGTAGCGGGGAGCGGGGAGGGGGCAGGGGGGGGGAGTGGCGGCCAGTGATTTTCTTTTCAGGAATTTTAATTAATTCTTCCACAGACGGATTTTTCTTTGACCGCATTGACCGTTGACCCCTTGTTGACCGTTTGTCCTCTTATATAGGTCCCTTGAAAGCTCTAGACGAGCTCTGTCCGGCGGACTCGTCAGACTTACAATCCACTGGATGAGTTGAGCTGTGCTCAAAGTCATAGTTCAGCCGGAATACAGCCAGATGGCTGTGGAGAGCCAAAAAGGAAATCACTGGTGACGGTATGAGTGAGTCACACCAGGGCAACAGGTTGGACCACCCACCCGCCCACACGTGCATCACTCCCGCAACGGCCACTGGGTGCCGTGCCGTGCAGCGTCATTGCAGCGCGTGAGCACAAGCCTTGGGTGGCGTGCAGGCATGGTGCAGCGCATCACTAACCGTCAGCAGCCCCCCCCCCCTTCCCTCCCTCTCCGCACGCACGCCAAGAAACCCCCCCGGCAACAACAAAAATGTCCTCGATCCTGCTGCACCGCCAGCCCTCCCCCCCCCCTTCCACCCATCCACCCACCCCCACCCTGCTCCGCGAACGGGTCCAGAAACCCCCGCATCAAACCCCAAGCGTCCACGATCGCACCCCCACACCCTCCACACATCCCCACACTCCACACCTTGATGATCGGCGCCTGCTTGAGCGAGCCGTGGAGCGAGTCGGTCCGCCCCATGACCTGAAGAGGGAGAGGGCAGCGGGGCGGTGGGAAGGGGGGCAGCGTGTGGTTGGGAGGAGGGAAGCGGGGTGGTGGGGAGGAGGGCAGCGTGCGTGCGTGTGTGTGTGTGTGTGTGCATAGTAGCGCACGTGCGTGTGGAAGAGTAGGACAGCGGGGCAGCGGGTGGTGGGGAGGGGGAAGTGGGGTATTCGGGAGGGGAAAGTGGGCAGCGGGCAGTGGGCGTGTGTGCGTGTGTGTGTGTGTGTGTGTGTATGCGTGCAAAGTAGCGCACATGCGTGGGGTGGCGCACGTGCGCGTACGGCCACCCACCCACCCTACCACATTCACAACGCCTGAGGTGGCGCCTCAGGCGTCCCATTCCATCGCGGATCAGGCGGTCAGAGCGCCTGAGGCGCCGCCTGAGGCGCACCCCTGATCGCCTCAGGCGTCGCCTCAGGCGTTATCCAAACCGCCTCAGATGCCACCCCGACCGCCTCAGGCGCCCACCACCGCCTGAGGCGCACCCCGGACCGTCTCAGACGTTCTGACCGCATTCCATGGCGCGGATCAGACATTGGGATTTTGGTGGGGCCACCCACCCACCACCACCGCACCTTGGCCTTGCGCTTGAGCTTGTTGCGCTCGCGTGCGGACAGGCCATCCATGTTGAGGAGCAGCTCTGTCGCCTGCGTCTTGCTGGCCTCCTCAGCGAGCGCCTGAGAGCAGCAGTGGCGGGTGGCGGGGGGGGGGGAGTCGTGGAAGGGGGGGGGGCGGGGTGCGTTCATGTAAAGGAGCAGCCCCGTCGCCTGCGTCTTGCTGGCCTCCTCAGCGAGCGCCTGAGAGCAGCAGTGGTGGGTGGTGGTTGGGGGGAGGGGGGGGGAGTCGTGGGGACGCTGGGCGCCTGTGCAGGCAACACGCACGGCGCGGCGGCGGCGGTGCCATTGTGCGCTCCTACCCGGCCCCCCCGCCAGCACCAGCACCCGCACCAGCGCCACGAGCACCACCACCACCCGCCGGCGCACCTTTTGAGCGGCGGACATCGGTGGCGCAGACGGCGGCGCCTCGACCATGTCCTCGTCCGCCAGCAGCGAGTCGGTGTCGATGATGCCTTCCATCAGGGGCGTGAGGCCCAGGCGCTTCTTCAGCTGCTTGCGCTGTTTCTCGAGGCGCTCCTTGGGCGTGAGGGACGCGTCCTCCACGATGTCAAACTCCTAGGGGGGCGGAGGGGGGGGGGGGCGCCTTGTGGATGCGTACGCGCTGTCGCCCCCCACCCCCCACCCCCCACCCCCACACACGCATGCCATCACCATGCAACCCCGCATGGCACGCGCACCTGCCCCCCTGACGCCAGCAGCGCAGAGCCTTTATCAAGGATACGCTTGAGGTTGAAGGTGGTGAAGCTGATGCTGGCCGGGGCGCTGCCAGGTGCCGCACTCCCGCCTGCTGCCTGCGTCAGGTCTGCTGCAGTGTGATGCACAAAGATGTCCGCCAGCTGCGCGATGGCCTCGCCCGCAGCAATCCGCGTGTCCCAGCTCTTGCTATACACGCATGCCGACACCTGTGAGCGCGGGGGGGGGGCGCGATTAGCGCGTTGCATGAGGCTCAACAACAGGTCTTGCATGGCGATCATGCACTCGTCGCGGTTGGCAGATCTGGGGCGCGCGGCACCTTGCGCAGCACGGAGGGAAGCTGCTCTGGGTGTGCCTGTGCGATTTCCGCGATCTGGCGAGCGGCAGCCTTCCGCGTCGCCTCGCTGCTGCCACCTGTGCGACATTGTGCGTGCGTGCGTGCGCCTCTGATCAGCCCCCATCTCTCCATCCACCGCTGCGAGACAAGTCCGCGCGCTTGCACTCACCCTCTAGCAAATTGAACAGCTTCTGCAGCCGGGAGACCCCCATCGCGGCCAGTGCCCGCTAATAAATCAGGTGCCTGTCACGCTGGTCCCCGCTCTCGATCGCCGAACGCCAAACAACCCCGCGCGTCTCCAGCGGCGCGCATACAACATGGGCGTGCGGCTCTGCTTACAGTGTGTGATGATCTGACTCCACACTGTCCACACCGTGCAAAAAAAAGTGTCTGTTCCTCTCTCTCTCCATGTAACTGACAACCAAAACTCAAATGTACAAAGCACGCCTCTCAAATGCTGGCGCCTGTGCGAAGCTCTCTAACGCAGTGTTCGTCTCATCCGCAACGCACAGGAGGGGAGACGGGGAGCCTACTTGTACTTGTCCCTGCGTGTGTGTGGGGGGGAGGGGGGGGGGGAAGTGGCGCACACGCAGCCCCAAACAGATGCACGCAGACACACACACACACGCACACACACACGAACACACACACGCATACACACACACACACACACACACACTCATGAACGCATGCGCCACGCCAAATCTCACATGATCCGCCGCGCATCAGAGAGCGGGTCGTCGAGCTCATCTGCGCTAGAGCGAGCCTTCGGCGGCTTGTCGGTGTCGTCGTCATCACCGTTGCGCGTGATGTAGAAGTAGCCTATCCCCAGCAACACGAAGAGCGTGACAAACCCAGAGATGACCTGCACGAGGGGCGGCAGCCCAGCGTCACGAATGGGCGAGGCCCGACAACCCCCACCCTCCTCCCGACCCTATCCCTGTCTGCCAAAAAGCGTGTTGTTACCATGTCACACGACATGACATGGTCAGGCTCCTGAGTGTGGCGGCATGCAGCACGGGTAGGTCTCATGAACCCAAACCCTAGGCCCTCCCACCTTCTGGATGAGCCCGAAGACAAACAGGGCGCCCAGCACGGCGACGCCACCCCTTGCGACCGGGCGCGGCACAGACTCGGGCACCCAGTCGCTGACAGTGTCTATCAACTTGTTGCCGGTGCTGAGGACGGCTGCGAACGTAGATGGCCATTGGCAAGAGCAGGATGCATACGTTGAGGGCGGCACACACCGTTTCTCTCTCGAGCGCACCCATTCCATGCATGCAATTCGACCATGCATGCATGCGGACACGGGCAGCTCCCGTGCATGGGCATCCACTCACTCTTCACCATGTCCTGGTCTTTGGACGCGTGCGCCGCGACCAGGCTGCCCCGCACTAGCGGGCACATGGGCGCACTGGTCGAGGGCGCCCGCACTAGCGGACACCGTAGCGTGGCCGACGGACAGGAAGCCGCGATGTTTCCATGGGGCGCCGCTGATGCTCGCCTGCGGGCGTGCAGCGAGCCACAGCGTCAGCGCAGGCCTCGATCTCTATTGAAACCATGCAGAGGTGGCACTCCTGCTTTGTAACGTTGCGAGCAGAATCCCACCGCATCGAAGTGGCGCGGAGCATGGCACAAACCGTGCACTGGCCGCGGATGGCGATCGCGAATTGCACACTGCAAAAAAAACACTTCAACGACCTCACACCTCAAACCGGGCACTCAACACCGATCGAGCGCATTTACACTGCTCGTGCATTTGTCTGGAGTGTTGGTACATCACATGCGTTGAGCTTGGCCTCTGCATGGGGAAGCTGCATGGCGTCTGTGCCTGAGTCCCCCACTGCCCGCTACCCGGTCGGGACCTGCGTGGCTGTATGTGAGTTGCAGGAGGAGAGGGGGCAGCGTGCATGCATGCTATGCACGAGGGCGAGGGACGTGTGTGCCACGCATGCCACGGTTCAAACACCCATGCGACGCACCCCTGACCAGGGACCGACGAGGCGCAGCTGCCCCACCTGGCCATCGTCAAGGCGGTGGGCCCACGGCCTGACACGCTGCCCGACGGGGAGGATGCTGAGACTGAGGAGGAGCTCGAGGACTGGCGCCAGATGACTGTTCTGTGGATGTACCGCACCTGCGACTGCGAAGAGCTCCCCACGCTCGAGCTCGTGCGCGCTCCGTGCAGAGCCGAGCGGCTCGGAAAGGACGGCAGCGGACGGCAGAAGGTGCCTGACTCTGGCGAGCTCAAAGAGGTGTTCTTCTCCTCGCACGACACCACCATCACCAACAACACCGTGCAGCACGAGGTCAAGGTGCTGTTCCTCAAGAGCTGCAAGACGAGGGTGGACGCCGAGGCGTACCAGGCGATGCCAGGCTTCCTTTGCCGCTACATAGTCGACACGACAGCGTGGAAGTACTACGCGCTCGACCCGCGATTGATGGAATCGGCGGAAGACGCGGAGCTGCTGCAGCTGTTGCTAGCCAAGACGGCAGCGGAACTGCCGGCCAGGGCAGCGGCATCGTAGCATGACAGACAAGATAGATAGATAGATAGCCACGGCCATGGCCACGTGTGCACGTCCTCGCCTTGGGGAGTGCGAGGGTGGCCCCCACACCAGCGCTGCTTTGTGGCCGCAATGCACGTTGCTGAGTTTTGACAGCTTGTTCATGTGTTTTGACACTGTTGTTACACAACACAATCCGCCTCCTACACCCCCAAATCAATTACGATCGTGATCTCACAGCACTGCCACGGCGTCGATCTCGACCCTGGCGGACAGGGGCAGCTCCTTGACGGCAAAGGTGGCGCGGGCTGGCGGGTTCTCCGGGAAGAACCTGCCGTAGATGGCGTTGACCTTGGCAAAGTCACCCATGTCAGCCAGCAGGATGGTGGTCTTGACGACGTTGCCGAAGTTCGCACCCGCGGCCTCCAGCACCGCGCCCATGTTCTTCATGACCTGCTCCGTCTGGCCCTCAACGTCGGGACTGGCAAAGTCCTTGGTGCCGGGCACTAGGCCAATCTGGCCAGACACGTACACCATGTTGCCGGCCTTGATGGCTTGGCTGCAGCAAAACAGAGGGGCAACGCAATTCAGCAACGCCATGCAGCATGCACCATGCACCATGCACCGGCGCATGTATGGCAGGCGCGCCCGGGCACGCATGGATGCATGGGCGCCTCGCCATATGTTGTGAGCCAGAGGTGGCTTGACCTCACTGGGGCGCCATCTGCTTCATGTGCTGAGCCACAACACCTCACCGATGGACGGATGGCGCCGTTCCTGCGCCCATCGGTCCCCCCCTGCATGTGATCTCGTGCGTGGTCTTCGTCCTCCACCCACCTGTAGGGGCCCAGCGCCGCAGGCGCCTTGTCCGTGGAGATCACCTGCTTGGACATGGCCCGCACCACCAGTGGGGACCTGGGTGAGGACCGGCAAGGCAGTAGGCTGCGGCGAGCGATTGAGGCAGTGTTGCGGGCGGTAGTAAATGCCATTTGAAAGAGATGCATGCACAGTCTGCGCTTACAGAATGTACGCCACACAAGTGTGGAAAAATAGCACGCCAGCATGCTGTGCCAGCACCACGCGGTGCGCACGCGACACCCCCTCACCATACCCGTCACCAAACCCTCACCATAACAGGGAGACGGTTGGCTGCATGCCATCCAACCATGCAGCCATGCAGCCATGCATGTCCCAACGTGCTGCCTGCCCAGTGCGCACGGTCCCGCGCACCACGTGCCTCCACAAGGCACTCAACCAGAAGGTGATTGGTGTGATAGGACGCAACCTGGATGCATGCGGTGATGTGCACAGCATGTGCGGGACTGTCTCCTCGCCTGCTCGTGATGCCCATGCATGTGCGCTGTGTGCATGCAGCCGCGGCGCGCTCTCCTGACCCCCGATGAAGCCACCTTTGAGTGCTTGACGGCTTTACGCAGGCCAGACATTGCGAGGTAAGTGAAAGTGTGCGGTGGGAGTGCACGCAGGGTCACCAGAATGCGAAAGGGGGGGGCTGCTCGCCGAACGCGCGCACACACACACACCTGCCGCCTGCTTCACGCACCCATCGCTCGCACTTTATGCTGCTGCACGCGAGCACAACGCGCGCACAACACGCCCACCCCCACCCACCCTCCCACCCGCAGCTTCCGCCAGCTTCTGGTGCCGGAGGCGCGCGAGGAGCAGCCGTCGACGAGTGGCCGGGGGGGCATCGCCGTCGGCGGCGACCGCGTCACAGAGCGCGGGCCACTCGCCGGCTACGCCCACGTGCTCGACGCGGCCGCGCGTCGCACTCTTCCAGGCCACCTGCTGCGCCGCTGCCGCATCCTCAGCAGCGTGCAGCTAGGGGGCACAGCGCTGCAGCGTGTCGCCGTGACGGCGTGCTCGGGCGAGGAGAGCGTGTTCGAGTGGAGGCTGCTGCACGGCGACGACCAGCTGTTGGAAGACGACCGGCCGGGCTCCCTGCCGGACGCTGCCACCAGCCAAGGCAGTGGTGGCAGCAATGTTGGACAAGAGAGCAGGAGCAGCAGCAGTCAAAGCAGCGGTGGCGGTGGCGGCAGCCACGGCGGAGGCAACGAGAGCGAGCACGGCCCGCTGACCAGCCGCTGGCTCGTTACCGGGGTCAACCGCGACGCGTCGGCTGACGGAGACGAGCCGATGTCGAGCCGGCCCCGTCCACGCGCACCGCCAGAGGCCATCATCGCCGCGCAGCTGGCGGCGCTGCGACGGGGCGACGTCGTTGGCGCGGCCGCGTTCAACATGGAGGGGCGGAACCTCAACGTGCGTGTGTGTGTACGTGTGCGTGTGTGCAGCGCGTGCGTGTGTGCGTGTGCGTGTGTGGGTGTGATCGCCCGTGTGTCCATGTGTGTTCACGTGCGCGTTGCGGTGCTGACACCCGCTCTCCCCGCCCTCGCCCCTCCCCGCGCAGGGCCCGTGGGAGCAGCAGCTGTCGGGGTTCAGGGCGCTGCTGCGGCAGCCGGCGTACCACGTTGTGCTCACACACGACAGCCACCGGCTGGGCGCTGCCGCGCTGCCGTCGCAGCGCACGTTTGTCACAGAGGTCGGTCATGCTTGGCGTGTGGCTGTGTGGATGTGCGTTGGGGGGGCAAGCTGGGGCGCCGGGAGGTCTGTGGAGGTCTCTCTCTCTCTCTGTCTCTCTCTCTCTCTCTCTCTCTCTCTCCGCTCAAAACAATTCAAACTTCAGACAGAGTTTAGAGGGGGCAAACATGCCTGCAAAAAAAAAGTCTCTGGGTAGCTATTGTTGAGGGCTTTCCAACCAAACACAGTTCTACCATCCGAGGGCTTCAACCACTAACCCTCTCACGCACACACTATACCACACGTGCACTTCGTGGGGCAAGCTGCCCCCCCTCCTTCCTGTCTCTTGCACGCACACAAACACGTGCGCACACACACACACACACACACACACACACACACACACATACACATACACGCACCTTAGCGCACAGTAACTCCCTTCCTTCATGCTTGTGCGTGCTCCTCACGTGGCGCTGCTGCCAAGGCCCCCCCTGCCCCTCCCCCTGTTTTCTCTGGGACACACACACCTTGGCGCACCGCAACTTCCTCCCTCCCTGCTTGCGCGTGCCCCTTAGGTGGTGCTGCGCGGTACGCCGACCGCGCTGGAGTTACTCTCCAGATCTGTGGAAAGCACACGCGCCCGCGACCACATAGGCAGCGGCAGCAGCAGCGACCGCGGCGTGTTGGCCGCGGGCGAGCGAGTCTTCGTGTGGGAGCTCGGCATGCAGGGGAGCGGCTGCTGGTCGGTGCAGGCGATCTGCGCGGTTGACACGACTAGCTTGTTCTAGAACGGTCGTGGCTAGACGCAAACGTAGCTAGCTACCAGCTTCTATGGATTTTGTAGGGAACGCACAAGACAACGCGGACAGGGGAAGCCGCTCCCTGGCACCTGTATCGCAACAATCACGTCAGGCATTAAGTGGCCCAGGCAAGAGCGCAGTCCTGTGGGCCAGCACGGCAGCGGGGGCCGTGGGTGAGGGGTTGACGGTGGGGCTTGGCCAGGGGCTTGGCGTGTCTGGTGCCACAGGGATCGGCGGCACGCGCAACGCGCACAAGCATTTATCCCCGTCAAAAAATGACGGTTTTGGAACGCACATCGCACATAGGAGACCTCCTAAGGAGACAAGATCCCATCGGAGACAGATCCCGATGTAAGGAAAGAAGGCTCATCCACCTGAGGCACCGGGCGGCAATGTTACAAAGGAAGAGGACGGGTAGGCTGGCGCGCTGCGCGGCCTTGCGGACTCTCTTAGTAGAGCTCCCCTAGGCGTGTGGTCTAGGCCTTCACTCACGTCCTGGGGTCCTCCGGGCACGTATTTGTTACACCTGTAGAACTACAAGGAGGGGGGCTTCGGGCGAGTTGGTGACCACGAGTTGGGAGCACCGTGCAACGCAGACACACACACGCATGCGGGCACCAATCAGCCGCCGACCGCCAGGGGCACCCCCAGCCTCTGGTCGTCCTCCCGCGCGCGGTCCTCCTCCCACGCCATCACGCTGATGCGCGACGCCATCGACGACCCGACCGCCAGCCGGCGCCGCACGCCCATCAGCTTGCGCGCGAGCGGCGCAGGCGCCGCCCCGTAGCGCGCCGCATGCGCGCGCGCTGCGCGCAGCTCCGCGCCCCTCGCCTGCGGCGACTCGGGCCCGTGCAGAGCGGCCGCGCGCGCGGCAGCCGCGACCGCCAGGAAGCAGTGCGTGTCGGAGCCGCGCGCGGTGGCGTCGACGGCGTCGAGCCACTCGCAGAGGGCGGCGAGCTCCTATGGCACGACAGGAGCGACAGGGGAGGCCAGGGCCGGTGGTTAAAAGAGGGACACCAACCAGGGTCTAGCTAGGGCTCAGTGCTAGGGAGTCTGGTAGGGGCCGGACTTGCCGAGGGCTGCTATAGCTCCTGTGGCACGACGGGAGAGAGAGGCGAGGCCAGGGTGGCGGTTATATGAATAGTAGAGGGACACCAACCAGGGTCTAGCTCGGGTGCATAGCTAGGGCGTCTGGTAGAGGGCGGACTCGTAGAGCGTGGCCAGCTCCTGTGGCACGACAGGAGATACAGGCGAGGCCAGGGCGGCGGTTATGAGTAGTAGAGGGACACCAGCCAGCGTCTAGCAAGGGCTCAGTGCTAGGGAATCTGGTAGGGGCTGGACTTGCCGAAGGCGGCTACTTCCTGTGGTACGACAGGAGAGACAGGCGAGGCCAGGGCGGCGGTTATGAGTAGTAGAGGGAAAACAGCCAGGGTCTAGCTAGGGTGCAAACCTAGCTAGGGAGTATGGAAGGGGGCAGCCAGCTCCTGTGGCACGACGGGAGAGACAGGGAAGGCCGGGGTGGCGGTGACTAGAGAGACACTAATCAGGGTCTAGCTAGGATTCATAGCTAGGGAGTCTGGGAGGGACTCGTACGGCATGGCCAGCTCCACAGGCGAGGCCAGGGCGGCGGTTAGTAAGAGGGGTCGTGCTAGGGTGTCACATACACCCCCTCTAGCCCGTTATGCCTGTGCCCCTTAGCCGGGCCAAGGCTCTACAGTGGCTAGCAGGGACTGTACTTGCCCTCTAGCTAAGGGGTGGGAACCAAGTGTGGGGTTCCCACTGGGCTTGCGCACTCCCCTGGACCGGGTGGGCAAGACAGTCTAGTGCGAGGCAGGACACCCAACACACGGAATCCGCGCTGTGTGTTACACGAGCGCCCGGCTGGAGGTGCTCTGTCGCGATCCCGGCGATCCCAGGGTGATCCCGGGCGTCGGGATAATCCTGGGACAAACTTGCCCCCAGCCGCTGCGATCGATCCTAGTTTGGAAATAAAGATAATCCCGGTGCTATATCCCGGTTTTGAGCGGGACTGTCCCAGTCCGGGATCGCCGAAATTGCTCACGGGATTGCCGGGATCGCTCCGGGATTGAAAGTGGCCACCAGAGTGGGCGGCGGTCAGTAAGAGGGGTCTTGCTAGGGTTAATGCCGAGGGAGTCTGGGAGGGAGTGGTAGAGCGCAGCCAGCTCCTGTGTGTGACAGGAGTGCACTCGGATTCGATTACGCTGCCTGATAGGTGCGTCAACACACGGATACATACTCCATCCCCAGGTGAGGCCATGCCATGATGGGGTGCAAGCCCGAGGCCAGTGTCAGGGACTGCGTTCTGGTCCAGCTCATGCGTGCGACAGGAGAGGCACGAGGGCACAGGTTGGAAGCGACAACAGACGCTAGCTCCTGTGGCAGGAGAGCCACGGGTGCATGCAGGCCAGAGGTCAGGGGACACTAGTGTGAGTATATGGGCCATTTGCCCGAATTTTGGCACTTTTTTTATTCTATTCTGCCCAAATTCGGGCTAATCCAGCAACTAACACTAGGGGACACTAGGGGACGCTAGCTAGGGGACACTAGGGGACACTAGGGGACGCTGCCCAAGTGCTGTGGCAGGAGAGACACGGGTGCAAGCCAGAAGCCAGGGTCTGGGGGTCCAGGGTCCGCTCTACTCTAATGATGATGAGAGTTTTACAATCCACTTCTGGCGGTCACACGTACGGTTCCAAAGCTCCAGTGGGACTTAGAGAAACAAGGCTCAAGGCCCACAAAAGGTCAAGCTACAAGAAGCCCACGGTAACGCCATCCACACTTGGTGGCGGGCGCAAGCAGCACCACTGTGCAGGCTGCACACCCAGCCCCTCAAATGGCCAGAGGGCGGACCAAAGGTATAAAACCATGAAGGGACCAAAAAGCCCTCCCGCAGACCACCGGAAGCGGGGCTAGTAGCACACCCGCCGCAGCACTTTACTCAGCGACCACACCGCACCCGCCACCGCACGCGTGTGGCGCCACCTCCCCTTCAAAAACACCCCCAGAGGGGATGCCATCTAGCAAGCAGGTGCAGGCCCCCGCTCGCCGTCAACGACGAGGCGCGCGCGGTGGAACTGCGCCCGCTTCCCCGCAACCTTGGGGGCGAGGAAAGCGGGCCACAGCGCCTGGTGCTGCGCCTCCTCGCGGTCACTGAGGACGTCGAAGACTGCAGTCGAGTCCACGCAGCGGCGCAGCTCGTGGCGCCATCGCACGACAGTGTCGGCCACGGCGTCAGACGCCACGGTGAAGAGCACACGCAGCACACCGCCCCCGCGTGGCTCCACGCCGATGCCCCCGACGGCAGGCTTGGCGTTGAGGAGCGACGCGGACACGACGCCACTATCAGCCGGCTCCCGCCGGCCGGTGCCGCCGTAGAGGAAGCGCACAACATCCGTAGCCAGGCGGACGAGCAGGCTGGTGCCGTCCTCGGCAGCTGCAGCGATCCGCTCCGCCGCCGCCGCCGTCGCCTCCTCTTCATCCATCCGCCTGCCACCGCCCGAGAGGAACCAGTTGGCGCCACGTGCCACCGGGATGGACAGCACGAAGCTGCGGCACAGCGATGTGTCGCCCACACGCGTAGGCAGCCCCCCCCGGCGGGAGGGGCCGCGCGCAGATGCGGCACGCGTGGCGCCCGACGCAGGCTGCTCCGTCGCCAGCCCCCCCCCCGCCGACGCCACAGGGGCGGCAGCAGCAGCGGGCCGGGCAGGCTGAGCAGCCTCGGCAGCAGGCGCAGCGCGGGGCGCCGCACTGTAGGCCGCATGGCCGGCCCGCGCGCGGGCGGGCTCTGCATGCGGTATCTGTATGGGCGCCCCAGGGACGCGGCTCACCAGTTGGCTCACCACATCCACCAGGGACGCAATCTGTTGCGCCTGCGCCTGCACCACAGCGAGCACCCCCGCAAGGGCACCGCTGTGGCCGGCGTCGGCAACCTGTGGCGAAACCACCTGGGTCGGCGAATTCTGTGGCTGGGCGCGCGCCCTCGCCTCCCTGTCCAGCAGCCCCCCTACCAGGCGTCTGATGTCTGCCTGCCCCGCGCTGAGGGCGCGGAGGGCGTCTGTGGTGTCGGCCGAGGCCGAGATGTGGTTGCTGGCGTCGCCATGCAGGTGTTGCGCAGCCTCCGCGTATGTGGCTGCCCCCCGCGCCCCGTGGAGCGCCGAAAGCTGTGTCTGTGTCGCATCCACGCACGCGCGGTGGCGTGGCGGGGAGTCTGAGCCGGGGGAGCCGCTGCTCACCGGTGATTCTGTGGTGGTGGCCGCGCGGGCGTTGAGCGCGGCGGCGGCCGCACTGTGTTTGCGCGCCTTAGAGCGCGTCATGAGTCATGGGAGCAAGCATGCGCACGTTTTTTTTTTACTCTAAGGGGGGGGCGGTGCTTGGGGTGTCCATCGCTGACGCTAGCTAGGGTCCTGCTGACACAAGCAGTGGCCCCTGTGAAGGATTTTAGTATTCATGTGTTTCCCTGCTAGAGCAATGTTGGCCCACAGTCCCCACACCCTGCCTCCCCTGACTGACTGGGAGGTACGCACCCCACACGGCAGATGCTCTCCCGCCGCACACACTCCATGGTTTTGGCTGAATTTGCGACCTGTGCGTAGCCAGTGCTTGAGCAATGTTGGCCCCGCTCAAACCAGACGCATAACATAGCGGGTGTTGACGAAACACACGTCTGAGGTGCACCCCCGACCGCCTCAGGCGCCAACCCGACTGTCCAACGCGCTGACCACCGTCTGAGGCGCACCCCCGACCGCCTCGGGCGGCAACCCGACTGCCCAACGCGCTGACCACCGTATGAGGCGCACCCCCGACCGCCTAAGGCGCCAACCCGACTGCCCAACGCGCTGACCACCGTCTGAGGCGCACCCCCGACCGCCTCGGGCGTTACCACCGCCTTGACTTGCGCGTCTCAGGAGTTGGGAGTGTGGTGATGATGATGATGGACATTACAGTATGTGTGACACCAGTTATGATGTATAAGACCTGTGTCGGCGTTAGCGCCCGACACCTTGAACTCAGTTTCAGTGGGAAACTGGCTGGCTACCTGGTAGGGGTGAGGATAAACCCCCACATGCGCGCACGCACTGGACCTAGACAGGGCACTCGGCCCCCAGATCCACCCTACACCACCCAGGAAGTGACAGCAACGCCTTGGTAGGGCCGCACCTGCTCCGCGTCCCCGACGCCAGACACCGCCAGCAGCTCCCACCGCAGCGACAGCAGCCCGCCCACACTTGCCTTGACCTGCGCATGCATGCATGCCGGTGTGCGTGTGTGCTAGCTCCCACCGCAGCGACAGCAGCCCGTCCACGCTTGCCTTGACGTGCACACGCACGCATGCATGCCGGTGTGTGTGTGTGTGTGTGTGTGTGTGTGTGTGTGTGTGCTAGCTCCCACCGCAGCGACAGCAGCCCGCCCACGATCGCCTTGACGTGTGCACGCATGCATGCATGCCGGTGTGTGTGTGTGTGTGTGAGTGTGTGTGTGTGTGTGTGTGTGCTAGCTCCCACCGCAGCAACGGCATCCCGCCCACGCTGGCCTTGACGTGCGCACGCATGCATGCATGCCGGTGTGTGTGTGTGTGCGTGTGTGTGTGTGCGTGTGTGTGATAGCTCCCACCGCAGCGACAGCAGCCCCCCCACGCTCGTCTTGACGTGCACACGCATGCATGCATGCCGGTGTGTGTGTGTGTGTGTGTGCTAGCTCCCACCGCAGCGACAGCAGCCCGCCCACGATCGCCTTGACGTGTGCACGCATGCATGCATGCTGGTGGTGGTCGATTCTACAGTCTTGTTGTGTGTGTGTGTGTGTGTGCGTGTGTGTGTGTGTGCTAGCTCCCACCGCAGCGACGGCATCCCGCCCACGCTGGCCTTGACGTTGCACGCATGCATGCATGCCGGTGTGTGTGTGTGTGTGCGTGTGTGTGTGTGTGATAGCTCCTACCGCAGCGTCAGCAGTCCCCCCACGCTCGCCTTGACGTGTGCACGCATGCATGCATGCTGGTAGTGTGTGTGTGTGTGTGTGTGTGTGTGCTAGCTCCCACCGCAGCGACAGCAGCCCGCCCACACTCGCCTTGACGTGCGCACGCATGCATGCATGCCGGTGTGTGAGTGTGTTGGTGTGTGTGTGTGGCGCTGCTCTGGACATGTCTTTTGTATGGGACATCTTATGCCTGGTGTGTGTGTGTGTGTGTGTGTGTGTGTGTGTGGCGCTGCTCTGGACATATTTTTGTATGGGACATCTTATGCCTGCGGGGGATGTGTGTGTGTAATTGTTTGTGTGTGTGTGTGTGCAGCCAGTGTGTGCTGGCGTGTGTGCGTCTCCCCACCCCTCTGACTTACCCCTCCCTCCAGCCCTCCAACCGTGCCCCCCCACCCTCCCCCGACCGACCACACACGCGCCGTGCAGCGCCCCACCTGCCAGCTACGACCCCCCCCCACACACCCCCGACCGACCACACACGCGCCGTGCGGCGCCCCACTCGCCAGCTACCGCCCCTCCACATGCCCAAACCCTCCCGACCGACCACGCACGAGCCGTGACGCCCCCACCCACCCACACACCATGCGCGCGTCGCACGGCGCCCCAGCTACGTCAGCTACGACCCCCCAAATCCCACCCCCCTCCCAACCGACCACACACCCGCCGTGCGGCGCCGCAGCCGCCAGCTACCACCCATTCCACCCGTCCCTACCGACCACGCACGAGCCGTGCAGCCCCACCCCACGCCACCCCACCCCACCCCACACACGCCTACTACGCGCGCATCGCGCGGCGCCCCAGTCGCCGGTAACCAGCCAGCCAGCCAGTCAGCCAGCCAGCCAGCCAGCCAGCCAGCCAGCCAGCGGGTTACCGCCGTCCCAGCCAGCCAGCCAGCCACCCACCCACCATGCTCGCATCGCGCGGCCCCAGCCTCAGCTCCGCCACCTGCTTGTCCACCTCTCCCAGCGCAGCCTCGACGCGCGCGAGCAGCACGCGCGCTTTGTCGCTGGCACGCGAGAGGGCGGTCAGCGCGTCGTGCGCACCAGCCTCAAGCGAGTCGGCCAGAAGGGCGTTGAGCTCCTGGATGTGCATGTGTGTGTGTGTGTGCGTGTGTGTGCGCGTGTGTGTGTGTGTGTGTGTGTGTTTGTGTGCGTGTGTGCGTCTCGGGCGAATCGGCAAGAAGGGGTTTGAGCTCCTGGACGCACATGTGTGTGGGTGTGTGTGGGGGGGGGTGAGTTTGTGTGGGGGGGGGGGGGGACGCGTGTGTGTATGTGTGTGTGTGTGTGTGCATGTGTGCACGCGTGCGCGCATGGTTCAGGCATCCATATCCCCCCCCCTCCCCTCCAGCGCAAGCAACGCGTGACTGGAAGCGGGCAACCCCATGTCAACACCTTGTCAACTCCTCCCTCCCTCTCCCCCACCAGGACCTCCATCCCTCCCTCCTGCAAAACCTCGCACTGTTCTCCATGCTGCTTGCCCCACGCGCAGGCGCCCCTCACGTACATCGCATCCAGCGCCCCTTGAAGACCCCTTGAAGACCCCTGACGCCCCCTGAAGCCCCCTGAAGCCCCCTTGAAGCGCCCCCTGAAGCCCCTTTGAAGCGCCCCCTGAAGCCCCCTTGAAGCGCCCCCTGAAGCTCCCTCGAAGCGCCCCCTGAAGCCCCCTTGAAGCCCCCCCTCCCTCCCTCCCCTCCTGCACAACTCCGCACCTGCAGCAGTAGTGGTTTCTCCGCGGTTGCCTGCCCCACGCGCATGCGCCCCTGCCCATACACCATGCCCAGCACCCACTGCAGCGGCCCCTAGGAGCCCCTTGCCCCGCTTCCTCCCTCCCTCCCTCCCCTCCTGCACAACTCCGCACCTGCAGCAGTAGTGGTTTCTCCGCGGCTGCCTGCCCCACGCGCATGCGCCCCTGCCCATACACCATGCCCAGCACCCACTGCAGCGGCCCCTAGGAGCCCCTTGCCCCGCTTCCTCCCTCCCTCCCTCCCCTCCTGCACAACTCCGCACCTGCAGCAGTAGTGGTTTCTCCGCGGCTACCTGCCCCACGCGCATGCGCCCCTGCCCATACACCATGCCCAGCACCCACTGCAGCGGCCCCTAGGAGCCCCTTGCCCCGCTTCCTCCCTCCCTCCCTCCCCTCCTGCACAACTCCGCACCTGCAGCAGTAGTGGTTTCTCCGCGGCTGCCTGCCCCACGCGCATGCGCCCCTGCCCGTACACCATGCCCAGCACCCACTGCAGCGGCCCCTAGGAGCCCCCCCCCCCGCTCCCTCCCTCCCTTCCTCCTGCATATCCCCGCACCTGCAGCAGCAGTGGCTTCTCCGCGGCTGCTTGCTCCACGCGCATGCGCCCCTGCCCGTACACCGTGTCCAGCGCCCACTGCAGCGGCCCCGGCGGCTGCCCCGCGGGGCACTCGGGTGAGGTGGCCGCCACGAGCGCGCGCGCGGATGAGTACTCTGGCGCGTCAGTGAGCGGGTAGCGCACGCTCGGGAACACGAGGTGCTCCACCTGAGGATGCGCACGGCGGGCGGGCGCACGGGGCAGCAGCGTCACACACACACGCACACGCACGCGTACGAACACACACATAGGGTGTAAAACACACGCACACACACACACACACACATATATAGGGCGCGGCACGGTATACGTATACGGTATATACCGTATGTATATCGTGACGGTATAAATACCGTATACGGCGGGATGTGTACCGTATACAGCATTTTTTTTGGAAAACAAGTAAAAGGCGTAAAGGCTCCAACTCCCTTGAAACTGCATGGATTTCGATGATTCGACTTGCAATGGACAGCTAATGACAAGGGCTATCCAGAACAGCGCTTGGACGCAGCATATGATGGAGGGAAGAATATGGTGATTGCATGGAACGCAGGGACGCTCCGGCTGCCATGCAGTGAGAAAAACCTAGTTCTGTGTTTCCTCTAAACCAAACATAGCAAAGTATGCTTGTTAGAGTGGATTTGTGATGCCCATCATGTCAGGCATCCGAATCCACCGTTCCTATCTCAATCGGATCAAGGAATCACGGGTACACACGTATACCCTTGTATACGGTATACGGTATACGGTATTATACGGTCTACGGGCCCACGTATACGGTATACTGCCGCGCTCTACACATACACACACACACAAGTATACACACACACACAAACACACACACACACGCATGCACGCATGCAAGCACATGCACATAGGGGTTTGCTTGAACCCTTAACGCGCACACAAACCTGAATTTGCACGGACGCGCAGTCCCCCCCCCCACACATACACACCAATACACACACACACATACACTAGGCAGCGATCGCACTGGCAGTGGAACCCATATGCCTGCAACAGCGCCGCAAGCCGCGCCGCCACCTTCCTGAAGTGCCCCACACACACACCCCACCAGGCAGCGGTCGCACTGGCAGTGGAACCCGTATGCCTGCGACAGCGCCGCGCGCCGCGCTGCCACATGCCTGAAGCGCCCCCTCCCCATGTAGCATGTCGTCAGCTCCTGCGCGTGTGGAGTATGTGCCGCAAATAGTGTGCTCAGGAACATCACTATACTGTCGCTCTGTGGCTGTCGCTCTGTGGCTGTCGCTCTGTGGCTGTCGCTCTGCGGCTGTCGCTCTGTGGCTGTCGCTCTGCGGCTGTCGCGCTGTGGCTGGCGATGTGTGTGGCTGCGCTTCGGCACCTGTCATATTTGAACTTGGCCCAAGTCTAATCACTTTCGAAATCTCTGCACAGGGTTTTCCTTGCAAGGAGTGTGTGCGGCGGCGGAATCTCCCCCGCTCCCTCTCCCTCCCTCACCCGACACACGCATGCACCACTACCACCAGATCACAGCATGAGCATGAGCAACACACACACACACACACACACACACACACACACATGCTGAACACATACACACATGCTGAACACACACACACACACACACACATGTTCAACACACACACACATGCTGGACACACACACACACACACACACATGCTGAGGGGTAAGGGACTGACCAGACAGACAAACAGAGCAACGGTCTGGAGTCAGTAGAGACAGACAGCGTTCTGAGAGCTACATGGCTCTCTCTGCTCAATCAGTCAGATCAATAGTGTGCATCAATGAGGTGCACGATAGGCTGTGTACTTCAGCTCAGCAACACACACACACACACACACACACACACAAACATGAAGGTTACACACACACACATATGCATGCACACACACACACACACACACACACACATGTGCGCGCACGCGCGCGCACATCACACCACCCACCTCGCCCTCTGACACCGGGCGCGCTGCGCGCAGCAGCAGCGCCCCGCCCACCACCAGCACCGACGTGTTTGGTGCGCACGAGTGGTTGAGCAGCGACAGGCGCGGCCACAGACCGGTGAACGCGAGCGGGTCAGTCTCCTGTGTGCATGTGTGCGTGTGTGTTTGTGGTGGGGGGACCGCTCGACCGCTCTTGACAGATGCCCGTATGCAGACCTCTGGAACGATATTGCCGTTATCTATGTAACGATCTGGAATGGAATAAGTGGTTGTGAGGGGTGTGTGGAGGGCGTCGTGGCGTCATGCCGAACAACGGGGGGCAGCTCCTTTCGTGCCAGTGGGGACCCACTGGCGGATCTGCACTGGCCAGCACGACGCTCCGACACAACAGCTCCTCCACAACAGCCGTGCGCAACACCACCGTTCCCCACCCACCCGCAGCTCTGCCAGCGCGGCGTCCTCGCTGTCCTCCCCATAGCTGTTGCAGCTCACGGCCTCGGCGACCGCGTCCCCGTCAGGCACCACCGACACGATGCGTAATCCACCGCCCGGGGCGACCGCTGCCACAGTGCCGCTCCCTCCTCCATCTCCACCACACGCTGCTGCTTGCCCCGCCTCGTCACCACCCTGCTCCTCTGCGGCCTCCGCCATCAGAGACGCCGCCGCTGACGCGGCGGCCTTGCCGCCGCCGCCTCCACCGCCTGCACCACCCCGCGACGCGCGCAGCAGCGCGACCCACGCCGCCGTGCTGCCGCTGCCGCTACAGCTACCGCTGCCACTGGCCACCACGCCCGCCAGCTCGTCGTTGGTGGGCGGGAAGCCGGGCGGGCCGTACGCGACGCCGAGCGGTCGGTCGAGCAGCACGAGGTCCCCGGTGGCCAGGCTACAGGTGGCCTCTAGGCCCAGGCCCTTGCCTGCGCGCATGTGTGCGTGGGTATGGGTGAAGCGAGCGCACCATGGCACGCTGTGGGCTCATGCGCCGCGATGCAATGCGCGCGATGCGGCGGTACGGGCTAGCCCTGCCGCTGTCGTTTCTCTTTGAACGAAACCAGCAGAGACAATGCGTGTGCTGCATCACACACACACACACACACACACACACACACACATGCATGCACACACGCAAGCACGCACGCACAGACGCACGCACACACGCACGCACACACGCATGCACACACGCATGCACACACACCTGGCGTGTACACCGGCCGTGCACGCACTGGCTGCGGCCCCGGCACGTATATCTGGGAAGTGTAGAGCGCCCCCAGGTCCAGGTCCTCCACGCTGCCATGTGCTGATACCGCTGCACCACGGCACCGCCGTTGTCGTGGCCTGAAGCACACGGCAGGCATGGTGGTGCATGGCACGCGCACACGCCATGCAGCTGCAGCGCATGGCGTATGCTGTGGGCATCTCATGCCGTGCTGGCGAGCTGCGACAACGTGCGGCGCCCCTGGGCTCTTGCATGGCTAGTGTGGACTGCCAAAACTGAGGAATCTCCATTCGCCATCGCCATCGCCGTGGATACCGCGTGCTGGCTGTGACTAGCCCGCCGCTCACCCCTGGCTGGGGTGAGCGGACGCGACCGCCCAAAAGTCTTCAAAAAGATGCATGGCGTGGCTCAGGTGAATGCATCGCCGTGCATGCTGTCGGCATGCACACTGGGTATCAAAGGGTATCAGGGCGCTTCAGCATCAGAGCAGAGCGCTGCTCGTTTGTGCCGCGTCGTCACTTGACCCTCCCCCGCAGTGCCACGTCCTGGACCACGGCGCTGGGCAACACCAGCATGACCTCACCATGAGCACGAGTGGCACGCTGGACGTCCAGCGCTTGGCGAGCCAACTGGAGCAGGCGCACCCATGCCAGGATGAACAAGCCATGCGTGCACGCATGGAGCATGGTCGCCCCTGCCCCATGGAGCTGCACGCGGCCGTGGCGCTTGGCCAGGCAGATGTGGTGCGTGAGCTGCTGCAGGCGGGCGCGCGGATAGACGAGGTGGGTGGCGCTGGCACCTCGATGCCTCTCCTTCCTTCCCCCAACCCCTGTCTGCCGCGCGTGCACACACCCTCACACACACACACACCCACACACGCACACACATGCCCACACCACACATCGAACACAGGTGGATGCGTCTGGCCGTCTGCCGCTGTGCCACGCGCTCGCTGCCCTGTCTCGCGATCTGCACCCGCACCCGTGCGCCCGCCCGATGGTCGAGCTGCTGCTGGAGCGCGACGTCGCGTTTCGAGCGCGGCAGGCAAGGGGCCAGGATGCGTACTCGAAGCTGGCGGCCCTTTTGAAGAGGCAGCACCGCTACCCCCAAGGTAGGTAGGGGGAGAAGTTGGCAACCAGCTAGGAGCCCACTCACACCCAAACTGCCGTGACTGCCCTAGATGTGGGTAAAAACTCTGATCGCGCGTGACCCGATCGCGGCATAAGCCCCTCCCATGTCTGTCACCCTCCTGGTGTCCCCCGCAGAGCTCGGCTGCCCCTGTCGTACGTGCACCAGCGTGGTCGAGTTACGTGTGGCGGAAAGCGACGCGTCGCGCGCCCTGCGCTCGTGCGTCGGAACCGCCGCCCTGCCCGTCGCCGTGCATGCGTCACATGCTGTGACGTCCACGTGTGACATCGTGTGGGTGCTGCAGCTGCTTCAGACGCGCGGTGCCCTGCTTGATGGGCAGGACACAGACGGTCTCACCGCGCTGCACCATGCTGCGCGGCTCGGGCGAGCGTCCGATGCGCGCTGGCTGCTCGCGCACGGTGCAAGGGCGGACGTGCCCGACTGGGAGGGCCTGCTGCCGCTGCACCATGCGGCGGTGGCCGGGTCGGCTGACGTCGCGAGTCTGCTGCTCGATTCAGGCAAGGGCAGCAGCAGCAACAGGAGCAAGGGCGGCGGCGCGCAGCTGCTCGACGCGCACACAGTGCGCTACCTCTCGGCCGACTCGCTCGATGCGCAGCGTGGACCAGGCACTGCTGCTGCGGTTAGCGCTGCCGCCGCCGCCGCCGCTGTCGCCTTTGCAAAGCAGGGCGGCCGGCGCAATGGCAATCGTGGCGGCACGGGTGGAGGACCATCACCAGGAGGAGCAGGGGGAGCGCTCGACCCCAGCGGCCTCGTCACATCCGGTGGCTTTAGCGCGCTTGCGCTCGCAGCGTGCCACTGCCAGGCAGGCATGGTGGAGCTGCTGCTGCAGCGGGTGCGTGTGCAGTGTGCATATGCTCGTGTGTGCATGCGCTGTGGTAGGCAAGGCATGCGTGTCTTTCTGGTGCATGCTGGGTGCTGTGAGTCTTGAGCTGCATGCGCACCCGCACACACGTGCCCTCGCCTGCAGGGTGCCGAGTTTGACGCCCTCAACGCGGCCGACTGTTCAGCGCTGGCTGCGGCGGCCGACCGCGGTGCGGGAGCCATCTGCGCGGCTTTGCGCGCGCGTGCCAGCGGCAGCAGTGGGCCGGCCGCGGCGCAGCTGCTGGCATCTTCCGGGGCTGCTGTTGCCGCGTTACCCAGCGGCGGCACTCAGGAGGCTGGCGCCAACGGGGGCGCACTGGCAGAGGCGTGGCGCCGCGGCGTGGTGGAGCAGCCTGAGCTGCCTGACGTGCCGGGTTCTGGGTGCCTGCGGCAGCAGCATCCGCTCTCGGGTGCGGACACCGACGGTGCCGCTGCCAGCGATGCACCATCAGAGCAGCAGCCTCGGCTGAGCTGGGCGGCACGGGCGGCGTCAGCAGCGGCACGCGCTGCGGCTGCAGCCGCCACACGCCTTTCCCGTAGTGGCGGCGGCGGCAGCCCCGCTGCCCTGCCGTCCGCGCCGCGGGCATCAACTCTGCTGCCTGCCGCCACAGCCAGCGCCGGCACGCCTGCAGCTCTCGTGGGTGCGGCTCCTGGGGAGCCTGAGGCAGAGTCGAAGAAGAGAAAAGGCAAGAAGGCGATGGTGCTGTCGCTGGAGGAGCTGCAGGCGATGGTGCTCGGCAGGCCTGTGCCCGGCGCGGCTGCGGGTGCTGTGCCCAAGCCGGCCGCCGGGCAGGCGCACGCGCAGGCGCAGGCTGCCACTACTGCGGCCTCCTCTGCCACCGCCACTGCAGGGCAAGGTGCAGTTGCGACAGCACGCGGTCCCGATGCGGGTGGGCTATGTACATCGCCGACGCCTGCTTCCGCGTCCGCGCTGGTGAGGCTGGCGCCAGGCCTCGCGCGCGAGCTCAGCATGGACTGCATGGTGTCCAGCTGCCTCGCCTCGTCAGACGACACAGCCGGCAGCGAGCAGCTCGTCCTCGGGTTCCAGGGCCCGTCGTTCTCTTCGTGTCTCTCCAGCATGGTGCTGCCGCCCGGCGCCAGCTCCGCGCACTCCCCGCCTGCCGTGCGCGGTGCAGCATCCGGCCAGGCGCTGGACCTCGGCATCTGTGCGGTATCGCCGTTTGGCAGCTGCGGGCACCGGCGCTACAGCCCCCAGACGCACGACGACCTGCTGCACCCTGGTGGCGCGCCGCACCATGACCACCACGAGGGCGTGGGCGTGCACCTGGAGATGTCGCTCGTGCACATGGAGGGAATCGTCGCGGCGGTCGTCGACGATGGCGCCGCGGGCACACCACGCGGGGGCGGAGGACCCAAGCGCCAACCCAGCGGCCTGGGCGTGCTCAGCCGTGCGATCGGACCGAGCGCGGCCGACCCACCCGCTCTGATGGGCGGAGGGAGCGGCAGCGGCACCGCTGCCCTCTCGCCCGTGGGCAGTGCAGCGACGCCCTCTGCCGGTGTCAAGCTGCCTGTTGGCAGCGCGGCGCCATTGTCGATGAGGGCGCCGCGCGCAAACGTTTGGGCCGGCGGTGGCGCGCCACCCTCGTCGCCTCCGCTCCACAAGGACAGCGAGGTGCTTGCAGGCTGGTGCTGCGACGGCAGCGGCGGCAGCGCGGCGGGCGCCACGCCGCCGCCGCTTGGTGGCGGCGAAGCATCAGGCAGCGGTGCTGCTCTTGCTGCCGCCGGCGCGAGCAGCGGGTCCGAGGCGCTCGCGATGCTGCGCCCGCGCACGTGCACTCTGGCCGACGCGTGGCGCGACGCCGGCTCCTCCTCTCCCTACTGCTCTGCACCCAACTCGCTCAGCGGCGCAGACCTCGCGGCCGCTGCAGCCTGGGGCGACGTGCTGCGCAGCCAGCAGCAGCAGGCTCCAGTGGTTGCAGCACTGGCAGCAGAGGCGACAGGTGGTTGGCAGGAGCTCGCTAGCAGCGAGTCGAGCGGGCCGCCACTCGCGCGTCGCTCGCTCGGCGGAGGCCCCCCCGTGCCGCTGCCACTGTCACCGGGCCTGTGGTCGACACCCAGCAGCGTTGCGGGTGGTGCGGGCGTGCAGGCGTCGGCCGGCAGCAGCAGTGCGCACACGCCGCACACGCCACGCCTGCCCGACCTGCCCGCCACACTGTTCGACCACGACAGCGACGACCGCCTCGCGCAGTCACACCAGGAATTTGTGGCGCAGCAGGCGGCAACGGCAGAAGGGACCTCCCACTGGCCGCAGGAGCACGGCGGTGGCGGCGGCGCGGGCGTGGGTGCGGGTGCGGCAACAGGACCCCTGCGCACGCCCGTGTCCGCGCGGCGCCGCGCCCCTCAACTCGGCGGTGGCGCGGGCGTGGGTGGCGCAAGCGCGCCGCCCGAGGCAGGCGGTGGTGGGCCAGCGGGCGGCGCGTATGTCGGCCACAGCGGCGGCGGTGGTGGCTGGGGGCACGGGCACGGCGCGCCGTCACCAGCTTCGATGCCAGGGATGCACTCCCACGGGCACGGGCACCCTTTGCATCATGGTGGCGTGCCGCCTGGGCCTGGGTGGCACGGCAGCCCAGGTGTCGGGCCTGGCGCGCTGGCTAGCTGTCACCCGGGCCACCCGATGCACAACCCCCACCACGCGCACGCCCACCACTACCCCTTGGCTGGCATGGGCATGATGATGGGCGGCGGAGGCGGCGGCGGGGGCGTCTACCCCCCTGGGCCGCACGAGGGCATGCAGGGCGGCGTCGGTGGCGCTCCTACTCCCCTGTTTACGCCACCACCGTCGGCGTACTCGCGGCACGGTGGCCCGCAGCGCATGGTTGCACCAAGCCCGCCAAAGCCGGCGAGCAAGGCGCTCGCAGTGCGCCCTCCGCCGGACAGCAATCAGCGTGGGAAGGGGTCGAGCTTGCGGCCGTAGATCATGTCGTGGCGCCCAGGTCTTCCATGCACCGCGCACACTCTCGTAGTCATATCTGTATATCTCGCATGGTCGCGTCGCGGCAACTTTTGATGACGGACCAGCACCTGCCTGCCTGAAAGCCTTTCATGATGCACCTGCCTGAAAGCCTTTCATGATAAGTGGCACAGGCTGGGCAGGCTAGGCAGTAAGAGGGGAGGACGGTGTTCACTGTGATCCTAGTGAGGCTGACCGAGCTCAATTTCTTTACAACTTTAGTGGTTAGCAACCCAACCAGTGGATGAAATGCAACAAGCTAAGCTGGCATCGGTCGGCCCGTGCGTATAAGCTGAGTGTCTACCAGGACGCCGCTGTCGTCCCTGCCGTGCCCCCCCCTTCTACCCCTGCCCTGTTGCAATTAATTTGGTGTCAGCGCCTCACGCACTTTCTCCTTCTGCGCTGGCGTGAGCGAGCTTGGGAACTGGACCTCGAAGTTGACAATCAGGTTGCCACGCGCGCCCGGGTCCTTGGACATGGGCATGCCCTGGTTGGCAACGACCTTGACCATGCCGGGCGTTACCACGTCTGTCAGCGGGATGTCGAGGTTCCTGCCATCGATGCCAGGCACCCGCACAGTGCCGCCCGCGAGCGCGGTTGCGAGCGGCACGCGCGCCGTCACGACCAGGTCGTTGCCCTTGCGCGTGAAGCGCGGGTGCGGGGCCTCGCGCACGACGAACACGAGGTCGGCGGGCGGCATCCCGTTGCGCGTCTCGTTGCCCTTGCCCTCAAACGTGATGCGCGTGCCCTCCTTCCACCCCGCCTTGACATTGATCTCCAGCACCTCTTTGATCGGCATGCTGCGCCCAGACGCGCCGTCGACGACGTTGCGCGTGACCGCGAGCTTCTTCACCACGCCCGTGAACAAGTCCTCGAGCGACAGCTTCAGGTCGGCCTCGGTCTTCGCGGGCGCTTGCGGCCGCCCCATGCCAGGCATGCCGCCAAAGCTGCCGCCGCCGCGAAACGCGTCGCTCATCGGGACGTCGCCCCCGCCGGCAAACATGTCCGCAAAGGGGTCGCCCCCGTGGCGCATGCGCTGGCCGCCGCGCCCAAAGCTCCCGCCGCCGCCCATGCCGCCCATGTCGAACCCGCTGCCACCAGCGCCTCCGAAGAACGAGCGGAAGATGCGCTCGGCTGTGTCGTTGTCGACGCCAGAGTACGCCTGCTGGCCACCGCCCATGCCGCCAAACCCGCCGCCCGGGCCGCCGCCGCCGCCGCCCTTCAGACCCTCCTCACCAAACTGGTCGTAGATCTTTCGCTTTTCAGCGTCGGAGAGCACGTCGTAGGCCTGCGTATGTGAGTGTATGTGTGTGTGTGCGCGCGTTGTCGGTGTGTGTGTGTGCATGTGTGTGTGCGTTTGTGTGTGTGTGTGTGTGTGTGTGTGTGTGTTGTATGTGTGTGTGTGCATGCACACGCGTGTGTGTGTGTGAGTGCGTGTGTGTGTAGACCTCCCCAGTAGCCTGTCCCCGCGGGTGACATCCAGGTGCACAGTTTGCAGCGCATGGGATTTTAGAAGGAGGTTCCTAGGCGTGTGTGTAGGCATGTACTCAAATGCAAACAATGCACGCTGGCGCTTGCAAACACAGCAGCGTGTGGATGCTTGCGTGGTATGAGCATGCACTCATGCACACACTGTGACAGGGCTCGCATGCATGCTGCTCGCATGCATGCATGTTCCAGGAAGAGACTAGAAGGAACTGCTGTCAGTCACGCCCTCTCTCCTTCTCACTCTCTCTGCATGTGCAGCGTCCTCACCTCGGAGATCTTCTTGAACTGTTCAGTAGCCTTGTCCTTGTTGTCGGCGTTCTGCGTGGCGGGGAAGACGCGAAGATCAATACATGCCGACTCAAGCCTACACCCCTGACCCCTGGCCCCTGCACGCCCCCCTGCCCACCTTGTCCGGGTGCCACTTCATCGCCAGCTTGCGGTAAGCCTTCTTGAGCTCATCCTCGCTCGCCCCCTTGGCCACTCCGAGGTCGCTGTAGTAGTCGCGCGCTGGCATTTCAGCCACGTGGGAAGATGATGGTGCGAGGGTGTAGTGGTGTTTTATAACGCGCTGGAAGAGAGAGCGGATGTGTGGGCGCCCCATACCGGCGCAGCCCAGAAGTTTTTTTGTTTTTGGCGCCTTAGAGCCCCTTACACTAGTCCAGTGCCCGAGGAGCCTCTTGGTGGCGGAGGCAGCAACAACAACAACCCCTGCCACATCACCACCACACACGCCTCTGGCGCATGCAGCCCAGCAGCACACAGCCGTTGCTTCAGCCCGTCCGCATTGACGCCCCGGGTGGGGTGAGCCGGGGTATTGGAGGATACCCCTGCAAGCCCATGCGCATGCATGCAACACACACAAGCCCGTGGACCATCAGCACCAGCAGCAGCACCAGTAAGCTCCCACCCACACACCATCAATGGCATCGCCGCCGCCGGACCCATCACGCCGGGTGTCCACCTCTGGCGGCTCCCATGGCTCGCCCGAGCTGTGCGCCAGCCAGCAGTACGCTGCGTTCGCTGCAGTCTTTGGGGTTGGGCGCGCGTTTGGAGAGTTTGGCTCCAACCCCAAGCGCAAGCGCTCGCCATGCGCAACGGGGCCGATGTCCGACCCTGACATCGAAGGGGGGTCTGGACACCAGGCGAAGCGCTACCTGTCCGAGGTGCGCTCCGCCCATGCGTTGCTGCCATGCGTGCCACCACCACTGAACCCCCACCCCTACACACGCAATCACACGCACACATCACCAACGTGGCCTGACACCCGCTGATGCACGCGTGCGCGCTCGCAGATGATGGCCAACGGCCTCAGCCTGCACATGAACCTCGACGACGACGACCCCCCGCCGCCCAGCCGCATAGAGCGGCTCGGGTCGTCCCGCATAGAGCAGCGCCTTGGGTCGGACGCCGATGACCTGATGCTCACGGCGAGGTCTGGCAGCCCGCCGCTGAGCGGCGGGGGTGGGGTGTATGGATACCTCGCGCCCGGAGGGGGCGCCTTCTCAAACAGTGGCGGGGCTGGAGTGGTGCACTGCGGGGCATCGCCGTCGCTGCATGCTGCGTGGACGCAGCAGCAGTCGGCGGCCGCTGGCACCGCTGGCGCGTCATCCGACACAGACATGCATGGCGAGGCGGGCGCGTCGGCGGCGGGGCAGCAGCAGTGGGCAGCAGCGGGCGGCAGCGGCGGGGCTGGCGGGCAGGCGCAGCAGACGCAGCAGCGGCAGCGGCCGACCGGCCTGCGCGTTGACACGCCGTTGTGGCGCTATGGCAGCGCGACGGGAGGCGGTGGGGGCGGCGGAGCGCCTTGTCTGTCCCCACGCGGCATGCACGTGGGCGGTGGGCTGCACCACCCGTCGTCGCGCGTGCCCGGCGGCGCCAGCGTCAGTGGCGTTGAGTTTGTTCCGACCAGCCCGAATGGCGACGTGCGGTACCCACTCGACCTGCGCAAGACCGCGCTGCTGCGCTCGCTGCTGCTGCGCACCGACGAGGCGACGTCGTTGGCAAGCGGCGGAGGCGGCGCTTCGGGCGGTGGTGGGGGTGCGGGGGCGGGGGCCACAACCCCCCCGGGAGGGGGAGGGGCGGGGCAGCGCGATCTAGGTTTGGACTCGGTGCTGGTGCCGCTGCACGCGCCGCCTGATGGCGGCGGTGGCGGTGACGGCATGGAGGTTGGGGAGGGGGCATCGCGGGAGGCGCCGACAGCGCAGCGTGTAAACGCTGTGCCCCTCTGTGCGGCGGCGCACAGTGTTGGAGGGCTTGGGCAGTGCGGGCGCCCGGCGGCGTCCTGGTCGGAGAGCGTCAACACGATGGAGACCGATTCGACGACCAGCAGGTGTGTGTGTGGGGGGGGCTGGGGGGGGATTGAGGGGGGCCTCTTAGTAGTACCGACCGCGTGCACACACAGGTCACTCCCCCCCCTCCCGCACTCACACGATGTGTGGCCCCACCCAACCCAGCACCGCCGCTCCCTCTCTATGCTCACGCTCACGCCCACGCTCACGCCCACGCTCACGCTCACGCTCCTGCCCGACTTGTGCGCAGCTCCATGTTTGACGAAGTCGAGCAGACCCACCGCATGAGCATGGCGGCGCCGCACGGCGGTGGCGCGATCGGCGGCGGGCCACCGGGCGGTGGGTTCTCGTCGCTGCTGGTTCGGCTCATGAGCACGAGCGGCGGCGGCGGCGGCAGCAGCAGTGATTCTGCTGGCGGTGCTGGCGCTGGGGAAGCGTCTGCTCTCGGAGGCCTCGCGGTGGGCGCGATGCCGCCGCCGCGCGTGCCGACGACCCACATCCCCCGCCATGCGCACACGCCACCGTGCGAGTCGCTGCCGCCCGCCCTGGTCCCGCTACCACCGATGCCGCCGTTCCTCCCGGCTGCAGCAGCAGCAGCAGCAGCAGCAGCGGCAGCGCCCGCACACCACCACCACCCGAGCAAAGGCATGGCGGCACTCTCTCCGCCGCCGCTCATCGTGTCAGGCGGCGGCACGGCCGACACCGGCGCCGCTCCGATGTCGTCGCCCGTGGACGGCGGCAGCTCCACCGGCTGGGTGCCGACGCCGGACACCGCCATCGGGCCGGGCCCCGACGCTGCTGCCGTTGCAACCGTGCACACGAGCCCCACGGGCGCAGCCGCACAGCACCCTACGTTTGACGAGGCACGCCTCGCCGCGCTTCGCATGCGGGCGGCCGCCGAGTCAGCGCAGCGTGTCGGCAAGCTTGAGGAGTACGCGACGTGGGTGCCGAGCCAGCTGAGCGGGCTGGGCGCGCGGCCAAACGGCGGGCGGCGGGTGTCTGCGTCGCCGACAGAGGCGTCGGCCGTCGCGGCGCTGCGAGCGTCGCGGCACAAGAGTGAGGACGGGCTGCGAGCGCAGCATCGCTGCCCCTGAGGTGCTTTACTCAGGCGCTGTACTGAGGTGCCCCTGAGGTGCTGTACTGAGGTGCTGTACTGAGGCGCGGGTGTTTGCTGGGCTTGACGCCGACTTGCACCGGGGGGTAGATAGATAGGGTAGCGCCACCCGCGCGCCGACTTCGTCTTCGGAGGCCTTGCGAAACAACTCTACGTGTACGTGCACGCACCTGCTGTGACGGGCGGGTGGCACCCCCGTGAGAGTGTGTCGTGATCCTTGTATCATATAATCATATCCATCATGATCGTATGGCAACTAGCTATGGGATCACAACTCTGCAAGAGCGCCACCTGCGGTGCCGCACAGCACAGCATCACCTTCAGTAGCGGAGTCATCAAAGGTCAGCAGAAGAGAGTGGATCACGCGGTGCTGAGGTAGCTCCGCACCCTGCTGCGGGGATTTGAGGGTGGAGTCCAAGGACCCTGAACAAGGTTGCTGTTTAGGGCGCGCAGGCGCAGGTGCAGCACAGTGATAATGCTATGTGTGGTCTTTCTAAGCCTCAACTCACGCCCCGGGGTCCTACGGGCGCGTACTTGTAAAAACTGTATAAACGATGTGTGATCTCTCGTTGCGGTGGGCGCCAGAGCACTGGCACGGTGCAGTAACTGGCGTGCACAATCAGTCACCACGCTGCAACCAGTCTCTCGCAGTGTCTGGCTGCTGCTGCACAACCATGGCTGTGAAAGCCTGGTCAATGAGCCGAGGCGTGCCTGCCAGCTGTGCAGCTGGCGCGCACGAGATGACGTCGTTTGTTACGACTGGACTGTTTGAGACGCCGCCCCGTGTGCCCCATGTTCCGGCTGACGGATGAACTCTTCACGAGGCCATCGTACTGGTCTTCCTTGCACCTGTGACACTGGGCCCTTGAGCAACGCCTCCCATCACCTTGGACATCTGCGTCTGCTATGCTGCGGCTCCGTCGCAACACGACGCAGCAGAAGAGCAGGGGCGTGCAGGGGAGGGGGGCATCACTGCAGGGCTCTCGCTGAGGGCAGGCTGACTAGCAGCAAGCAGCGCAGCTGCAATGCATGCAGATGAAGATACGCCTGCATGGCTATGTGCGCTGGCTACTAGGTCGGCGGATGGGTGGTCAATCAGCAGGCGCATGGCGCCCGCATGTGGGATGCTGTGGACACGAGGTCGAGCAGCTGCCCATGGATTGCAGCGCGTCGCCGTCAAGTGCGCCTTGCGGGCGTTGAGGAGCGGCAGCGGCCGCCACAGCACCGACACCGCCGTGTCGAGTCCGCTCAGTCTCGCGCAGACCTGTGTGTCGTGAGCGCCCGTGGGCGCCCGCGCGACCCGAGGTCCAGCGCCAGTGCCGCTTCCACCGTGGCAGCTCGCATCCACCGTGGCCGCACACCCGAAGCTCGCCCAACACCCCCCGCAGCTGACGCGCCACAGCCAGCTTACACGCCAGGAGGCCCACACCTCCTGGCCCGTCCATCGGAGGAATCCCACACACCGCGGCCCACCCGCGGCGCCCTCCCGAAGCCTGGGGGGGGGGAGAGGGGGCGGGCGGGCAGACTGGGCAGTACCCTAGTGGTGGATTGGAGGCCGGCCCGCTTACGCTGCCAGGCGGTCGGGACGTTGTGGTGCCACAAAAATGACACACGACAGCTTGACAGCTGTCAGTTGACCAGCAGGACGAAGATCTGGACCACCGCAGGCACTCTTGCTGAGTGACTGCGTTCTCAACCACTTTCAGAACACACACCAGATTCAGGAGACACCCAAGATCCTCCAGGATCTATAAGATCACCTGGTGATCCCTCAACACCAGAGGCCACAAAAGAAAAATAGAACAACAAAGGCGTCCACCTGGCTTCCACCCCCACACTTCCTACTTTGAAACCTCGCGACCCGGCTGCGCTTTAAAACACCAGTCCATCATGGTCCTGCCGAGCCGCCGTCCTGGCGGCTGCTACGACCGCTGATGATGCTCCTGAAGCAGGAGATCTGGATGGGGAGCTTGTGTTTGAGGGAGAGCTTGTCCTTGAGTCAGCGCACGCCGTGCTCTTCTCGCACGACCTGTGGAAGAAAGAGCTTTGGCTTTTGCTGTACCGCAGCAGCAAGGCCGCTCTGCGTGGCGTGAGCGTGGCCATGTGCGCGCAAGCGGACGGCTCCATCGAGGTCGTGGCTTCCTCGGCACACACGCCGATGCTGGACCTGAACCAGCGAGCGAGCTGAGACGCGCCCTCGTGCGTTGGCCGCACGTCCGTGACCTGATCCAGCTCGACC
This sequence comes from Chlamydomonas sp. UWO 241, assembly GCA_016618255.1. Classification (NCBI taxonomy): domain Eukaryota; kingdom Viridiplantae; phylum Chlorophyta; class Chlorophyceae; order Chlamydomonadales; family Chlamydomonadaceae; genus Chlamydomonas; species Chlamydomonas priscui. Next base: position 124,778 of record VFSX01000183.1, on the reverse strand, counting down.
TGGGCAGCGCCTCCACGCTGGCGCCACTCGCCACGACGTCGCTGGCAGGCCACACACGGCTGGCCCTGCACCATTTGGGTGGGGCGTGCACGTGCAGGCGGCGTGCAGGCGGCCTGGCGCCAGGTGGCCTGCGCAGCACAGCACGCCTTTTACTTGCTACACCTTAACGGCTCCAACTCCCTCAGTTTTGCATGGATTGCGTGAGTTACAGCTTATAAGCCTTTTCCTTGCGCAAACGTACGTTCAACATGTATGCGCTCCCTCACGTACGTACGTACGTGTACGGTCCATACGTATGTACGCGCACGACCGTACGCACCAACACTGCATAGACATGTCGGCGCTGGCTCCCTCTCAATCTTACATGGCAATTTGAATGGGAAATGGATGCACTCCACGGCAGCTGGTGTCGAGAACCTCACACTCGAACACCAGACCAGCTTCCACCGCTCACATCTGCTCATCATCAGTTGGTCGAAAAAAGTAATCGTCGGTCAGAGTCAGTTAGTCGGTGCCCCGCGGGTGCACACTGTAAACATCGCCAGTCAATCCATCGTCTGTCATCAGTCATTCGGTGCCTCAAAAGGGGGCGCTTGTGATTGCCCTGACTAACCGATCAACCGGTCAGTCACAGCGCCGCGCCCCTGCTGCTCGAGCTCCGCAGTCACCTGTGCCCTGGCCGTGGTCGGTGGGTAGAGTGCCGCGGCATGCGACGCCGCAAACGGCCCGAGTGGCTCCACGGCGGGCGCCGTGTTCGGCCGCTTTCGGGTGGTTGGGGGTGAGCCTTCTTGGTCCCTTCATGGTCCTGGCTTTACAGCCGGTTATACCTGGGGTCTGCCTCCGGCTGCTTCAGGGCTGAGTGTGGTGTCTGGCTTGCGGTGCTGCTTGCTTGGCGCCCACCACCTAGTGTGGGTGGCGTTACTGTGGGCTACTTTTGTAGGTTGACCTTTTGGTGGGCCGTGGGCCTGCTATCTGATAGTCCCGTTGGAACTTTGGAATTGATTGTGACCGCCGGCAGTGGATGTGTAACACTACTCTCTCTCTCCAAGGAGGAGGAGAGGAGGTTCTCCCTTGCGATGTGGCTGCGTGTGTGCACGCCGTGCGTGAGTGAGAGCTTGTCTCTGGAATGCCACCCCTCCCTGGGTTTTACAGGTTTTACACATACGCGTTAGGCTATTGTGAGGTGTAAAGAGGTTCTGGGGTGTAAAGAGCGAGTGCGGCTGTGTGGTGCAAAGAGCGAGTGCCTTGCGGCCCTACGAGACCCGACCCTCCTGAGCCACGGCAGAGTTGCCCCGGGGCAGCGGGTTGGCGCCGGGCCCGGTGACCCCGCTCGTGGGGGCTGGGCGGCCTCACCGTGCGCAATGCTACGGGCTGCACCTGCGGGGCTTCGAGGGGGCGTGCCGGGCGTGCCACACCGAGTATGTCACCGCCGCGCTCATGCCGAGTGGGACGCCCCGCTTAAGCCGCCAGCCCCGCCGTGGTCGAGGCGGGGCGCGCGTTCGTGGGGGTCGCTCTGCGTAGGGTGCGGCAGCTCGGCTACGACTGCACGCTCAAGGAGGCACTCTGGTGCGACACCCTCAACACGGTAGTGCCCGGCGCGGGCGCCGGTGCAATCATGCTCGAGGACCCTTGCCCCTGCGGCTGACACTCGACGCACGGCGCGCCTCCCTGATCTCATGCGGCGCTGCCCCACTAATTCTTGGAGTGCCGCGTCGCAACGGCGGTCGTTGGAGTTGTGCGCGCCAAAGGGCGTGCCGGCGGGGGCGCTGCCGCCACATCTGCCAACCGCCGTTGGTTCCGCAAGTGTGGGCTCATGACAGTGTGTGTGGGAGCTTTCACCATTACAACTGGACGGTGCAAAATGATGAGGCAATTGGGACATGGCTGTCTCTGTATGATCTGAATTGTTCTGACAACACAAACCTCGAGTGCGTGTGTGCATTCCTTGAGCATTTGCATCCACAGAACAGCCTCCATCCGCACCCCCCAATACAAAAACACAAAAACAATTGACAGTCGACAAGTGCATGCCATTGAGCGTGCCCCGGAAGCGAGACCGCTGAGCCTGCGGCGCACCCCTTCGCCTTCCCTTTTCCATCCTTTTTCCGTCTCCCCGCACATACAGTGAGCCCGGCGACCCCTCGGGGGTGTTTGGGAAGTACCACCGGCCGTGAAATCAATCCGTCTCCTGGTGCTAGTGCTGCGATGAGCAACCAGCCCTTGGCGACAGGCACGCAGGTGACCAATTAATTTCATTCGTTTCGGATCAACGACGGCGACACTTGCAGTCGATACCCAGCCTCAAGAGACCCTCCAGTGCATCATGGCTCTGACAATGGCGGAGCGGTTATGGGCACTGCCTTCACCGAGTTCCATCAGCAATGCTGATACGACCTCTTTCGTAATTCGTCTGAGCCATGCCCCAGCAGCTGCACCAGTTGAGGGATAGCACCAGCTGCAGCGATGGCGGCCGCATTGGCAGCGATCCGAGCGAGGCTGTTCAGTGTTGCTGCCACCACGAACTGCACGTCAGGGTGAGAGGCGGGACCCAGCAGCTGTGTCAAATGAGGGATGTCACCAGTTGCAGCGACGGTGGCTGCATTCTCAGCGGTCGCAGCGAGGCTCAACAGTGTTGCTGCTGCCGAGAAGTGCACGTCAGGGTGAGAGGCATGCTCCAGCAGCAGCACCAGTGGAGGAATGGCGCCAGCATCAGCAATGGTGGCCTCGTTCTCATCGGTCGCAGCGAGGCTGCTCAGTGCCCCACCTGCCATCTTCTGTACACCATCTGGAGTGTCAGGCCCCAGTAGTTGCATCAGTGGAGGGATAGCACCGGCAGCGGCAATGGTGATGCTATTCTCAGCATTCCAGCCAGGCGCGCCAATGTTGCTGCTGCAGACCCCCGCACATCAGGCGGAGAGTCCGGTCCCAGTAGCTGCACCAGTCGAGGGATCGCGCCCGCTGCAGCAATGGCGACCGCATCATCATCATTCACAGCGAGGTTCCTAAGTGCATGTGCTGCCACCCCCTGCACATCACCTGGAGAGCCAGGCCCCAGCCCCCCACCAACAGCGGGATGGCACCGGCAGCAGCGATGTCAACCACGGTCTCATTCACCGAATGGCACATGCACATCAGTGCGCCTGCTGCCTCCCTGTGAACGCCATCTGGAAGGCCAGCCTGCAGTAGCTGCACCAGTGGAGGGATGGCGGCGGCAGCAGCGATGGTGACGGCATTCTCAGCAGCAATCTTAGCGAGACACCACAACGTTCCTACCGCACGCTCCTGCACCATGGGTGGAGAGGCACGCCCAAGCAGCCGCACTAGCGGAGGGATGGCACCAGAAGCGATTCTCATCATTATAGGCGAGGGAGATCAGCACTCGTATCGCCGCCTGCTGCACGTCCCCTGGAGAGCCAGATGCCAGCAGCTGCACCAGGGGAGGGATGGCGCCGGCAGCAGCGATGGCCACCAGGCTTTCGTCATCTCGATCGTCCTCATCACGCCCACAGGCTGCCTCAAGTGTCGCCAGAGCTCGAAGCTTTTGAGCAGGACGGGACTCGGCAGCGACATGCGCACCACGTTCCGCAATTCCCGGCGGGAGGGAAGTGGAGGCACCGCGTGCGTGGCTGCGTGCGGAGGAGGCGTGAGCGCGAGCCATGATCAATGCATGGGGTTGCATGCTACCATAGGGCAGCCTCGCGTGCATGCGAGCCCCGATTCAACAGATCCAGCCTCTGGCCAGTCCTTCTGTGCGGCATGTGAAGCATGCGTGTCATAACGCGCTGCAGGAAGGCTCGCGCGCTTGATGGGCGTGGGGTTGCATGCAGCTGTCCACTCACGCCTGCTTGGCGCGCGTGGGTATGCTATCGATGGTGACGCTTCGCAGGCGCGCAGGCGGAGACGTGCGGAGGCGACAGCAGGGAAGCTGGACTGAAGACGGGGCGTCGACGAGTCAGGACCGCAGACACTTGCCGCAGCCAGGCGTGGTTGGCCAGCCAGGCGTGGTTGGCCGTGTGATTTCGTGTGATTCGAATCGCACGCAGCTGAAGGTGATTCGATCGCACACCGGGGGTCGTGAATCTTATTCACACCTCCTCCACCACCGGAAGCGGTTAAGTCGGCCCTTGGCTGGGCCAACGTGCCTTGGGGCCTGGCTATATCCAACGTGCCTTGAGACCCGGCGATATTTAACGCTGGGAGCAGATGCCTCTGGAAGGACACAGGGAGCACCTGCACACCCTGGGGAAGCGCACACAGTGTGTGCCACACAGACCGTGTCATGGTGCGCACACCATGCTGCTGATGATGGATGTTGCAGACAGGGACACCTCTAAAGGTGCATAAGACCGTGCTCGGCGTGTATCGTCCGAGCACCCTTCCCATCTCGGAGGACCCAGGGGCGTGAGTGAAGGCCAAGACTCAGGGAGCTCTACTAGGAGAGCCCGCAAGGCCACGCAGCGCGCCAGGCTACCAGGGGGTTTCTTCAGAACATCAAGTGTGTTCTCAAAATTGAGAGGACCACTTGCTTCTGAGCTGAGCTTGAGGGAGAGAGGGGTGGCTGAGGGGAGGAAGAGAAAGAAAGCTGAAAGGAGAGTGACTGAGGCAGTGCAGGAAGGGGGGGGGGGGGCGCGAGGAGCTGAAGAGGGAGAGGAGAGCACACACACACTCACTAAGTCGAGGGAAAGAGGGGGAAGGTTACACGAGCCTCAAGACTTCCTCTTGGTTAAGCTCTATATTTTTATGGTTCTTGTCTGGGCATTTACTTGTGCATAGATTTTTCAAGAGCACCAAGGGCACGTCGTGTTGCCTCTCTCCGGCCAAACCCCGGATCCTGCGCCTGCCGTGTGCCTCTCTTTATCTCAGTCGTGTCATGTATCTGTTAAGTCCCCGGCGCCCCCCCCCCCCCCCCGCGCTGCTCGTCATCCTCATCCACATCATAAAAACCACCACCACCAAACTGTCTACTGTCTACCAGCGCCCCCCGAGCCTACTTCAGGGAGAGCCTACAGGAAGAGCCCCGGGAAGCGCGAGTTGCGCATCGACGGGCGGCGCCCCGATTCGAGCATCTCGCGCCCTGCGCGCACCTGTGGAAGAAGGCAGCAACAGCACGGGCATGCATTAGACGAAGAGGGAGAGAGAGAGTGAGGGAGAGATGGTGAAGGGAGCCAGCAGCAACAGGCATGTGTGCGTGAGACTAAGAGAGGGTGAGAGAGTGTGTGTGTGTGAGAGAGAGATGGAGAAGAAAGGCAGCAGCAACAGGCATGTGTGTGTGCGACAAACAGGGTGAGAGAAAGAGTGTGAGAGAGAGAGCGAGGAAGAGAGAGAGGTTGAGAAAAGAAACAACAGCAACGGGCATGTGTGTGAGACAAAGAGTGAGAGAGTGTGAGAGAAGAGACACAGAGTGAGTGGGTGTGGCGTCACCGAGCCATGCATGCGCATAGTACTAGTACGCACGTACGCACGCGCATGCTCACACACGCACGCGCATGCTCACGCGCGCACGCTCCCGCCGGCCCCGCCCCACCTTTGCGACCAGGCGCATCTTGTCCATCGCGATAATGCGGCAGCAGCCGCCAATGTCGAGCTCGGTGAGGATGGGCAGGCGCAGCAGCGCCGACACCGCGTCGTGCGTGAGCGCTGTCGCGCCGCACAGGCTCAGCTTGAGCGGCTGTGTGTGTGTGTGTGTATGTGTGTGCGCGTGCACGTGTGTGTGCAGCAGTGCCGACACCGCGTCGTGCGTGAGCGGCTGTGTGTGTGTGTGTTGGCGCGCGCATGTGTGTTGTGTGTGTGTTGTGTGTATGTTTGTGCGTGAGCGCAGTCGCGCCGCACAGGCTCAGCTTGAGCGGCTGTGTGGTTGTGTGTGTGTGTGTGTGTGTGTTTTGTGTGTTTGTGTCTGCGCGCGCATGTGTGTGCTGTGTGTGTGTTGTGTGTGTGTGCGTGAGCGCGGTCGCGCCGCACAGGCTCAGCTTGAGCGGCTGTGTGTGTGTGTGTGTTTGTGTGTGTTGCGTGCATGTGTGCGTGTGTGAGCGCGGTCGCGCCGCGCAGGCTCAGCTTGGGCGGCTGCGCACGTGTGTGTGTGTGTGTGTTGCGTGTGTGTGTGCGTGTGTGTGTGCGCATGCATGTGTTCGTGTGTGTGTGTGTGTGAGCGCGGTCGCGCCGCACAGGCACAGGCTCAGCTTGAGCGGTTGGGCACGTGTGTGTGTGTGTGTGTTTTGTGTGCGCGCGCGTGCGCAGTAGCGCCGACACAGCATCGTGCGTGAGCGCGGTCGCGCCGCACAGGCTCAGCTTGAGCGGCTGTGTACGTGTGTGTGTTGTGTGTGAGTGTGTGTTGAGTGTGCGTGCACGCGCGTTTTGTGTGTGTGTGTGTGTGTGCATGTGTGTTTTGACACCTAAATCCCACCTGCATCTCTGCCGCGACCACGCTCCAGCGGTTGCAGATCGAGTCCACGAGTGCCTTGACGCCGTCGTTGTCGACGTGCGAGTACGACGAGCGCGAGAGCGTGGGCTGCTGCTTGTAGATGAAGCTGTCGAGGCGCATCTCCATGAGAGGCAGCATGCCAATGACGCGCAGCTGGTCTGAGCACAGCGTAAAGTTCTTGACAATCAGCTCGAGCACCTGGCGCGTGTGTGTGTGTGTGTGTGTGCGCGCGCATATGTGTGTGTGATGCCTGGTCCGAGCACAGCGCGAAGTTCTTGACAACCAGCTCGAGCACTTTCGCGCGGACATGGATGTTTGCAGGAGTGTGTGTGGGGTGGGGGTGGGGGTGGGGGTGCTTGTGTGTGTGTGTGGTGGTGTGTGTGTGGGGTGCTTGTGTGTGTGTGAGATGCCTGGTGGTGTGCCTGCTCTGATGTTGTGCCTGCTCTGATGTTGTGCCTGTGGTGCTGAGGGTCAGCGTGAATTTCTTGACAATCAGCTCGAGCACCGTTGTGTTAGCAGGAGTGAGGGTGGTGGTGCTTGTGTGTGTGGTGTGGTGGTGTGTGTGTGTCAGTGATTTTCTTTTCAAAATATTTAATTAATTATTCCACAGCCGGATTTTGCTTTGACCGTGTTGACCGTTGACCTCCCGTTGACCGTTTGTCATCATATAGAGGACTTTTGAAAGCTCTGGACGAGCTCTATCTGGTGGGCTTGCCAGACTTCCAATCCTCTGAATCGGTTTAGCTGTGTCCAAGTTCAAAGTATAGCCAGAATACAGCCAAATGGCTGTGTAGAGCCGAAAAGGAAATCACGTGTGTGTGTGTGTGTGTGCGTGATGCCTGCTCTGATGGTGTGCCTGCTCCTCCTCAGGTTCAGGGGGGGGGGGAGGCGACACGCACGCCGGGCCCGTGCTGGGGCAGGAACTGTGATGGATGACGAGCAGCGCGGAGGGCGGGCGCAGTGGAGATACAGATACACGACACAACGGAGATTACACGGTAGGATACCGTACTGATCAGACGATGTAGTGAAAATCAGTTTGGGGAGATATTATTTTGCATTTAAGCGTGCTTTGGTGAAATACGCTTGGGGAAGTCTGGCTGCCGCATAAGCACTTGTGGATACACGTTTGGAGAGTTTTGTTCTGTTAATCTTTTTCTCCTGCCCCCACGTTACACTGGCTGACATCTATGAGCGGGCTGGAACTGGCCCGCTTCTCCTAGCCCACGCCTCCTGGACCCACTCCTCCTAGCCAATGAGAGACAGTGAGGGCACCTCGAGGGCACCTGTGCCACAAGCACCTCTGCATGGGTGCAGCCACCCCATGCAACCCCCATGCAGCCCCTAACCCTGCGCCCATCGAAAGTAAATCTTCTTTCCTAAGCATTTCTGAGGCATCGCAAGTGGTGGGACCTCAATCGGGAGTCCTACGAGCCAGCTGTTGCAGGAGTGTGGGGGGTTCACCCAACTCCCTCCGATGGCCGATACCGCGACCTGCCGAGCAGCAAGCCGATGATTTGGGACCTCCATCGCCTCACATTGCGATGAGCTTCGCATGCTCTGGGGCGGGGGGGCATGTTCATACCCCCACACATTTCGCTCTCCAGCGAACGCTACGGGTTTGGGGAGTTTCGGGGATGGAGTAAGGCCGTGCTACGAAGTTTGGGGAGTTCCCCAAACTGAGTTCCACCAAATCCTCTGATCAGTATGGTACGGGGTTTGGCTTGCTGCGCTCGCGCTCCATGCACAAGTACCTACCTTGAGCGACGGCACGTTGACAAGCGCTGCGAGCGCCTCGTCCAGGTGCGGCCGGCTTGCGACCTGGTAGCTCACGCGCTGCAGGTTGGGGCTGCGGGAGTATGTGCGTACGTGCGTGCGTGTGTGTGTGTGTGGGTTGATTTTACAGTCCGCCGGGCGCGTTTGATGGCGCATTTTACCCAATGTGTGTGTGTTTGTTTTACATGTGTGTGTGCGTGTGTGTGTGTGATTATTTGTGTGCATGTGTGTGTGTGCTGGTCTGCCGTCAGTGCTACCAGCTTCTTGATTTCCAGTGCCCCGCCTTCGACCGGCGCGCCCAGGAAGGGGGGGGCCTTTGTGGCGTGGACGGAGGGGGGGGGGGGCAGCGTATGCATGCTCTGTGCGCATATGCGTGTGTGTGCACATGCGTGTGTGGTTGCATCTGTGTGCGTGTGTGTGCGCTCGAGCGTCTCCGCCATCCCCTTTTCCTGGAACGCCCCAGCGTCGAGATCTCCGCCGTCCCCTCTCCTCGAGCATCGCCGCCATCCCCATCTCCTCAAACGCCCCACCGTCAAGATCTCTGCCGTCCCCTCTCCTCGAGCATCACCGCTGTCCCCTTCTCCTCAAAACGCCCCAGCGTCGAGATCTCCGCCGTCCCCTGTCCTCGAGCATCACCGCCGTCCCCCTCTCCTCAAACGCCGTCCCCTCTCTTCGAGCGTGCACAGACCGCCTCTGCGCATGGCGCTGATTTCGGATCCGGTTCACCACAGATCGCCGCTGCCTCATGGACCGCCTCTGTCCAACTACTCCAACTACAGAGTCCTCCTTCTGTCATCCACGCCGTGCGCACGTCGACACCCTGCGCCACCCCGGCCACCTAGGCTTCCTGGAGTTCCCCTCCACCGCTCCATGCGCCCATGCAGGCCCCCCATGCACCCGCAGTTCACGCCCCATGGCGACTGCACACCTACCCCCCTCCCCTCCTGCACCCCCCCTACCCCCTGCACACCCTCTCCCCCTGCTACGCCCTCCCTCCATACACACACAGAGCAGCGCATGTCGTCCACGACCTCCTATCGGAAGACCTCTTGCCTACCGTGCCGCCCACCTGTTCATCCCACCATGCAGGTCGGCAGCGGCGATGATGATCGACCGATACCCTGCTACCTGTGTCCAACCCAAATTCCAAGCCAACGGATATCCTGTCGCATCTGGCTGGCCACCCGCAGCAAACAAACTTGAGATCCAAGGGTGTTTTCGACTTCTGAAACGATCGCTGGTGTGTGCTACAGTTAGCACAGGCATGAGCCAGGCACGAGCTGTAATCCAGGTTGGTGGGAACTGATACGCATCTTTCTCTCTCTGTCTGCGTGTGCGCGCGTCTGAGCTGCGTGCACGCGTGCTGCGTGCACGCGTGTGTTGACGTGTGTGCACACACGCACACGCATGCATGCCCGTGTCTGCATGCATGCGTGCGTGCGTGCACGCGTGTGCATGTGTGTGTGTGTGCGCGCGCGTGTGCACGCGCGTGTGCGTGCGTGCATCCGGGTCATCATGAGGGGGGCTTGCATGGCCATGCGCATGGCACGCGGTGCATGCAAGCTCACCAGCTGATGGCGGCGCTCGTGATGTTGCGCGCTGGCCCGTCAATCTCCAGGTCCACCAGCTTGGGCATCTTGGCCAGGACGATCCCAAAGTCGGAGTCGAGGTTGACGCCTCGCACATGGAGCTTGGTGATGTTGCGCTCAGTCCAGCGGCATGCAGCGAGCTTCGCCGCGACCCATGACACGTTGGGCATGGTCGACAGGTGCAGCGTCTGCAGCTGCGTGCAGCGCTCCAGCATCACCGCAAGGAACTCGCCTGCGTGCGTGCATGCGACAATCAGAGAGCGCCCCCGCACAAGCCCCCCCCCCTCTCTTCCAGTTGGGGCACCGAACCGTGCGCCTCCCCCTCCCTCACCCGTCGACGCCTTTGCCAGGTCCTCCAGGTGTACGTGCTGTAGCGACGTCGACACGGACAGTAGCGCATGCAGGCCAGCGTCGGTAGCAGTGGTGCTGCCACGCACGCGCGCCTTCGTCAGCTTTGGCCCCACCGCGTCGGCCACACGGCTCAGCACCGTGTCGCTCACGCCGTCGCCACTCAGCACCGTCTCGGTGTAGCCTGTGATGCATGCGCACGGGGGCGTGCTAAGCGAGGCAGAGGCAGGGGCGCATGGGCGCGCCCCATGTGAAGCCAAGCCCCCCCTTTCCCCCCTCAACGCCCTCCCCCCGCCCCCCCTCCGCCCTCCAGCAAAGTGCAACGTAGCTGAGTGGTTAGGCATGGTGGGGGGGGGGAGGCGCGGGTCCATCACTCACATGAGAAAAGCTTGGCAGCAGACGCGAACACCTCCTCCTTCCTCGTCGCCGTGAGCTTCCTGAACCGCTGCACCATTGGCTGGTTCGAGAACACGTTGTCGAAGCCGTCGAATGAGAGGCAGCCGTCGAGCTCGGACGCCACAGAGCGCCATTGGCTGCAAGTCCCGCACATCGCGAGGAGAGACAGAAGCGAGGAGCTGTCCCCTGCGAGGTTCCCGGCTATCATTCTCACGACACCGTCGGGAAGATGCACCTCTCCTGGCTCCTGGCACAGCTCGTCAAACTCGGAGACGAGTTTGCGGAGGTCGGAGCTGGCTGGCACCGTGTCGTTGCACTCAGAGAGAGAGTCCACTGGGACGCGCGTGCAAGACCCAGAGGGCCCATCAAGCTCGGTGTCTGAGGATGCCATGCTAAAGAGAAATGAGAATGAATCGGCAACACGGGTATTCCACAGCGTGTGTGGGAGACGGGTGTAGCGTAATTAGCGCCCAACCAAAATGCCAGAGAGTTTCAAGGAGGTTACCATAGGCGACGTGTCTATTTGGGGGGTGGCGAGGGGGGGGGGGGAAGGGGGGGACGACGTAACTGCAACAGTTAAATTGTTGCATTCGAACTCATCTCTCGCAGCACACCCCACCATAATAGAACCCGAAAAGGCAGGAAAAGAGGTATACATCTGATCTGGACAATAAGAGGTAGCATACAGGTTTTGTCCACACAACAATAAATCGTAGCCGAGTCATCGTGAGGTAAGCGTGCTTCCAGTCGCACACTTCCCAAAGGCATGCTGCGGGGCGCCCCAAGACTCAGACGCTGCACGACAACAACAACAACCGGCCATCAGCATCACAAGGCCTCACGGCACCCAATCAGCTCTGCAGCAGGCATAAGCTCAAGCAGGTAGGTGGCAGGCACGCAGGGGTGGAGGGGGGGGGGCTCTCTCTCCAGAGATGGTGCCAGATTGCCAGATCTTGCATGCATGCAGATGGCATCACCATGCAGATGGCATGCATGCAAGCCGGCTCACACCCGCCCCCCCACCCGCTTTCAGGAGCGGTGACAACCAGGGACTGCGCACCCTGAAGCACTGCATCAGCACCGCAGGCTGCCGCTTTGGTTCGACTCTTCAAGGTGTTGGCGATTAGGGCACGCTTGTCACCGCCCGCCCGCCAGCGACAGACCTATCAAAACCCAACCCACACACCCGTTGCTGAGGCAGCTCGCCCCGGGCAAGCTTGCACCAAGGGTTCATCCCCTTGATCTCCGTGATGGCGGCGCTGCAGCTGCCGCCCCGGCTCACTCATGATCCCCTGCCCACCTCTCCGCACCATGTCCCCTCATGCGCCCTCGCCCTGCAGGACTTATGCCGCCGACGACGCGCGGCGCCCCTGCCCGGTGCGCCGTCACCGACGCGCCGGCACCGCCTGCGTCATCGGCGCCCCTGGCCGGCATGATCCCCCTCGTCCTCCGCCACGGCGCGGTCGCCGTAGCAGACGCCGACGTGTGCAGCCATCCCGCCGTGGGGCCCGTGCTCGACGCGCTGCCCCCGTGCGTGTTTGACACGAGCGACGACGCGTGCGGCGCGCACGGCGCGGTCGTGCTGGGCGTGCGGAGCGCTGCTGGGGCCACGCCGCAGTTTGACGTCACTGTGGGCCAGGTGCGCGGGCTGCTCTGTCTGTCTGCCTGTCTGCCTGCCTGTCTGCCTGCCTGCCTGGCTGCCTGCCTGCCTGCCTGGCTGCCTGGCTGGCTGCCTGGCTGCCTGCCTGGCTGCCTGGCTGCCTGGTTTGCTGGCTGGCTGACTGGCTGGCTGGCTGTGGAGCAACGCAGCCCGGGCGCGTGCATCTGCCGCTGCCGCGTGCCAGTTTGCAACAGCACCCAGGCCCACCGCCACTCCGCCGCCCGACGCCTTGGGCACCCTGCCGCCTGCCCCCCCCCCCCCATGCACACGCCGCCTCACGCCGCGCATGCATGCTGCCGTGCGCTGCGCGTCGTCAGTGGTTCCGCTAAGGATCCAAGGGAAATGACGGCTCAACCCGAGCCTCACGATCATTCCGCCAATCTTAACCAGATTGAGGCATTTTTTTTGCGGGAAATGTGTGAAATGACAATTTCAACACTTTTCGGGTCAAAATTTGCGGAATCTCAACCCGACTCGCCAGCGCGAATCGGGCAATCCCAACCCCAAAGTGCACTTTTTCGGGTTGCGGGTTGGCTAACGGAAACACTGGTGTGCGTGTGCGTGTCTGCGCAGCTGCGCGTGTCGCGCATGCTCGCGTGCGCGCGCAACAAGCTGTGGTGGATGACGCCCGAGTGGCGCACGAGCACGCGCGAGCTGCCGCCCGAGACGCAGTTCATGCTTGCAGGTCAGTTTCTCCCACTCTTCCCCCCTCCTTCCTGTCTGAATACGAACCCCCACTCTTCCTGTCCGACTTACGAACCCCCACTCTCCCCTAACGACCAAGAACCCCCACACTTCGCGAATCCCCTATTTCGGATGCATGGCACGAGAGCTGTGGCTGGCCGACTGGGACGACTGGCGGCTCGCCGGACAGGTTTCAGTTCAGCCTGTCTGCTGGTGGTCTTTGATTGTTCAAATTCAAATCCCGGCGGTTAACAGTGTGCACCAAAAGTTTGTTTGTCGGGCGAATCTAGATTTGTCAAACAGTTTTTTTTCTAGGGGCTCTCCCCCCGGGCTTGACGGCCTGCCCTGCCAACGAGTGATATCATTAAGGAAACCAAGAATGCCCTGTTTTCACCCGCAGCATAGGATTGAGCATGCCGAATTGTCTCCGCAGGATTCATTTTTTTTTTGCGGAAAGTGTGAAATTGTTGAATTTCACACTTTTTGGAGCGGCATTCCCCCGGATTCGCTCCCGCAGTTTCCCCCCAACTTTCCTGGTTTGCCCCCGGGGTTTGTGGGGGCTGCGGGGGGCTTGTGACACCACTGCTGCCAACTCTCTTCCTGCTTGCTCGCATGCGTTTACGACACACCTGTTCATCTCCCACTGGATGGAAGACAGTAGACAGCAGCCCTACGGGCTACGGCTGACGCTCTCTCTTCCTGCTTGCTCACATGCGTGCGCAACACACCTGTTCACTTCCCACTGGATAAAGACAGTAGACAGCAGCCCTGTGAGCTACGGCTGACGCTCTGGACCCCTAATTCTACCCCACCCCACCCCAGGGAGTGATTGATAGGACCAGGACTGGACTTGGGCCTAGGTGGTACTAGGACTAGAAGGCAGTCTTCGTTGGAAAGCCAAGGTTACTGTAACTGTCACCCCACCCTGTTCGTGCTTGCAGAGGTGAAGGGGTGCGAGGGCGCGGCGTACGTGCTGCTGCTGCCGCTCATCGACGGTGACTTCCGGGCCACCCTCAGAGCGTGAGTGACACTGTCGGGGTGTTGGATTGTACAGTCGTGTGTTCCACGCTCATAGGCGGCGTGTTAGACTTTGCTCGGCAAGCGCCCGAGAACTGCCAAGAGGTGGCTGCCGCTCATCGACGGTGACTTCCGGGCCACCCTCAGAACTTGAGCGACACCGTCGGGGTGATGGATTGTACAGTCGTAAATAGGCAGTGTTCCACGCTCAATAGGCAGTGTTCCACGCTCAAGACGCAGCGTGCCACGCTCCATAGGCAGCGCTCGAGAGCTACCACGAGGTGGCTGGCCACCCTCAGAGCGTGCGTGCCACCGTCGGGGTGATGGATTGTACAGTCGTGTGTTCCACGCTCAATGATGATGATGGATTTTACAGTCATGTGTGATGCACCTACCGGCAGTGCTCAATAGGCAGAATTCCACGCTCAATAGGCAGCGTTCCACGCTCCATAGGTAGCGCCCGAGAACTACCCAAAGGTGTCTGGCTACGCATGGTGCGGGCCTAGTTAGGTGGTCGTGCTCATACATAGAGCTACGGTTGCTACTCTGCCTGGGGTATGGGTACACTGCACGCGATGGCCGGCTCGCTACCTATCTATTTCCTATTGGGCACGCGCCCCCCTGACACACAAAGCACCTAGACCATACTCGACTCCCCCGCACGCTCCGCGCTCGCTCTGCGCTCGCTCCGCGCTCGCTCCGCGCTCTTTTGCTATGCGTCTCATGGAAGGAGCAGAGTCGCTACAATTTGTGGGCTCATGGACCTGCACCTTCACTGTACTGACAAGCAGAAACTAGCTCTCTCAGCTCAGCCCAGTCTTGTGGGCGCGCCCTACCCTGCGTCCGCCGCTTGTGATGCCCAGGCCGGAGGGTGAGCCAGGTGAGGGAGAGAGAGGGTTGGGCGCAGGCGTGTCTGCTGTGCTGCACAGCACCCTGCTGTCAGCACTGCGTCTGCTTCTGAAAGTTCTCCATCGTAAGGTTTGACGTGAACGCGGGGATGCACTTAAACTTGTGGATGAACGTGTCGACCTCGCGCCCCATGCGCTCACTGTACTTGTTGGGCACCAGCTGCATGCCGCCTGCCTTGGTGTACCTACGGCCAGTTGTGTGTGTGTGTGTGTGTGTGCATGTGTGTGTGTGTGTGTACTTTAAACGTGTCGACCTCGCGCCCCATGCGCTCGCTGTACTTGTTTGGGGCACCAGCTGCATGCCGCCTGCCTTGGTGTACCTGCCCCCCCCCCTGTGTGTGTGTTTGTGTGTGTGAATGGTGGTTCCCGTGGTGGTGCCACCACCCATGCTTTGGTCTGTGTGTTGGTCACTCCTTTGTGTTCGGCACCAGCTTCAAACCAACACCCAGCAGCAGCAGCAGCCACCTAGCAGCAGCAGCATCCACCAGCAGCACACACACACACACGCGTACACCCATCAGCAGCAACACACCCAAACACCAGCACACACACCCAAACACACCATCAGCATCAGCCTGAACACCATCAGCACATACACACACGCACACACACACACCAGCAGCTCTAGCAGCAGCCACCTGGTCACCAGCAGGACACACACGCTCACACACCACCAGCAGCACCAGCAGCACACACCTGAACACCAGCAGCATGTTGGCGTCGTCGGTGTGGTGCGGCTTGAGCGAAAACGTGGTCGGCGCGTTGGCACCGGCACCGGCAGCGCCAGCAGCACCAGCAGCACACACCACACACGCACACACACCAGCAGCGCCAGCAGCACGCACCTAAACACCAGCAGCATGTTGGCGTCATCGGTGTGGTGCGGCTTGAGCGAGAACGTGGTCGGCGCGTTGGCACCGGCAGCAGCGCCAGCAGCACCAGCAGCACACCACACACACACACACACACCAGCAGCATGTTGGCGTCGTCGGTGTGGTGCGGCTTGAGCGAGAACGTGGTCGGCACGTTGGCACCGGCAGCAGCACCAGTAGCAGGACACACACGCACACATACACACACACACACACCAGCAGCGCCAGCAGCCCCCACCTGAACACCAGCAGCATGTTGGCGTCGTCGGTGTGGTGCGGCTTGAGCGAAAACGTGGTCGGCGCGTTGGCCGCGTCCCGCGCACTCGTCGCCTCACTCGTCATGTCGACGCGGTAGCCAAACAGGCAGTAGCACGCCTCGCGGAACGCAAAGATGCGCTCCTTGGTCACCTCTTTGAGGCGCACCATCGTCTGGTGAGTGCGGGGGTGTGTGTGTGCGTGTGTGTGTGTGTGTGAGTGTGTGTGTGTGTTTCAACAGGCAGTAGCACGCCTCGCGGAACGCAAAGATGCGCTCCTTGGGGACCTCCTTGAGGCGCACCATCGTCTGGTGTGTGTGTGTGTGTGTGTGTGCGTGTGTTTGTGCACAGGCAGTAGAACGCCTCGCAGAACGCAAAGATGCGCTCCTTGGTGACCTCCTTGAGGCGCACTATTGTGTGGCATGTGGTTTTCGGTGTGTGTGTGTGTGTGTGTGTGTGCATGTGTGTGTCTCTATCTCTTCCAGCCGGTGGCGCAGCATCCCCCCCCACACATACACACATTTCTATCTCTCCTAGTCGATGGCACACCACCGCGAGTTGCGCTTGGCGCACACACACCCTCACGCGCACACACCCACACCCACACACCCACACTCCATCTCCCCTAGCCGGTTGCACAGCACCGCAAGTTGCGCATCACACACACATACACACACACACCTTCTCCATCTCCCCTAGCCGATGGTGCAGCACCGCGAGTTGAGCGTCGCGCACTGCGACCGCCTGAACGCCGCTCTCTGCGTGCCCCCCTGCACGTGTGTGTGTGTGTGTGTGTGTGTGTGCACCGCGACCGCCTGAACGCCGCTCTCTGCGTGCCCCTGCCCCCCTGCGTGTGTGTGTATGTGTGTGGTCAATTTTGCAGTCTGTCGAACGCCTGTGATGGCGCATGTGTGTGTGTGTGTGTGATGGGCAGTCATGCAGAGTGCGCGTGGCGCATGGGGGGCATGGTAAGCACATGCCACGCACACCCACACCGCCACACCCACACCGATACACACGAGGCCTCGGCATCCACGTGCGCCGCCGCCGCCGTCGTGTCACGCGAGCACACGCGTTGAAGTGCGCACACTCACCCCACACCCAGTCCCCTGTGCTGAAAGCGGCAACGTGCCCGTGGCACCCACACCCACACTGACACACCAAGGCCTCGGCATCCGCCGGCGCGCCCCGCCCTCAGCGCCTAGGCGCATGCACACACGCACCCACACCCACACACCCGAGGCCTCGGCATCCGCGTGCGCCGCCGCCGGCGCGCCCCGTCTTCCGCGCCTCAGGCACACGCACACACAAATACACACACACACCAGTGTTGCAGAAAGGCGGTGCGCGGATACTTTCGTACCGTGGGAGGGTCGTTTGGTGGGGCGTGCGCGTACCGTGGGAGGGCGCGGCGGAGTCGCGCCATGCCTTGCGCGTACCGTGGCGCGGCGGAGCCGCGCCACTGTACGCGCACACCTAGGTCGTACCGCAGCGAGCATCGGATCCGATGAGCGCGCAGCGCGCGCAAGGAGCGGTGGTGGAGAAGCGGTGGCGGAGGAGGCGGAGATCACACTGTTGTTGCTTGATTCAAGTGTGACTGCCTCCCCCCCTCTCTGCTGCAGATCATTCCATTCCATTTAGCACACAATACATCACTCGTTCTTATATCACCTGCGGGGGCTGCGTCCCGGCGCCCGCTGCATGCATGCATGCATGCAAATACGCTTGTGCCATGCGCGACAGCTCGTCTGGGCGAGCATGAGCCCTTGCCAACATTTTCTGGCCCTCCATAGACTGCAAGACATAGCATTAATTAGTATGCCATCCAATTCAGGATGCCATTGTGGCTCGCTGGCTTCCGCTGCGCCCCCGGCCCCGCCGCTTGCGTGCACGTGCGCCATGTGCGGCAGTTGGGGCGGGAGCGTGTCCTGCCGTGCCACGCCCATGCCAGCTATTTGTCTGCTGTAGGGGGAGATTGAGTGTGCAGATCCTCGCTGGGCCATGCAAGCGTGCGTGTGCAGAGGGCGGGGCAGGGGCGAGGGTGGTGTGCACATGCAGATTTGCACCGAGAATCGACACGCTTTGTGATGTGTTAAGGGCACCTGTGCCCTGTAGGGGAGAGAGAGAGTGAAAATTTAAGAAAAATAGATGAATCAGGAGAAAAAATGATAGGACAGCGCACAGACAGCGCACAGAGCGGCGTAAAAAGGCGACTACCGGAAAATAGAGAAATCAGGAGAGAAAATAAGAGGACAGCGCACAGACAGCGCACAGAGCAGCGTAAAAAGGCGACTACCGTTGCACCAACAATGCTACTTTGAACAGCGGGGGTCCGGGGGCGCAGACCCCGGGAAAATCATCTGCGTATCAGTGCGTTACAGCCCGCGTACCAGCGCCGGGCCGGCAGGCCCGGCTGGGGCCTCCGCGCGTCCCACGGCAGCAATCTCGCCAAATATTTTCTGCATCACTGACACACACACACACACACACACACACAAGGCCTCGGCATCCGAGTGCGCCGCCACCGCCACCGCTGCCGGCGCGCCCAGTCTTCCGCGCCTCGGGCGCATGCTCACACGAACACGCACGCACACACACCCGAGGCCTCAGCATCCGTGCGCCGAGGCCTCAGAATCCGTGCGCGCCGCGCCGCCCCGCCGCCGCCACCGCCGCCGCCGCGCTCCGCCCTCCGTGCCTCGGGCACACGCACACACGCACACGCACACACACACACACACCCGAGGTCTCAGCATCCGCGTGCGCCGCCGCCGACGCGCCGCCGCCGCCGCCGACGCACCTCGGGCACATGCACACGCACACACACACACGCACACACACCCGAGGCCTCGGCATCCAAGTGCGCCGCTGCCGCGCCGCCCCGCCGCCCCGCCGCTGGCGCGCCCCGGGCACCGCTGGCGCGCCCCGCCTTCCGCGCCTCGGGCACATGCACGCACTCACACGCACACACACACACAAACACACACCCGAGGTCTCAGCATCCGCGTGCGACGCCGCCGACGCGCCGCCGCCGCCGCCGGCGCGCCCCGCCCTCCGCGCCTCCTCGACCTCCTTTGCCAACTCAGCCAGGCGCTTTGTGAGCACCTGCGGTTGAGGGTTGGTTTTGTAGTGATGCTCAGCTGAGTGTGGCTCAGTGGTTACGTGTGGTTTTGTGTCTCAAGTGTTGAGTGGTTCAGCGTGGCTGGGCGTGTGTGGCACAGTACGGCGAAGTGGCTCAGTGTGGCTCAATGTGGCTCATTGTGGCTCAGTGTGGCTCAGTGTGGCTCAGTGTGGCTCAGTCAGTGCGTGTGATTGAGTGTGTGGCTCCCGCACCCAGGTTCCCCTGGTTGATGTGCGCAGCTCGCTCATCACATTCTCCGCCTGCTCGCGGTGCGACCTTAACCCTGAACCCCAAGCGGTGCCCCAGGGCTCAACCCTAAACGCTTATCACTTTAAGGGGGGAGTGCGTGTGTGTGTGTGTTTGTGTGTGTGCGCGCAGGGCAGGCGGGCAGCGCACCTGGTTCTCTGTGCGCAGCTCGCTCAGCGCGCTGTCCACGTGCTCGCGGTGGAACTGCGCCTCGGGGTTCATCTGGGTGCAGATGGCGGCGGGGAGGGGGGGGGAGGGGGGGGCATGTGTGTGTGTATGTGTGTGCACGTGCGTGTGTGTGTGCGTGTGTGTGTGTGTGTGTGTGTGCACGTGCTCGCGGTGGAACTGCGCCTCGGGGTTCATCTGGGTGCAGCTGGCGGCGGGGGAGGGGGGGGGCATGTGTGTGTATGTGTGTGTGCACGTGCGTGTGTGTGTGCGTGTGTGTGTGTGTGTGTGTGCACGTGCTCGCGATGGAACTGCGCCTCGGGGTTCATCTGGGTGAAAATGGCGGGGGGCAGGGGGGTAGGGGGTAGGGTTTAGGGTTTAGGGTTTAGGGGTTTAGGGGGTTCAGGGTTTAGGGGGGAGGGAGGGGGAGGGAGGGGGGGGAGGGGGGGAGGGGGGGCATGCGGCATGCAGGCAGGTGTCAGTCAGTCGGCATTGACCCCGGGCATGCAATGGCCTGACAACTCGTGAGCTGCACACCTTGAAGTGTGGGCGAAGTGCAGATAGATGGCGGCGGGGGAGGGGGGGGGGGGGGCCTGCAAAACAGGCGGGCGTCAGCAGGTTGGCATTGACCCCGGGCATGCGATGGGGCGGGTCGTGTTTTGCCGGCAAGCGCACATGCTCACACCAGCCCCCCCGTCCTCCAAGCCCTCTGCTGTGAGTGGCAGGCCGCTCAGGTCACACCTTGAAGTGCAGCACGCGCACCGACGCGCCCGCTTGCACGTCGCCCCGCCCCAGCTTCTCGTGCATGCCGGCCAGGCACGTTTGCACCAGCCACAATCCCCCCCCCCCCCCCCCCCCCAGCCCTCTGCTGGGCAGGCCGCCCAGCCACGCACACCTTGAAGTGCAGCACGCGCACCGACGCGCCCGTGTTGACGTCGCCCCGCCCCAGCGACGATGGGGCGGGCCTCCTCTATACTAGAGAGTGTAGAGGGCGCGGCGAACTCGCACGAGCCTCCCCCCCCCCCGCCCTCTGCTGTGAGTGGCAGGCCGCCCAGCCGCCCACACCTTGAAGTGCAGCACGCGCACCGAGGCGCCCACTTTGACGTCGCCCCGCCCCAGCTTCTCGTGCATGCCGGCCAGGTCCATGGCCAGGCGCTCGGTCTCCTTCTCGAGTTGTGCTGCTCGCGCCTGCCCGTGTGTGTGTGTGTGTGTTTGCAGGTCCATAGCCAGGCGCTCGGTCTCCTTCTCCAGCTGCACCCGCTTGTGTGTGTGTGTGTGTGTGTTGGCAGGCCCATAGCCAGGCGCTCGGCCTCCTTCTCCAGCTGCGCTGCCCGCGCCTGCCCGTGTGTGTGTGTGTGTGTATGTGTTGGCAGGTCCATAGCCAGGCGCTCGGCCTCCCTCTGAAGCTGCACCTGCCCGTGTGTGTGTGTGTGTGTGTGCAGTTTGGATTTGAATCTTGTCTGTTCGCGCGCCTTGGCGCCCGCAGCCGCTGCCCTGTCTTCCCCCCCCCCCCTTCTCTCTCTCTCTCTCTCTCTCTCTCTCACACACACACTGACTGTCTGTGACATGTGACAAACACACACACACGCGCACCTCGGCACTGTCCGCGCGGGCCTTTGCGCCCGCAGCCGCTGCCCGCTGCGCCGCCTCACCCTGCGCAGCGACACCCGCCTCCGCCTGCGGGGCATGGGATGGTTTCAGAACATAAACAGGGGTTCGGGGGTTTAGCCGCCGCCCTACCACATTCACAACGCCTGAGGCGGCGCCTCAGGCGCTCCGACCGCCTGAGGCGCCGCCTGAGGCGCACCCCCGACCGCCTCGGTCGTCGCCTAAGGCGTTATTCCAACCGCCGCAGGCGCCCACCACCGCCCGGAGCGCACACCCGACCGCCCCAGGCGTTATGACCGCCTTCACTTGCGCGCCTCAGGAGTTGGGGTTGTGGTAGGGTCCTTGGGTGCGGATAGGCAGCCAACCTGCCTGCAGCGTGGCCACGCGCTCGCTGAGCTCCTCTAGGAACCTGCTCGGGACAGCCCTCCCAAAATCCCAACGTCTGATCCGCGCAAGCGAATGCGTTCATAACGTCTGAGACGGTCCAGGGTGTGCCTCAGGCGGTGGTGGGCGCCTGAGGCGGTCGGTGTGGCGCCTGGGGCGGCAGAGATGATGATGGATCTTACAGTCTGTGTGACACCAGAGATAACGTTAACGCCTCAGGCGACGCCTGAGGCGATCGTGGGTGCGCCTAAGGCGGCGCCTCAGGCGGTCGGAGCTCCTGAGGCGCAGCCTGATCCGCAAGTGAATGCGACGCCTGAGGCACCGCCTCGGGCGTTGTGAACCTGCTCGGGACAGCCTCCTAGACACAGCCTCCTCTATGATATTCCATGATTGTCCACGATCCTCCATGATCCTCCATGGTCCTCCATGATCTCCCTCCTGATGATCCTCCCTAAGTTAGCTAGACACAGTCTCTAGGCACAGCCTCCTAGACACCCAACCCACCTGCAGCGTGGCCACGCGCTCGCTGAGCTGGTCCACGAGTCCAGACAGCAGCCTGACAGCGCCCCGCCGAGCTGTCAAACCCAGCTGCTGCGCACATTTTCTAGAGATCTCCTAGACAACCTCATAGGCACGCAGCCCACCTGCAGCGCGGTCACGTGCTCGCTGAGCTGGTCCACGAGTCCGGACAGCTCCTGGCAGCGCGCCGAGCTGTCAAACCCAGTTGTTGCGCACATCTTCTAGAAATCTCCTAGACAACCTCATGGGCATGCAATGTAATCGTATTCGCTACCAAACTGTATGCCCGAGACCCGAGGCGTGCCCGCCAGTGTTCCCAAATCCAGAGAAAAGTTTCCATGACAATCGACTGTTTGCCCGAGACCCGAAGCATGCAGCCCACCTGCAGCACGGCCACGCGCTCGCTGAGCTGGTCCACGAGTCCGGACAGCTCCCGGCAGCGTGCCGCCGCGGTCGTGTGCCCGCCGCTCGGAGACGCCCCCTGCTGCTGCCTGCTGCCGCCTGGCCGCGCGCCCTGCGCCGCTGCCGCCTCTGCGTGCATTGAGTAGGGTTTAGGGTAAGGGTTTGGGGGGTGAGAGTTAGGGGGGGGCGTGCTGCCTGCTGCCGCATGGCCGCGCGCCCTGTGCCGCTGCGGCCGCTGCCGCCTCTGCGCGTGTGGTACAACAACTCTCAGGGTTGTTGAAGCTCACAGAAGAAGGGCGTTCGTGGTTGTGAATATCAGGAGCCTCGCCTCGCTCTTAATCATTGCCCTCTCCATCCCATCTCCATCCAATGCAAATGAGAGGTCTGTACGTGTGGAAGTGTGGGGATTGCACACCCGTCACTTACTAGGGGCATCCTTTGAAGCTTGGCTCGGGGTAAGGTTTGTGACAGGTGACCGTCCGCGTTGATGGTGGGTGTCGCAGTCAGAGACACCTCTTATGACGTAGATGATCCTGCTTGGCACATAGTGCCCGATCACGCTACTGGGATGGCTGGCTGCGGGTCGTAGGGGACCCCCACTCTTTGTGGGACCGCCCCCACGCACCCAAGTGCCCCTTGCCTTGTGCCCGTGGGTGAAGGTGGGCAGCGTGTCTCTGCTAGATCTCACCTGCCCTCAGCTCGTCCAGCTGCCGCTGCACCGCCCGGTTCACCTGCGTGTGTGTGTGTGCGTGCGTGTGTGTGTGTGTGTGTGTGCGTGTGTGTGTGCACGTGCGTGCGTGCGTGTGTGTGCGTGTGCGTGTGTGTTAGTGCGTGTGTACGCGTGCGCGCACATGCGTGCACGAGCGGGGACGTAGCAAAGTGTGTTGCTGAGAGAGCAGAGAGCGCAGGTGCTCTCTGAGCTGTGGCGTGATGTGTGCGCATGCGCCGTCGTCTCCTCTATGCGCCCCCCCCCTCCTCCACACACGCACCTCCTGGTCCGCCTCGCGCTTGCGCCGCTCGAGCTTTGCCTCCAGCTGCGCCTGCAATGTGGGTGTGTAAGTGCGTGTGCGTGTGTGTGTGTGTGTGTGTGTGTGCGCGCACGTGTGTGTGTGCGCGTGTGCGTGTGTGCGTGTGTGACCGACGCTGCTCAGTGCGCAGCGGAAGCAGAGCAGAAAGCGTGGCTGGGGCTGGGGCGTTGGCAACGTCGCGCCCCCCTCCCCTCCCACCCCTGCCCTCGCACACACACCGCTGCCCCTGGCTAGGAAAGGGTGGAAGGGAGGGGCGTCACCCCTCCCCACACACACGTGGCAGGCACACGCACCGCCGCCCCTAGCTAGGGGAGAGGGTGGGGGAAGAGGGGCGCCACCCCTCCCAACACACACGTGGCAGGCGCGCGCGAGCGCGCCCCCAACCGGTCCCCACCTTGCGCAGCCTGTCGTCTGCGTCCGCCGCCGCCGCCGCGAGCTGCCTGTACGCGGCCTCGGCCTCCAGGTGCGCCGCGCCGAGCGCGCGCCCGTGCTCCGCGGCCGCGCGCTTCGCTGTCGCAACCGCCTCGCTCGCCCGCGCCTCGGCGTCCGCCAGCTGCCCCTGGCAGCTCGCCAGCGCCGCCTCCAGCTCCAGAGCCTTGCTCAGCTCCTCGCCCAGCAGGCGCTCGAGCTCGGTCACCTCTGACCGCTCCGCGAGCTGCGCGCGGTGCGCGCTCGCCGCGTGCGCGCGCGAGAGGCCCTGCTCCAGGACCTCCACCTGCCTCTGCATGCGCAGCAGGTCGTGCTGCAGTGCGCTCCGCTCCGCCTGAGAGCTCGCGAGCTGGTCCTCCAGCTCCTTGATCTGCACGCGCGTGCCCGTGAGCGCGCATGGGCTGGCGCGCATCGCATGGGGCGCATGGACACGCATGCTGCCCCTGCCCACATCGTGTGAGCGCCTTTGCGCACGCCATGCATCCTACCCGGCTGCCGCGCTGCTGCATGTAGTCCCACGCGCCGGGTGCCTTCTCATACCTGCATGGCCATGCATGCATGGGGGCAGCTATTCAGACTCGGCGCAGAGCCACTCAAGTAAGTGAGGTGTGCATGCGGTACGTGCATGCAACCGCCGCGCCTGTCGGTGAGAAGCCCCGGCGTGTTCTCAGCGCCGCTCAGCTGTCCATTTTCGCATCGTGTCGACCCAGGCGTTTGCACAGTGCGCGGCCTCTTTGCGGTGCGCATCGCGCCCACACGCTGCGTGACATCGCCGCAAGTGCCGTCAGTTTAGAACGCACGCGACGGCGGGCGGCGCTGGGCACAAAAGGCGGAGAGCAGATGGATTTGGGTTTTGTTTTTACCTCCGCATCCGCCGGCGTGCCGTGGTCAGCCTGGATCGGCCACATTACGGGGCGCGGTATCAACGACATGCCGATGTTGGGAACTGGCGCAGGCAGCTGGAGTTTTGAGCACTCATGCAAATGTCCACACCACCGCGGCGCAACACCGCCAGGTGGCACCAAATTCTGAGGCCTCCTGTGTGCATGCTTGAGCTGCATGCCACCTGACTCTGTTGCAGCAGCCGCTCCCTACCCCCTCCTCTTCCTTCCACCCCCTCCCCGGCTGTTGCGCCCGCGCAACAACACACGTTCACTCACACGCACAGGGGCAAGCGCGAGGGCGAGCTGCACCTGCGCGTGGAGAGCGGCACCCCGTCCGTGGCTGCGTCCGAGTGGGCTAGCGCGCTATACGTGGCTGCGGGCAGCGACCCGTATGCGCTCGTGGAGCGGGGCGTCGCGGATGCAGGTGCGTGGGTGGGTGGGGAGGTGCAGCGGCACGCACACGCGCACAAGCTCACGTGCAAACATGCTCACATGCGCATATATACACACGCACACACACACACATGCACACGCACGCTCACGTGCGCACACACACATGCACTAACACGCACACACACACACAGTGTGTCACACAGTGTCACAGACCCAGTGTCACACACAGTGTGTCACACACACAGTGTGTCACACACACAGTGTGTCACACACACACACACACCAGTGATGCAGAAAATATTTGACGAGATTGCTGCCGTGGGACGCGCGGAGGCCCCAGCCGGGCCTGCCGGCCCGGCGCTGGTACGCGGGCTGTAACGCGCTGATACGCAGATCTTTTTTCCAAACCCCCGGTGTTCAAAGTAGTCTTGTTGTTGGAACGGTCGTCGTCTTTTTTACGTTGCTCTGTGCGCTGCCCTCTCATTTTTTCCAGTTTATTATTTATTTTTCTTACTTTCCCACTCTTGCTCAGTTCCTACACGGCACAGGTGCCCTTACTTAACCCATCACAATGCGTGTCAATTCTCGGTGCAAATCTGCATGTGCACATCACCCTCGCCGCTACGCCGCCCTCTGCGCGTGCACGCTTGCGTAACCCAGCGTGGATCAACACACCCAATCTTCCCCTACAGACAAGTATCTGGCATGGGCTTAGCATGGCGTGACACGCCCCCCTCCCCGCCCCCCCAACACACACCCCGCCCCCAACTGCCGCGCGTGGCGAGCGTGTACGCAAGCGGCGGGGCCGGGGGCGCAGTGGAAGCCAGTGAGCCAAAACGGCATTCTGAATTGGATGGCATACGATTTTATGTGGTTTGCAGTCTATGGAAGCAGCCTGGAGGTGGCAAAAACGTTGGCGAGGGCTCATGCTCGCCCAGACGAGCTGTCGCGCATGGCACATGCGTGTTAGCATGCATGCATGCATGCAGCGGGTGCCGGGGCGCAACCCCCGCAGGTGATATAAGAACCAGTGATGCATTGTGAGAATGGAATTATCTACTGCAGCAGAGCCAGACAGGGGGGGGATCTTGGAGGAGGTCACACTTGAATCAAGCAACAACAGTGTGACCAACCATCTCCTCTCCTCGCTCTCCATCACCGCTCCTTGCGCGCGCTGCGCGCGCTGCGTGCTCATCGGATCCGATGCTCGCCCTAGGTGTGCGCGTACAGTGACGCGGCGGAGCCGCGCCACGGTACGCGCAAGGCATGGCGCGGCTCCGCCGCGCCCTCCCACGGCACGCGCACGCCCCGCCAAACGACCCTCCCACGGTACGAAAGTATCCGCGTACCGTCTTTCTGCAACACTGACACACACACGCACGCACACACTCCCGCACCCTCGCACACGCACGCAGCGCGCCTGTCTGGCGGCGCGCGACCGCTGTCACAGAAGGTGCTACCGCCGTCGCTCGACGTGTTTGGGTGGTGCACGTGGGACGCGTTCTACAGCAAGGTGTGACTGTGTGGAGGGAAAGGGGGAGGGGGCCGCTTCGCGCGTGGCGGCACTGGCCCTCTCGCTCTCTCTCTCTCTCTCTGTCTATTTCTCTCTCTCTCTCTCTCTCTTTCTCAGTCTCCCCCTCCCCCCTCTCTCTTTCTCTCTGTCCTCTCACAGGCAGACTCTTTTAGTGTCTCTCAATCTCTCTCTCTCGGTCTCACACAGACACACTTTCTCACACACACACGTGTACATACGGACTCTCTCTCTCTCTCTGGAAAACTAACTCCAAGAGGCGAGCCCTCGGGAGGGGCTCTTGCATCTCTCTCTCTGCTCTTTCTAGCTCTCTCTTTCTGCACGCGACATCCGTGGGACGGCCTGAAGTGCTTCTGTGCCTTCTTTAGTTCATTCTTGTTTATGATTTTTTTTGTTTAAACCCCACGATTTTCAATCACCTCAATACCCAAACCCCGACTCCTGCGCAGGTGTCTGCGCGCGGCATCCGCGACGGCCTGGAGGGCTTCCGTGCTGGCGGCATCATGCCGCGCTCGCTCATCATCGACGACGGGTGGCAGGTGCGGATATCAGGGTTCAGGGTTTCAGGGTTGAGGGTTTTCGGGTTTCAGGCGGGTTTTAGGGTTCCAGGGCCTGAGGGTTTGATGGTGTGATGTTAGGGTTTCAGGGTTTCCGGCGGGCGGCATCATGCCGCGCTCCCTCATCATCGACGACGGGTGGCAGGTGAGAAACACACACACACATAAGGGGGTCCCACACAAACACACACACACACACAGACACACTCCATTCCAGATCGCGACATATATGGCGGCAATGTTGTTCCAGAGAATGCCTTTATAAGGGCGCCTGTCAATAGCGGGTGACCACTCGTCGCTCAACATCCACACACACACACCAGCAGCACAGCAGCACACACACACCAGCAATACTCCAGCGACACACACACCAGCACACTCGCATGCACACACACACACACACACCAGCACACACGCACCAGCAGCGCAGCATCACACAAAGACCAGCCACAAGCATCATTGACGACGGGTGGCAGGTGTGTGACCCTGAGGAAGGTCCTCTCCCACATGCTCCTTGCCAGACGTGTCTCTCAGAGGCCGCTGTTTGGGGTAGTCTAGCCGGCGGGAGCGGTAGCCTATCGGCCGGGAGCTGTCGGTACTCTTGTACACTCAAGTGTCCTGGAGTATCGGCATGTGATCTCTAGTAGAAGAGTAGCCTGCTGAGCTGGAAACCCCGTGTTACTTGTTTTCTCTTGTTACTTGGCAGGTGGGGCTTACAGTTTACAGTTTTGTATACGTCACCCCCGGGGCGTGGGATTGCGGGAGCCGCCTCATGACTCAGGCTTCCAATGTCAGGTGAGGAGCAGTGATCCAGTGATCTCCTTAGCGCCCCCGCTGCAGTGATTCCCCTGCGAGCCGTATACCGCTCCGAGCCGGATTTCCCATTTCCCAGAAAACCACCACACTTTTGATGGGAGAGGGCGTGGAGCGGCGCGTTGGAAAGCTCTTGCCGAGAGCAGCCCAACGGCATGCGTTGCATGAATACCCGCTGTGTATTGTGCCTGGTATGAGCTGTCAAAGTTGCTGGAGCCGGCAAAAACTAATCACTCAAATCCTTCCCAGGGACCAATGCCCCGCTGCGGGGGCAAAACGGGACATTTGGGGGGAAACTGCGGGGGCGAATCACGGGAATTTCGCCCCGAAAAGCGTGGAAATCGAAAATTTTCACACCTTTCCCCCCCAAAATCCCTCCTGCGGGGGCAATTCGGCATGTTGTCTCCCAAGTTGCGGGGGCAAACAGGACATTTTCGGTTTCTTCAAGGACAGCACTCCAGTGATCCCCCCTCAAGCCGCACACCGCTCCGGGCCGGATTTCCCATGATCCATAAAATAAAACGCAACTTGGTGGGAGATGGCGTTGAGGGGTGCCTTCAGTGATTTTGTTTTGGGCTCCTAGGAGCCATTGGTAGCCATTTGGCTACTGACGATCCCATCAGATAGAGCTCAACCAAGCAAGTTGCTTGATGGTCTGCCAATCCCATCAGATAGATCTCGTCCAGAGCTTGAAATGACCCATATTTGATGGTCAACGGTCAACGCCAAGGCAGCGGTCAAGGCGGTCAACAAGACTTTGGTCCGCGCGCCGGCTCCGAGAAAGTAACTAAAAAGACTGAAAACGAAATCACTGGGTGCGTTGGAAAGGTCTCGCCGAGAGCGGCATGCGTTGCGAGAACACACGCTCTGTATTGCGCCTGGTATGAGTGGTCAAAGTTGCTCGAGCCAGGGAAATCAAGAGCTGGAATTATTCTCAGGGGTCACTGCTGAGCAAGACCCGAAGGCCAATGCAGCTGGTCCTGTCTTAGACGCGCTTCCATGTGTTCAGCTTCTGTACGCGTGACAACAGAGGTTCTATCCATCTTGGCAATCACAGCAACAGTTACAGTGAAATCGGTTTTCCAGCGAAGACTGCCTTCTAGTCTTAGTACCACCGCCTAGACCCAACTCCAGTTCTCGCCCTGGGGCAATTAATTCAGTAGTCCAAATGAACAAGCACCCCACCCCACAACTACAAATGACTGAGCTGGACAAAAATCCCGGTGCATTCTTCCCCGGTCTTCGATTGAAGAAGCACTGCCCCCCCCCCACACACACAGCAAGGCACAGCGCACACACACACACACACACACACACACACACACACACACACACACACACACATGCACACGCACACGCACACGCACACGCACACGCACACGCACACGCACACGCACACGCACACGCACACGCACACACGCACACGCACACGCACACGCACACGCACACGCACACGCACACGCACACGCACACGCGCACACGCACACGCACACGCACACGCACACGCACACGCACACGCACACGCACACGCACACGCACACGCACACGCACACGCACACGCACACGCACACGCACACGCACACGCACACGCACACACACACAAACACACGCAGATGACTGAGCTTGACAAGGAGCCCGGTGCAGCAGCAGTGGCAGCAGCAGCGGCAGCAGGGGAGGCGGCGCCACCTGCCTCCACCACACACACACTGCATGGCGCAGCACACGCACACACACACACACACAGATGACTGAGCTTGACAAGGAGCCCGGTACATCAGCAGTCGCAGCAGCGGCAGCAGGGGACGCGGCGCCACCTGCCCCAGCGGGGCCTTTTGCACGCCTGGTGGCTTCCGCGCTGGGCATGGTCTTGGCCTTCCTGAACAAGGCATTCAAGGTACGGGCTTGGCGTTGAGGGTTGGGGTTTAGGGCACGAATTTAGGGCAAGGTTTTGTCAAGGGTGAGGGTTTAGGGTACGGGTTTAGGCGCGCCTGGTGGCTTCCGTGCTGAGCATGGTCTTGGCCTTCCTGAACAAGGTGTTCAAGGTACGGGCTTCGCGTTGGGGTGCAAGGTTAAGGGTTTAGGGTAAGGATTTCAAAAGGGTAAGGGTGTGCCAGACATGTCTCTCAGAGACCGCTGATTGGGGTAGTCTAGTCGGCGGGAGCGGTAGTCTATCGGCCGGGAGTCGGCGGTACTCTAGTACTTAAGTGTGCTGGAGTATCGGCGGGTGTCTCTAGTAGAAGAGTAGCCTGCTTAGCTGGAAACCCCGTGTTACTGTTACTGCTAAGGGTGTGTAGGGTACGGGTTTTGTGCGCCCGGTGGCTGCGGTGGTGTGCATGGTCTTGGCCTTCCTGGACAAGGTATTAAAGTTGCGTGCGCCTGGACCCAAGTCGAGTTCTGGTCTTGACAATCAAGGCCCTCGGGGCTGCCGTCGACCCTCCCCAAACCTGCCAGCCATCTTCCCTTCACCCCCCCCCCCTTTTCTCCCCACAATAACAGCTTTATCTGCCCCCCCCCCCCCCCCCCCACGTGGGTCCACCCCCTTCCTCTCTCTCTCTCTTTTCTCTCTCTTTCGCTGCCCTAGTACCACCGCTTGGACCCAAACTCAGTTCTGGCGCTGACAACCAACGCCCTTGGGACTACCCCTCGACCCTCGCCAACCCTGCCCTCTCCCCTTCACCTTCTTCTCCATACAATAACAGCTTTATCTGCGCACCCTCACGTGGGTCCACCCCTCAGCCTCTCTCTCTGCTTTCTCACCCTTTCGCTGCCCTAGTTTGACCGCTTGGACCCGAGTGTAGTTCTGGCCCTAACAACCAAGGCCCGGGACTGCCCATCGACCCTCGCCAACCCTAACAACCCTCTTCCCTCCCCCCCGCCTTTTCTCCCCACAATAACAGCTTCATCTGCGCCCCCCCCACGTGTGTCCACCCCTCTGCCTCTCTCTCTGCTTTCTCCCCCTTTGGCTGCCCTAGTTCCACCGCTTGGACCCAAACTCAGTTATGGCCCTAACAACCAAGGCCCTCGGGACTACCCTCGACCCTCGCCAACCCTGACACCCCCCCGCCTCGTCTCCCCACAATAACAGCTTCATCTGCGCCCCCCTCCCACACGTGGGTCCACCCCCCTTCCTCTCTCTCTCCTTTCTCTCTCTTTCGCTGCCCTAGTACCACCGCTTGGGCCCAAACTCAGGTATGGCGCTGACAACCAAGGCCCTCGGGACTACCCCTCGACCCTCGCAAACCCTGACAACCCTCTTCCCTTCCCCCTCTTCTCCCCACAACAGCTTCATCTTCGCCTCTTCCCAGCCTCTCCCCCCAGACGCAACGATCCTTCTCTCTCCCTCTCTGTCTCTGTCTCTGTCTCTCTGTCTCTCTGTTTATACGTGGGGTCTGCCTCTGGCTGCTTCAGGGCTGAGTGTGGTGCCTGGCTTGCGGTGCTGCTTGCTTGGCGCCCACCACCTAGTGTGGGTGGCGCTACTGTGGGCTACTTTTGTAGCTTGACCTTTTGGTGGACCGTATGCCTGATAGTCCCGCTGGAACTTTGGAAGTGATTGTGACCGCCGGGCAGTGGATATGCAACACTACTCTCTCTCTGCCTCTCTGTCTCAAACACACACACACACACACACACTCTCCCACTCCTCCACGCCCCCACTCCTTCTCTCCCACTCCCCCCCCACACTTTCTCACACCTGGTTGTACTCCCTGACCACGCTGATCCCACGACGACGTGGTCGAGCCAGCTTCACCTGGCACCTACAGCTACTGCATGGCAACGTGCCCAACTTGCCTGCCCCCTCTCGCACCTCACACTTGCTCACCCTACAGACCCTCTGCCCCTCTTTGTATTTTTAACCTCTTGATCTGCCCCCCCCCCCTCAAAAATATATAATTCTCCTTCTCTCTCTCTCTCTCTCTCTCTCTCTCCCCCTCTCATACACACACAAAAGTTTCACGTGCCCACCCTTCCAACCTCTTCCCGTCACCTATTCTTCTCCCCTCTGTGGTCCTACGACGACGTGGACGAGCCTGCCGCGCCCGGCACCTCCAGCTTCTGTATGGCGCCCTGCCTCATACCCACCCCTGTCAACCCTCTTACCGTCTTATCTTCTTCTCTTCTTCTCCCCTCAGTGGTCCTACGGCGACGTGGTGGAGCCTGCCGCGCCCGGAACCTCCAGCTGCTGCATGGCGCCCACTCTCATCCCCACCCGTGCCAACCCTCTTACCTTCTTCTCTTCTTCTCCCCTCAGTGGTCCTACGACGACGTGGACAAGCCAGCTGCGCCCGGCACCTCCAGCTTCTGCATGGCGCCCTCTCTCATCCCCACCCCTGCCAACCCTCTTAGCGCTACGATGACTGTGGAAGCACACTGCTGGTTTGTCAACCTCATTTCAACAACCTTGTAACCTTCCCCTCTTCTTCCCCCCACAGTGGTCCTACGACGACGTGGTTGACCCAGCTGCGCCTGGCACCTCCAGCTACTGCATGGCCAAACTTGCCTGCCCCCTCTCACCTCCCACCCTTGCCCACCCTGCCCACCATCTGCCCTTCCCCTCATTGTCCCCCTCAGTGGTTCTACGACGACGTGGTCGAGCCAGCTGCGCCCGGCAGCTGGCCCGTGCGCCTCTTCACATGGCTGGCTGCAGGTGTGTGTGTGTGTGTGGGGGGGGGGGGCAGGTGGTTCCCAGGGGACATCAAGCACGGGGTACGGCACGCCTTGGAGTAGCATGCGTAGCTTCCATGTAACTTCCGCGTAGCTTCCGCTTAGCTTCCGTGTAGCTTCCGCTGCCACTGCCATAGTGCATGGTGGCAGCGGCAGGGGCAGGGGTGCCTGGCCCATGCGCCTCATTGACGGACTGCTTCACGACGGGGTTTGGGGTTTAGGGTTTAGGGGTTTAGGGTTTAGGGTTTAAGGGTCTAGGGCTTTAGGGTTTCAGGGTTTGGGCTTGCCTGCCCGCTGTTGCACACTGGCTGGCATGCACGCCAGGGGCCCGGCCGCGCTCACAGCTCATCTCAACCTCAAAACTTGAAGGCTTCAACCAAGGGGCGGGGGGGGGGGGGGCAGAAAAGTACTTGTGCGACACACAAAAATCAATTTCAATCTCCTTGCTGCCTACGTTCGAAATCAAGCAAAATTTTTGAATTTTTACACCTGGGGGCCGAGATATGAGGGTCCAAAGTTTTGGTGGCCGGGTGGGTGGGTAGAGGGGGCGGCAAACTAAATATGGGGGGTCGCAGGTGCCTTCAACCCTCACTTGGGGTTGGACCTAAATCATAAAACCTGCATGCTCGCCCCCAAACCCCAAACCCCAAGCCCCCAACCCCCAAACCGTAAACCCTACAACCTCGAATGCGCTGCAGGTTCGCTGAAAGCCGTATACCGGTCGGGGCTGAATTTCTCATTTCCCAGAAAATCACCCCACTCTTGGTGGGAGAGAGCGTGGAGGGGTGCGTCAGAAAGCTCTTGCCGATACCAGCACAACGGCATGCGTTGCGTGAACACCCGCTGTGAATTGCGCATGGTATGAGCGGTCAAAGTTGCTCGAGCCGGGGAAAAACGAACTACTGAAATCCTTTCCAGGGGACACTGAGCGCGCTGCAGGTCTGCTGCGCAGCATCATACTCACGTGTTTCGCGACGCTCGACCACTTCTCCCAACCTCTAACGGTCTTATACGCCTTTAGAGGTGTCCCTGACTGTAACATCCATCATCAACGCCTAAACCCTAACCGCGCAACCCCAAACCAGGTCCTCTGCGCGGCATGATGCTGACGTATTTCGCGACGGTCGACAACTTCTCGCGCCGCCTGTCCAGCGTGCGCGCAAACGGCAAGTTTGGCGGCAGGGTTCAGGGTTTGGGGTTTGGGGGTTTAGGGTTTAGGGTTTGGGGGTTTGGGGTTTGGCTTTAAGGGCCACCTGGCCCTTCTTACTTGCAAGTTCAGCGGCATGTGCTACCTTCCACCCTCCCACACGCTCACTGCATCCACGCACACAAGCCCCCCCCACCCATACACACCCACACACACACGCACAGGCAATTTCAGCGGCATGCGCTGCCCCACCCTCCCACACGCTCACTGCCTCCGAGCACACACACCCCTCCACACACACACACACACACGCAGGCAAGTTCAGCGCCATTGACGCGGGGCCGGACGACGAGGGGCGCACGGAGCGGTTTGGTGACGTGGTACAGGAGCTCAAGAAGAGGTGGGGGGCCTGGTTTGACGATTTGATTGGTATCGTGTTGCGTTGATTGGGGGGCCTGGTTTGACGATTTGATTGGTATCGTGGTGCGTTGATTGGGGGGCCTGGTTTGGTGATTTGATTGGTATCGTGGTGCGTTGATTCAGCTGATCCTGTCTGCACCAGCTGTCACCCCAGGCTGCACGCTGACTCAGCTGGGGAGCCAGGCGGTGGATGTGTGTCTGTCACTTGCCTAGTAGTAGTGGATGTGTGTCTGTCGCTCGCCTAGAAGTAGTGGATATGTGTCTGTCACTCGCCCGGTAGTGTCTGGCTCCTGGCTCCTGGCTCCTGGCGATTTGAATTGTCAGGAGCCAAATGGCTCCCAAGAGGCCAAAACAAGATGACGCCCGGCCCTCCTTCCAACCATCTCCCCAAGCGCAACTCTCCCCTGTCCCGCCTCCCCGCCCCTCCTCCCGTCCCCAATCCCCCCCCCCCCGCCACCCCCACAGCTTTTGCCTCGACTCCATCTTCTGCTGGCACGGCCTGCACGCCTACTGGGCAGGCATGTACACCTCTCACCTATGCTGCTGTTCCCTCCCCCTAAACCACACACACACACATACATACACACACACACACACACACACACACACAGACACCGTGCAGCCTCCTCCTCGACCACATCTACTGCTGGCACGGTCTGCCCGCGTACTGGGCACGCAGGCACACCTCTCCCACCTATGCTGCTGTCCCCCCCTCCAAACACACGCACACACACACACACACACACACACACACGCACACACACGCACGCACACACACACGCACACACACACACACACACACGCACACACGCACGCACGCACGCACGCACGCTCACACACACACACACACACACGGCAGCGTCCTCCTCGACTTCATATACTGCTGGCACGGCCTGCCCGCATACTGGGCAGGCATGTACACCTCTCTCACCCATGCTGCTGTTCCCTCCCCCCCAAACACACACACACACACACACACACACGCACACGCACACACGCACACACACACCCCACACACGCAAACACACACACACACACACACACGCACACACGCACACACGCACACACGCACACACACCCACACACACGGCAGCTTCCTCCTCGACTACATCTACTGCTGGCATGGCCTGCCCGCATACTGGGCAGGCATCGCGCCGACTGCGCCCGAGTTTTTGCACCTCTCGCCGACGCTGCTCTTCCCCACGCCGACGCCGGGCGTGCTCGACGTTGAGCCGGCGATGGCGTGGAACCCGGCGGTGCGTTTACAAATGTGGCATTGTCAAAGTTTGGTACTGCTCCTACTCCGAGTGCTACTCCTACTCCGAGTGCCCCGTCTAGGCCCGGCCCCGACCCACTAGCCCCCCACCACTAGTGGCCAGCCACCTGTCTGTAGCGCTCGGGCGCTATACGCCGAGCAAGGTCGAATACGCTGCCTGTTAGGTGCGGGTTCGGGCATGTATTCAGACGCTCTGGCCGCGTGGTGTTTCTCCTTGTGCTGTTGAAACAAGAGTGAAATCGCATTTGCGTTTGCGCCCTTGCTGACAGCAGTAGTGGGCAGCCCCGCTGGCGCGGGACTGCCAGCCCAGACGACGGGGCAGCGGGGGCCACGCACGCACAAGTGGATCTTACAAGGGTGGCGCTCTATTTGAGCATCACACACGACTGTAAAATTCATCATCACTGCATCACTTCCAAATTTCATGTAACTGCCTACTTCACCCAAACCCTCAACTCAACACACTGTTGCATGCCGCCCTGTGCCCTATACCCCCCCCCCTTGCACCACCAAACCTTCGACCCCCTTCGCCAAAGGTCATCGTGGGCTTGGGCGTGCCAGGCGACGCGAAGGGACTCTGTTTTTCGCAATGCACGAGAGATCCCCCCCCCTCCCGACCCCCGTCCCGAAACCCAAACCCTAGGAGCTCCTAAGCCTAAACCTCAAACCCTCAAAACCCCCAACTCTGAATGCGGCATGCGCCACGTAACTCCAACGTGACTCAAACCTCCACACCCTCCACCCAAACCCTCAACTCCGTGCACTGTGGCATGCACCCTGAATCCCCCCCCCCCCCAAACCCCATCCCTGAATCTCCAGGGCCATCGTAGGCCTGGGCGTGCCAGGTTCCCTTACCCTTACCCCCCCCCCCCCCCCAACCCCATCCCTGAAACTCCAAGGCCATCGTGGGCCTGGGCGTGCCAGGTTCCCTGACCCTTTACCCCCCCCCCCCCCCAAGCCCCATCCCTGAAACTCCAAGGCCATCGTGGGCCTGGGCGTGCCAGGTTCCCGCATCCCCAAACCCTAAACCCTCCCCCCCCCTCCCCCCCCCACACACAAACCCCATCCCCCAAGGTCATCGTGGGCCTGGGAGTGCCAGGCGACGCGAAGGGACTGTTCTTCGCGATGCACGAGTACCTGCACGGCTGTGGTGTGGACGGCATCAAGGTGTGTGTGTGTGTGTGTTTGTGTGTGTGTGTTTGAGTGTGTGTTTGAGAGAGAGAGTTGTGTGTTTGCTGCTTTTGGCTGTTCTTTGCAATGCACGAGTACATGCACGGCTGTGGTGTGGACGGCATCAAGGTGTGTGTGTGTGTGTGTGTGTTTGAGTGTGTGTTTGAGAGAGAGAGTTGTGTGTTTGCTGCTTTTGGCTGTTCTTTGCGATGCACGA
Source organism: Chlamydomonas sp. UWO 241 (assembly GCA_016618255.1). NCBI lineage: Eukaryota > Viridiplantae > Chlorophyta > Chlorophyceae > Chlamydomonadales > Chlamydomonadaceae > Chlamydomonas > Chlamydomonas priscui. Next base: position 87,887 of record VFSX01000183.1, on the reverse strand, counting down.
GTACCTGCACGGCTGTGGTGTGGACGGCATCAAGGTGTGTGTGGGGGGTGCGGGGGGTGGGGGGTGGGGGGTGTCCATGTGTGTGTGTGTGTCTGTGTGTGAGAGAGAGAGAGAGAGAGAGAGAATTGTTTGTTTGCTGTTGCTGGCTGTTCTTTGCGATGCACGAGTACCTGCGCGGCTGTTGGCTGGACGGCATCAAGGTGTGTGTGTGTGTGTGCGCGTGTGTGCGTGTGTGTGTGCTGGTGTGTGTGTGTTTGTGTGTGTGTGTGTGTGTGAGAAAATTGTTTGTTTGCTGTTGCTGGCTGTTCTTCGCGATGCACGAGTACCTGCACGGCTGTGGGCTGGACGGCATCAAGGTGTGTGTGTGCGCGTGTGTGCGTGTGTGTGTGTATGCTGGTGTGTGTGTGTGTGTGTGTGTGTGTATGTGAGGGTGTGCGCGCACGTGTATGTGCATGCTGTGCGCTGCGGCGCCCCGTCGCCTGCATGCTGACGCGAATGCGTCAGCACGCGCGTGCGTGCGCACGCGCCTGCTGAACCGCGTGCGCGGGTGTGCTCCCACATGCCGACTGGCGGGGGGGGAGGGGGGGGGGCAACAACATGCTGCCACCTACACCTATGTGCTGTGTGCGCACGCTGTGGCTCCCCGTTGCCTGCCTGCTCACACAAGCGCGCATGTTCGCTGTGTGCTGTGCTGCCTGGCTGCCAGGTTGAACGATGCCAGGAGCCTCGCGCGTGAGCTATGTGTCCGCGCTGTGCGTTGTTCCGGCTGTTGCCTGCCTATTGCGATTGCCGTCTGCCTGCTGACACAGACGTGTGCGTGCGTGTGTGTCCCCACAGGCCGACTGCCAGGCTGGTCGGCGGCAGCACGAGTGTGTGTCCACGCTGTGCGTTGTTGCGGCTGTCGCCTGCCACCTGACAAACACATGGGTGTGTGTGCGTGTGTGCCCCCACAGGCCGCCTGCCAGCTCGTGATCGGGCTGGTCGGCGGCAGCACGCGTGTGTCCACGCTGTGTGGCTGTTGCGGCTGTCGCCTGCCCACTGACACAAGCGTGTGCGTGTGTGTGTGCCCCCACAGGCCGACTGCCAGGGCGTGATCGGGCTGGTCGGTGGTAGCGCCGGCGGCGGCGGCGGGCCGGCGCTCACACGCAGGTCAGTGATGGATACACAGCATCTCACAACACAATGGAAGATAACTAGGCTTCCATGAATGATGTGTATGGCGGCAGCGGCGGCGGCGGCGGCAGGCCTGGTGCTCGCACGCAGGTCAGTGGTGGAGACACACCATCTCACAACACAATGGAAGATGACTAGGCTGACATGAATGATGTATGGCGGCAGCGGCGGCGGCGGCGGCGGGCCGGCGCTCACACGCAGGTTGTGGATCGCATTACCTGCAGAGTCTCCTAGTACCTCCTCCCCCCAGTGTTGCACGGTACGGCCGTATTTTGCGTTTGGAGCTCACGTATTTCTGTGCGTGTCGTGTATACGTACGTGCGCTCGGGTGGCGCTGGGCAGCACAGTACGCCTTTTACTTGTGTTGACCTTGAGTAAAAGGCTTATTGCGCTGCGTAATGCGAGGCAACATACGTACGCTCCCTCACGTACGTTTTTTTTTTCAGTTTTTACATGTACGCGCCCGGAGGACCCCGAGGCGTAAGTTAAGGCCTAGACTACGCATCTAGGGGAGCTCTACTAGTAGAGCCCGCAAGGCCACGCAGCGCGCCAGCCTACCAGGGTCCCTCACGTACGTACTTGTACGACCGCACCGTGCAACACTGCCTCCCCCATGCCTCCCCCGACCGCTGCCTCCACGCAAGCACCCACTCTTGAGATACTGAGCAGCCGCGCTTCCAACGGGGCATTTGAGAAAGATTTACACACCAGGTGACCAGCTGGACGCCATGCTGTTGCGGTGCCCACCTGCCATCGCATGGCTCCACTGGGTCATCATCGCCGTATGGCGGTCGGGGAGAGCCCCGAGGGAATGGAAAACTGCTATTATCACACCGTTATATAAGGGGAAGGGTCCGCGTGACTCCCCTGGTAACTACCGCGGTATAAGCCTTCTCTCTGTTGCCGGGAAAGTGTACGCTGCCATACTTCTGCACCGCGTCTCCACGCAGGTTGATGGTCAGTTGCATGAGGCTCAGTGTGGTTTCAGAAAAAGCAGAGGCACTGTTGATGCGATTTTTACTCTGCGCTCGCTGAGCGCGGCACATGCCGAGTACAAACAATGCATGGCTGTGGCATTTGTCGACTATTCTAAAGCTTACGATTGCATAAACCGTGCGGCACTGTGGAGAGTCCTTAGATTATATAGTGTTTATCCGCACATTATTGATCTGTTGGAGGATCTTCACACCAACACCGCAGCTGCCGTGCGGCTGGCTGGGAAAATCGGGCACGAATTCCCCGTGTCGTCTGGTGTGCGACAGGGGTGCGTCATTGCTCCTGTGTTGTTCAATGTTTTTATTGACCACACAGTGAAAAAGGCGCTAGACATGATTCCAGAGGGGGCTTGTGTGTCAGTCGTGACCCGAGCCGGCGGCTCTGTGTTGTCGTTGTCGGTTGAGCGCATAGTAATGCTGATGTATGCCGACGATTTATGTTTGTTCTCGCATGACCCAGCTCAGTTGGCGCTTATGCTGAAAATCCTTGACAAAGTGTCCTCTAGCTTGGCATGCAAATCAACGCCGCCAAGACAGAAGTGATGATTTTGCCAGCAGATTTTGACGCGGATCTGCCCACGTTTGCGCTGACTTGTGGTGAAATGGCTACCGCCCCTCACAAGTAATTGTTAGGGCCAGAACTGGACTTGGGTCTAGGCGGTGGTACTAGGACTTGAGGTAGTCTTTGCTGGAAAGCCGATGTAACTGTACCTGTGGTGAAGTGAACACCGTCTCTGCATTTAAGTATCTAGGGAGTTGGATAACCCAGAGTGGTGGTGAGGAAAAGGAGATCGGTGTGCGTATCGGTCGCGCGCTGGGCGTGTTTGCGTCTTTTGATAAGATTTGAGCCAGCAAGAAGATGCAAGTGCAGTCTAAGATGCGGGTTTACAACACTTTCGTGCTGCCCCACTTTCTGTACGGCTGCGAAACATGGGCCCCTACTAAAACACAACTGACTCGATTGGAGGTTGCCCACTCTAACTGCCTTCGTCGCATTCTGGGTGTGCGCCTGGTCGACCGGCACAGATTAACTTATATTCGGCAGGCGTGCGACACTGAGCCAATTGAGAGCCTTGTGGCAAAGCGATCAATGCAGTGGCTAGGCCATGTGATGCGCATGCCGGCTTCTCGTCTTCCTCGTACGACTTTTGACTGCACAATGGATGTGGCTCGGCAGCAAGGCCGGCCTCCAGCCTCCTCCCGACACTATTTTCTTAAGCTACTGATTCAGCAGCTAGGCGAAACTAGTGGCACTCGTTCTGATTGGAAGACTTTTTCGGACACGGCGTTTGAGCGTGCTCAGGATAGGGTCGGGTGGAGAGCCGTGGTGTACGGTCCGGCTGCCCCTCAGGCGCCGGCCCCTCCACCACGGCGGTCAAGTAGATTGGCAAGCGCCACTTGACCCCCTATCCCCTAGAAGCAGTTAGGACCTATTTTGGAGGCGTCGCACAATAGCTCTCCTTTTTTCTCTGGGACTACACGTTGGCAGGCAGCCGGCTGGTGGCTACCGCCCCTCACAAGTAATTGTTAGGGCCAGAACTGGACTTGGGTCTAGGCGGTGGTACTAGGACTAGAGGTAGTCTTTGCTGGAAAGCCGATGTAACTGAAACTGTAACTGTACACACCAACTGCCGACTGTCGAACCCCCCCCCCCCCACGCACACACACACACACTCTACACACACGCACATACACATTCCCCCCCCCCCCTCCCCATTCTCCCCCCACACACAAAATACGCCGCCAGAGGCGTGCGACGACCTGCAAAAGTGACCCCCCCTCCCCCCCACACACACACTCCACCACACACAGGTACCACGCGGCGTTTGAGGAGAGCGTGCGCACAAACTTCGACAACAACCACTGCATCAACTGCATGTGCCACTCGACAGAGAACCTGTACCGGTGAGTGGCCTTTCTATCTTTTAGGGCGGCGGTGAGTGGTCTTTCTCCTAGGGATCTGGTGGGCCTCAAGGCAAGCATGCGCGCCAGCTTTCACTGGTTTAGGCGAGCGCGCGCACCAGATTTCATTGCATCAAGTGCATGTGCCACTCAACAGAGAACCCGTACCGGTGAGGGGCCTATCTATGCATCCTTGAATCAGGGCACGTGCCTGTTATGGCATACGGAATTATGCCTGATTGCAGCCGTTTGAGGAGAGCGTGCGCAACAACTTCGACAACAACCACTGCATCCACTGCATGTGCCACTTGACAGAGAACCTGTACCGGTGAGTGGCCTGCCTATCTAGGGATCATTTAAGGCCCCTTCAGGCACGCTCGCCTATACGGATTGGATCAGGCTTTAATCAGGATTTGTTATGACCACATGAGCAAAGCGTATAGGCGGGAGTGCGCACCAACTTTGACGGCAACCACTGCATCGACTCTAGTGGTCCCTAGGAAGGATTTTAGCAATTCGTTTTTCCCCGGCTCGAGCAACTTTGACCGCTCATACCAGGCGCAATACGTAGCAGGTGTGCACGCAACACGTGCCGCTGTGCTGCTCTCGACGAGAGCTTTCCAACGCCCCCATCCACACCCTCTCCCACCAAGTGTGGGGTGGTTTTCTGGGAGTTGGGAGATCCGGCCCCGAGCGGTATACGGCTTGCAGGGGAATCACTGATCGACTCATGTGCCACTCGACTCGACACCTGTACCGGTGAGGGGGCTGTCTATCTACTGGTGTCACACAGACTGTAAAATCCACCATCATCATCTAGGGATCATGAGGCCTTACGGCCTTAAGGCCAACTTCGACGGCCACCACTGCATCAACTGCATGTGCCACTCGACGGAGAACCTGTACCGGTGAGTGGCCTGTTCTAGCCTAACACACACACACACACACACACGCACACGCAGCATGGCCGACACCGCCGTCGCGCGCGTGAGCGACGACTTCTACCCGCGCGACCCCGCGTCAACGACGCCCCACGTCGCTGCGTGCGCCTACAACTCCCTCTTTATGAGCGCGCTGGTGCACCCAGACTGGGACATGTTCACCTCGGTGCACGAGGCGGCGGAGCTGCACGCGATGGCGCGGTGCGTGCGTGCGTGCAAGTGTGTGTGTTTGTGGGGTGGAGTGGGGGTGGGGATGAGGGAGGGGAGGGGTACAGCTCTCTCTTCATGAATGCGTTGGTGCAGTCTGACTGGGACATGTTCACCTCGGTGCACGAAGCGGCAGAGAGCTGCACGCGATGGCACGGTGCGTGTGTGGCATGTGCGTGTGTGGGGTGGGGGTGGGGGTGGGTTGGTGCAGCCAGACTGGGACATGTGCGGGTCGGTGCACGAGGCGGCGGAGCTGCACGCAATGGCGCGGTGCGTGCGTGTGTGTTGGGGGGGAGGGAGGGGGAGGGGGAGAGGGAGGGGGGGAAGGGAGGGGGGGACAGGGGAGGGAGGGGAGGGGGAGGGGGGGGGGGAGGGGGGGGAGGGGAGGGGAGGGGGAGGGGGGGGAGGGGGGGGAGGGAGGGGGGGGGGGAGGGGAGGGGAGGGGGGGGGGGAGGGGGAGGGGGGAGGGGGAAGGGGGAAGGGGGGAAGATGGGAAGGAGGGAAGTAGGGGGAGCGGGGAGGGGGAGGGAGGGGGGCGGGAGCGAGCGAGGGAGGGGGAGGGAGGGGGGGAGGGGAGGGGAGGAGGGTACAGCTTTCTCTTTATGAGTGCGCTCGTGCAGCCAGAATGGGACATGGTCACGTCGGTGCACGAGGCGGCGGAGATGCATGCGATGGCGCGGTGCGTGGGATAGGCATGGATGGAGTTTCTTTTTACAGTTTTTACATGTACGCGCCCGGAGGACCCCGGGGCGTGAGTAAAGGCCTAGACCACATGATGGAGGGAGAGATGGAAGGAATGCAAGGGGGGAACCTACAACTCCCTCTTCATGAGCGCGCTCGTGCAGCCAGACTGGGACATGTTCACCTCGGTGCACGAGGCGGCGGAGAGATGGACGCAATAGCGCGGTGCGTGCGTGCGTGGGGTGTGCTTTTGGGATTGTGTATGTGTGCGTTTGCGCGTGGGGTGGGGGTGAGGAGGGAGGAGTGGGAGGGGGGGTACAGCTCTCTCTTCATGAGTGCGTTGGTGTAGCCTGATTGGGACATGTTCACGTCGGTGCACGAGGCGGCGGAGCTGCACGCAATGGCGCGGTGCGTGTGTGTGTGTGTGTGTGTGTGTGTGTGCGTGTGTGGGGTGGGGGTCGGGGTGAGGGAGGTAGAGGTGGGGGCATACAGCTCTCTCTTCATGAGTGCGCAAAAAAAGCCACACTGGGACATGTCCACATCGGTGCGCGAGCGGCGGAACATGTGCATTGCTTGCGTGCCCCCTGTGCGCAGGGCCGTCAGCGGCATCGCGGTCTATTTGTCGGACATGCCTAAACATAGTTCAATTCATTCGAAACAGAAGAAGACGAATACATACCGAATTTCCAGCTGGAAGCACCTGCCCTCTGAAGACCCTCACCCGTGTTGCCGTATGCACCGCGTGCGCGCAGGGCCGTCAGCGGTGGCGCGGTCTTCTTGTTGGACACGCCCGTCGAGCCCGACTTTGCGCTTCTGGCGCGCATGTCACGCACACACTGGGACTCGTTTGCGGATGCGGCAACCCATCATCTTCAGCAGCGTGTGCATTGAATGCATGCCTCCTGTTGCGCAGGGCCGTCAGCGGCAGCTCGGGCCACGCGTCGGACGCGCCTTTACATTGTTGGATTTCCTCGAAACAGAAGAATAAGAAGAACCCGGCTTTCCAGCCCGGAGACACCTACCCTCACACGTGTGCCCCACGTGTGTGCGCCGCATGCTCGCAGGGCCGTCAGCGGCAGCGCGATCTACGTCTCGGACAAGCCGGGCGAGCACGACTTTGCGCTGCTGGCGCGCGTGGTGCTGCCAGACGGCAGCGTGCTGCGCGCGAGGGGCGCCGCGCGCCCCACACGCGACTGCCTGTTCTCCGACGTGCTGCGTGATGGCACGAGCCTGCTGAAAGTGCGCCAGTCGTGGTCGATTTTCTGTCTGTCAGTCGGTCGGGCGCCTGTGTTGCCATATTGTACCTTTGCTTGTGCTAGTGCTGGTGCTAGAGAAGAGGCCAGCAGCTGTCAAAATTAGGCACCTGGTTTCCATCTGCCATCATGGTTGATATGCACGTGGCGCAAGGAGGGAACACAAGGAGCGCGTTCCAGGGTGTTCTAGGGTGCGTAACTCCTTCCCCCTCTTCTCACTCTTCACATTCCTCTCACTCTTTCCCTCCATATGCACAGACGTGGAACACCACTGCGTACACCGGCGTTGTGGGCGTGTTCCACCCGTCTCCTTCCCACTTTTCTCACTCTTCTCACTCTTCCTGCTCTTCTCACTCTTCTCACGCTTCTCACGCTTCTCACGCTTCCCCCTCTCTTCTCACCCTTCTCACGCTTCCCCCTACCCTTCCCCTCCCCACACTCTCCACAGGTGTGGAACACCAACGCGTACATTGGCGTCGTGGGCGTGTTTCATCTGTCCTCTCCTTCCCACTTTTCTCACTTTTTCCATTCTTCTCACGCTTCTCACACTTCCCCCCACCCTTCGCCCCACACACTCTCCACAGGCGTGGAACACCAACGCGTACACCGGTGTCGTTGGCGTGTTCCACCTTCAGGGATCGTCGTGGGACCGCGTAAAGCGCAAGTTCATCACGCACGACGCCGCGCCCGCGCAGCTCTCGACACAGGTGTGTGGGAGGGAATGTGGGCTGTGGGTGTGTGTGGGGGGGGGCTGCACGATGCCTCCCCCCCCCCCCTTCCCCCACACCAACACACCACACACACACGCATCCGCGCGCACACACACACACACACGCAAATGCCCGCCTTCCGTCCCCACCTCACACACACGGCAGGTCCGCCCATGCGACGTGGAAGGCCTTCTCCCCTCCTTCGGCCTGCAGCTCACGGCAGCGTACGCCTTCACCACAAAGACGCTGAGCCTGCTCCGCACACACACACTAAAACACACACACACACACGCACATCCCCCCTTCCGTCCCACACACACGACAGGTCCGCCCATGCGACATGGAAAGCCTTCTCCCCTCCGACGGCCTGCAGCTCGCGGCGGCGTACGCCATCACCTCAAAGACGCTGCTCCTGCTCCGCACACACACACACATATACACACACACACACACACACACACACACACAACAGGTCCGGCCGTGTGACGTTGAGGGCCTTCTCCCCTCCGAAGGCCTGCAGCTCGCGGCGGCGTACGCCTTCACCTCAAAGACGCTGCGCTTGCTGCGCGCTGACGAGGCGCTGACTGTGAGCCTGTCGTCCACCACCGGCGAGGTCGTTGCCATCGCGCCGGTTGTCGAGGTGGGTAAACTCTGAACCCTAAACCTTTTAACTGTCGAGGTGTGGGGGGGGGTCAATGTGTCTGTCTGTCTGTCTGTCTGTCTGTCTGTCTGTCTGTCTGTCTGTCTGTCTGTCTGTCTGTCTGTCTGTCTGTCTGTCTGTCTGTCTGTCTGTCTGTCTGTCTGTCTGTCTGTCTGTCTGTCTGTCTGTCTGTCTGTCTGTCTGTCTGTCTGTCTGTCTGTCTGTCTGTCTGTCTGTCTGTCTGTCTGTCTGTCTGTCTGTCTGTCTGTCTGTCTGTCTGTCTGTCTGTCTGTCTGTCTGTCTGTCTGTCTGTCTGTCTGTCTGTCTGTCTGTCTGTCTGTCTGTCTGTCTGTCTGTCTGTCTGTCTGTCTGTCTGTCTGTCTGTCTGTCTGTCTGTCTGTCTGTCTGTCTGTCTGTCTGTCTCTGTCTGTCTGTCTGTCTGTCTGTCTGTCTGTCTGTCTGTCTGTCTGTCTGTCTGTCTGTCTGTCTGTCTGTCTGTCTGTCTGTCTGTCTGTCTGTCTGTCTGTCTGTCTGTCTGTCTGTCTGTCTGTCTGTCTGTCTGTCTGCCTGCCTGCCTGCCTGCCTGCCTGGCTGGCTGGCTGGCTGGCTGGCTGGCTGGCTGGCTGGCTGGCTGGCTGGCTGTATACCCACCCGATACCCCCCTCTCTGCCCAGGCCGACGGCGTGCGCTTCGCCCCGCTGGGCCTGCGCAACATGTACAACGGTGGATACTGTGCGCGCGTGGTCTCTGACTTCCACTCCACCACACCCTCACTCACGCGCACACGAACGCCACCTCCCCCCATCCGACACGCACACGCGTGCACCACCCCCAGGCTGACGGCGTGCGCGCCGCCCCGCTGGGACTCTGCGAGATGACCAACAGCGGCGCCGCTGTGCACGCGTGCGCTGCGCACCCCCTTCCTCCCCCCCCCCCCCGCCCACACACACACACACACACACGCACACACACGCCGTCTTAAACTTAAACCCTTAACCCTAAACCCTAAACCCTAAACCCTTAACCCTAAACCCTGAACCCTGAACCCTAAACCTAAACCCACGTCGCCCCCAGGCCGACGGCGTGCGCTTTGCCCCGCTCGGCCTCTGCGAGATGTACAACGGCGGCGGCGCCGTGCACGCGTGCGCCGCGCACCCCGCGGGCGGCCTCAGGGTCGGCCGCGGCAGCATCGACGGCGTCGCGACGACCACGACGTTCGACGTGGCCGTGCGCGCGGGCGGGCGCTTCCTGGCGTACTGCTCGCGGGCGCCGGCGTCCGTGAAGGCAGACGGCAGCAGCGTCGCGTTTACGTACGACGCGGCGACGTGCGCGCTGCACGTGCAGGTGCCGCTGTGCGCGGGGCTCGCACAGCTGGCTGTTGCGGTGTGAAGATGTGATGATGGCGGGGGGCGTAGTCGCGACAGCAGCAGGCTTTGAGTATGACGCGGCAACGTGCGAGCTGCACGTGCAGGTGCCAGTGTGCGTGGGCCTCACGCAGCTGGCAGTGGCGGTGTGATGGGGGGGGCTGCTGCAGCGGGCGCCGGCGTCCGTGAAGACAGACGGCAGCAGCAGTGTGTGGGGCTCACGTGAAGCTCACACAGCTGGCGGTCGCCGTGTGACAAGCATGTGATGATGGGGCGGGGTGGGGGGGGGCTGCTGCAGTGGGCGGTGGCGTCGGTGAAGGCAGACGGCAGCAGCAGTGTGTTTGAGTACACGGCAACGTGCACGCTGCACGTGCAGGTGCCGGTGTGCGCGGGGCTCACGCAGCTTGCGGTCGCGGTGTGAGAAGCATGTGATGATGGGGCGGGAGGGGGGGGAGGGGGGGTGACTGCTGTTTTTTTACAGGTTTCACACGTACGCGCCCGGATGACCCCGGGGCGTGAGTCAAGGTCTATAATACACGTCCAGGGGAGCTCTCATAGGAGAGCCCGCAAGGCCACGCAGCGGGCCAGCCTACCAGGGGGGGGGGTGCTGTAGTGGGCGGTGGCGCCCGCAAAGGCAGATGACAGCAGCAGTGTGTTTGAGTACGACGCAGCATCGTGCGCGCTGCACGTGCAGGTGCCGGTGTGCGCGGGATCATGCAGCTGGCGGTCACGGTGTGATGATGGGGAGGGGGGGTGCTGTGTCCTGCAGTGGGAGCCGGCGTTCGTGAAGGCAGACGGCAGCAGCGAGTATGATGCGGCGACGTGCGCGCTGCGTGTGCAGCTCGCGGTCGTGGTGTGATGCGCCACAGTGAAGATGGCCGGGGGAGGGTAGTGGCATCAGCAGCAGCCCGACGTTTGGGTACGATGCAGTCACATGCGTGCTGGCGCAGTGTGCGGAGCTCACGCAGCATGGTCGTGGTGTTATGATCCAGTGGTGATGCATATGGGGGTGCTGTTGTGGGTTCGAAGGCAGATGGCAGCAGCAGTGTGTGGGACGAGGCTCAAATTGCAAGGCTCCTGCGTCGCGGCTCGTTCAGTGGTGTGTCGATGCCCCCCCCCCAACAACACACACACCACACACACACACAGCACACGTCCACAAACGCCCACACACACATACACCCCCCCGACGCACAGAGAGAGAGAGAGATAATCGTTACAGATCCCACCGCTAGGCATCCTGGTTTACGGCTCTTGCCGGGGTAAAACACCCATGGATCTTAGGTTCGTTCGCTAGCGGGTGACCAGCCATATGCGCTAGTACGAGAGGAAATCCTTGGGCGCGGGGATTTTGGTAGCATCATCATCAGCATCATCGTCATCTTCAGGGGACACGGGGACATGCAGTGCGGCGGCGATTCTTGGCTTCATGGGGAGGAACAGATCGGCGGAGGTCGACTGATAGTAGGTGGTAGGCGGTGGATGTCACAGTCTCTCTGTGCATGGGAGGGGGGGTTGCAGGAGTGGGGGCAGTGACCATGGGGCGGTGACTGCATGGCACCTGGAGCGCATGCATGCATGGGGTGCGGGCCATGCATGGGTGTGGTGGTGGGCTCCAGTAGGGCGCGTGAGCGGGAAGTCGACGTCAGGGCGTCAACCGCGGGGGAGGGTGGACTCTGTAGTTGTGGTGGCGTCGAGGGCGGAGGCGCTGGTGGTAGGCGCTCTATGAGGTGGCGGCGGCGGCGGCGATCTCTGTGTTGAACCGGAGGCTCGCTCCGGCGCCAGGTAGAGGGGGTCCCTGTGCATTCGAGGTGAGGCTGAGCTCGACGCGTGGGCGCTCGAGGTGCCGCAATGGGGGGCCGACGGAGGTGCCCTCGAAGCGGTACAAGACGGGCCTGTCTGGCGTCGGTAGCGAAGAAAGAGGCGGGGGCAGACGATCGTCGACGTACAGGGGGGCGACGGCGGTGGCGGAGAGTTGGGGCGGAGGGGGCTGAGTCGATTGTGCCGCCATGAACGGCCTCAATCGGGTCGGCACGGCCGACCAGCGGCCCCCCCCTTGTGGGGGAGGACTGGAGGAGGAGGACTGGAGGAGGACTGGAGGAGGAGGACTGGAGGAGGAGGACGCACACACACACACACACACACACACACACACACACACACTGCCTCCCCCCTACAGCCCCCGCACCCCCTACAGCTCCCACCAGGCCCCCCATGCTCCCCATGGGCGACCCCCCTCCCCCATCTCCCACGGGCACCCACGCCCACGCGTCCATGCATGCACGCATGGACTGTGCTGGGGGAGCCCCGCTGCTCCCCGCTGCCCTTATGGGGAGAAGCTCCCAACGGCATGTTTCAGTGGGTGTTGGCCTCTTCCCTGCGGCGTTGCTCCGGGCTGCGCGCTGCTCCCACTCCGACGCCCAACACGCGTGGCCCACCTGCCCCGTTTCCGGTACCCCCCACCCCCTGGTGCATCGAAAGTTACATGCGATGACGTATTGCCGAGGCTGAGGTCGGCGCGGGACGGCGGCGAGAGTAAGATGGAGTTCACACATCCCCTCGCTCACTAATCTCCCCCAAGGAGAACTGCAGCGATCGCCTGCAAGACACATGCGACGCTATGCATATGTAGGATATGTTGGCACGCGCGCGCGGGGCGGACGGCGTGCTCGCATGCTGACGCAGTGCTGACAGCAGGGTGCACATTACCTTCCGTCAGTTTCTGTCGCTCCACCGGAACCCTTTTCAGACCTTCTGAGGAAAGTCTGAACGGGGATAAGAAGAGGTGACAGGCGTCAACCGCGCGCACGACGGGAAAGGGATAGAGTTTTGAGTGTTGACCGAGTCTGTTCGGACATCTTGCGCAAGATGTCTCTTCAACCTCGGTCAACACTCAAAACTCCACCAGAAAGACTCCATGCTTGATGCAGCAGCAGATGTGCGGGGGCGGCGGCAGGGCAGGCCGCGACTGCACACAGGCTGCTCATGAGCGCTCGAGACTCGGGCGGGCACCGGAACCAAAGCTTAGCCACTGGGCCTTCAATTGGAAGACAGCCGGGTGAGAGTTCCCGCTCCACCCTCCTCCCAGAGGAGGATTTAAAACGTCGGATCTCGAGGTGTCAGCACGAAGGGTGCTTATGTCAGGGCAGCTGTTACAGGCGCGTTCTGAGCCGCAAGCTACATCACATAGCGGCAACAGACCTAGCAGACGTGACGGGGTCAAGACGCGCGATCGTCGTGTGCAATGAATGGCGCACGCAATGGCGCACACGTGTAATTATTTGTTGGGCTTGTGAGGGAATGCATCCTCTCATGTGAGAGCGAATGGACCCACACGTTCCCCGCTCATACAGACACATGAGCTCTTACGGAACGTGCGGGGCAATACATCCAAATGGGGGGGGGGAAGCAACGACGATTTTGCACGCGCGATCACAGACTCATAAGCGACATGTATGTAAAAAGGAATTATATTTACCTTGATATTTGCTCATATATGCACGCACGTCTGCGGGTGGGGTGGACTCCCTTCAGGGGCGTGTGCGCAACCCCGCCGGGAGTATGAGCGTACGCCTGGGGGGAGTGGGGGACGGTATCACACCCTCGGCAGGGGGCGGTACCGTGGTTGACCAGCAAAGGTCCCCAACGAACAAGGCCATTGGGGGGTGTTCACGCGCGCGGCTCCGTCCGAGTATGTACGCACGCCTGGGTGAGGGGCGGGGCGGTATCACACCCTCAGTAGGGGTACCGTGGTTGACCAGCGAAGATCTCCGATGAGGAAGTCCTTTGGGGACGCCGGGTCGGCGAGGTTTGACCACGCGAAGACCTTCAGGGGGACGGTATCACACCCTCGGCAGGGGTACCGTAGTTGACCAGCGAAGGTCCCCGATGAGGAAGCCCTTCGGGGACGCCGCGTCGTTGGGGTTAGTCCACGCCAGTGTGACGGTTGTGAGCAGGCGCCCCCTGGAGGCCGCGAAGCCGTACCACTTGCCTGCGAGCGCACACGTTGCCATGCGGCGGGCAGCGGTCAGGGGTGCATGTGTGTGTGTGTCCCTGTCTGTTTCTCCGGTATGCGTGCGTGCGTGCATGTGTGTGTGTGTGTGTTTCACGTCGCCATGCAGCGGGCAGCGGTCAGGGGTGCATGTGTGTGTGTGTGTCCCTGTCTGTCTCTCCGGTGTGCGTGCGTGTGTGTGTGTGTGTGTTTCACGTCGCCATGCAGCGGGCAGCGGTCAGGGGTGCATGTGTGTGTGTGTGTCCCTGTCTGTCTCTCCAGTGTGCGTGCGTGTGTGTGTGTGTGTGTGTGTCACGTCGCCATGCAGCGGGCAGCGGTCAGGGGTGCATGTGTGAGTGTGTGTGTGTCCCTGTCTGTCTCTCCGGTGTGCGTGTGTGTGTGTGTGTGTCACGCCGCCATGCAGCGGGCAGCGGTCAGGGGTGAATGTGTGTGTGTGTGTCCCTGTCTGTTTCTCCGGTGTGCGTGTGTGTGTGTGTGTGCGTGTGTGTGTCACGTCAGCATGCAGCGGGCAGAGAGGGAGCCTGCACCACCGCTGGAGGATGAGAGCGTTGCAGGCGCTGTGCCGGAGGCGGAGAGGGAGTTGGCATGCCGCACGGTTCGTTTGCGTGTGTGTGTGAACGACGAGTGGTCACCCGCTATTGACAGACGCCCCTGCGCAGACCTCTGGAACGATGTTGCCATTGTGTATGTAACGATCTGGAAGGGAATGGAATGTGAGTGTTGACCCCCCCTACCACAGCCCCCTATAGTGTTACCCCGGGGTAACACTATAGGGGGCTGTGGTAGGGCCCACCCACCCAAGCACCCACCAAAGTAGACCTTCTCCGTCTGTGGAGTCGAGAACCTCTGGAGGGGGGAGTCGTCGAGCTGCGTGACTGCGTGGGTGTGTGTGTGTGTTGTGCGTGTGTTGTGTTGTGCATGTGGTGGGAGGAGTCGTCAAAGTGCGTGACTGCGTGGGTGTGGGAGGGTGTGTGTGCGTGTGTGTTGCGCGTGTGTTGTGTTGTGCATGTGGTGGGGGGAGTCGTTGAGCTGCGTGACTGCGTGTGTGGGGGGGTGTGGGTGGGAGTGTGTGTGTGTGTGTTGTGCGTGTGTTGTGTTGTGCATGTGGTGGGGGGGAATCATCGCGCTGCATGACTGCGTGTGTGGGGGCGCGCGTGTGTGTGTGTGTGTGTTGTGCGTGTGTTGTTTTGTGCATGTGGGGTGGGGGGGGGAGGGAAGTCATCAAGCTGCGTGACTGCGCACGTGTGTGTGTTGTGCGTGTGTTGTGTTGTGCATGTGGTGGGGGGGGAGTCGTCGAGCTGCATGACTGCGTGGGTATGGGAGGGTGGGTGGGAGTGTGTGTGTGTGTGTGTGTGTTGTGTTGTGCATGTGGTGGGGGGGAATCATCAAGCTGCGTGACTGCGCGTGTGTGTGTGTGCGAGTGTGTTGTGCGTGTGTTTTGTTGTGTTGTGCGTGTGGTGGGGGGGGTCGTCGAGCTGCGTGACTGCGCGCGTGTGTGTGTGTGTGTGTGTGTGTTGTGCGTGTGTTGTGTCGTGCATGTGGTGGGGGGAGTCGTCGAGCTGCGTGACTGCGTGGATGTGAGTGTGTTGTGTGGTGTGCATGTGCCTGTGCCTGTGCCTGTGTATGAGGGAGAAAGTCACTTGCACTTTCGGGGTTGTACATGGTCGAGGAGCGTGTCGACTTCCTTGGTGACCACTCACACGCACACAGACGCAGACGCACACACGCGTGCAAACACACACACACATTCACACACACACGTGGTGGTCGCTGGCACATGTAAATGCAACAGCAGTCAGCGACCACACACACACACACACACACCTGTGACATTGCCGCCCTCATCGGTCACTGCGACGGCAGTCAGCGACCACACGTACGCGGGTGGGCCGACCGGGTAGCCGTAGCCCGACGCGTAGAACGAGAATGCGGTCGCGTTTGGGGGCAGCGTAATGACGAGCTGCGTCGCTAACTCGTTAACTGGCTGGAATGCCGTGGACAGGCCTGCACGACCATGTGTGTGTGTGTGTGTGTGTGTGTGTCCGCGGTGTTGGCGTGGGCGGCGGGCAACGGGGCGTGTGTGGTGTGTGTGTGTGTGTGGCGTGTGCGGTCGCGTTTGGGGGCAGCGTGATGGCGAGCTGTGTCGCAACTCGTTCACCGGCTGGTATGCAGTGGGCAGGCCTGCACGACCATCTGTGTGTGTGTGTGTGTGTGTGTGTCCGCGGTGTTGGCGTGGGCGGCGGGCAACGGGGCGGGCGCGGTGCATGTGTGTGTGGCGTACGCGTGTGCGGGGGCACCATGATGACGAGCTGCGTCGCAAACTCGTCAACCGGCTGGTATGCCGTGGGCAGGCCTGCACGACCATGGAGTGGGTAGGGGTGGAGCAGTTACTTCCTCTTCAGGATATTTACTTAATTCTTCCACAGCCAGGTTTTGCTTTGACCGCGTTGACCGTTGACCTCCCGTTGACTGTTTGTCTTCATATATAGGTCACTTGAAAGCTCTGGACGAGCCCCGTCTGGCGGGCTCGTCAGACTAGCAATCCAACGCATGAATGGAGCTGTGTTGACGGTCAAAGTACAGCCAGAATACAGCCAAATGGCTGTGGAGAGCCAAAAAGGAAATCACTGGGGGGGGGGGGGGGGCGTGGTCGCGGTGTTGGGCGGCGGGCGACGGGGCGGGCGTGGTACGTGTGTGTTTGGGCATCGACACGACGAGCTGCGAGTGTGTGGGTGGTGGGCGACGGGGCCCGGTGCGTGCGCGTGTGTGTGACGTGTGCAGCGGGTAGTAACCAGCGATGTCCTTAGCACCCTCGGGGAGCCAACCGGGGATCTGAGGGGAAACTGCGGGGTCAAATTGCGGAAATTTCTGAGAAAAGTTTGAAAATCAACGATTTTCACGGTTTCCTCAAAATAAATCACCTTCTGTGGGGGCAATTCGGCATATTCCCTCCAATGTTGCGAGAGCAAACATGAAATTCTCGGTTTCCTTAAGGACACCACTGGTAGTTGCGAGCGTCGTGGTGCACGACGTGCACTCCACACCGTCATCGAGCACAATGCCAACCAGTGCTCCCGCTTAATACCTAAACGCACGCACACACGGACGCACGCACGTGTCTCCAACCCACCCGTCATGCCCTCGTAAAACGCGGACGTGAGCGGCCAGGTAGACGCCGGGTTCAGCAGCCGCACCCCCTTCATGCCCGTGTCGAAGCAGACCGTCGTGTCGCTGACGCTGATGACGGCGGCGTTGGGGAGGGCGCCGGCAAAGTAGCACTTGCTGTTGAGACCGACAGCGGGCTGCTCGATGGCAGTGAGGTTGTAGCCGAGGGACACGAGCTGGCCGGAGTTGAGGTCGCCCACGCCAATGTCGGTGACTGTGATGACGCACGGTGCGTGTGTGTGTGTGCGTGCGCGTGTGTGTGTGTGTGTGAGGTTGTAGCCGAGGGACACGAGCTGGCCGGAGTTGAGGTCGCCCACGCCGATGTTGGTGACTGCGACCGGGGAGGGCGTGTGTTGTGTGCGTGTGTGTGTGTGTGGCTGTGTGTGTGTGTACGTGTGTGCGTATGTGTTGTGCGTGCGGTGTGTGTGTTTTGTGTATGTGTGTGTTTGTGCGGTTGAAGCCGAGGGACACGAGCCGGCCGGAGTTGAGGTCGCCCACACTAATGTTGGTGACTGCGACCGTGTGTGTGTGTTGTGTGCGTGGGTGCGGCTGCGTGGCTGTGTGTGCGTGTGCATCTGAGTGTGTGTGTATGTGCGGATGTGTGTGTGTGTGTGAGTCAATAGCCGAGGGACAAGAGCTGGACGGAGTTGAAGTGGCCTGTCTATCTGTCTGTCTGTCTGTCTGTCTGTCTATCTGTCTGTCTGTCTGTGTGTTTGTGTGCATGTGTCTGTGTGCATGTGTCTGTCTGTCTGTCTGTGTGTGTGTGTGTCTGCCTGTCTGCCTGCCTGTCTGCCTGCCTGTCTGTCTGTCTGTCTGTCTGTCTGTCTGTCTGTCTGTCTGTCTGTCTGTCTGTCTGTCTGTCTGTCTGTCTGTCTGTCTGTCTGTCTGTCTGTCTGTCTGTCTGTCTGTCTGTCTGTCTGTCTGTCTGTCTGTCTGTCTGTCTGTGTGTGTGTGTGTGTGCATCTGTGTGTGCGTCGTTGCGCGCGCAACTCACGCGCGGTGATATTGCCCGCGACCTCATCGCCCGGGGACTCTGCCGGCGGGGCGTCGGTGGTGAGCGGCGGTGTGTGTGTGTATATGTGTCTGTGTCGGTGCATTTGAGTGTGTATGTTTGTGCCTGTGTGTGTGCGTGTCTGTCTGTCTGTCTGTCTGTCTGTCTGTCTGTCTGTCTGTCTGCCTGCCTGTCTGTCTGTCTGTCTGTGAGCATCGTAGCGCGTGTAACTCACGCGTAGTGATGTTGCCCGCGACCTCATCGCCCGGGGACTGTGCTGGCGGGGCGTCGGTGGTGAGCGGTGGTGGCGGCGGCGGCGGTGGGGGCGGCGGCTCGGGGCAGTCCGTCCCAATTTGCGTGCCAGTGGTCGCGGCCTTGAAGATGGCCCAGCCATCCGGGAGGGGGCCGCACCTTCATATACCGGGGTAGTAGGAGTCAGTGGTGTCATTAAGGAATCCGAGAATGTCGTGTTTGCCCCTGCAACATTGGAGGGATCATGCCGAATTGCCCCCGCAGGAGGCGTTTTTCCGCGAAAAGTGTGAAAATTGTCGAATTTCACACTTTTCGGATCGAAATTTTCGCGATTCGCCCCCGCAGTTTCCCCCTAAATATCCTGGTTTGCCCCCGCAGCGGAGGCTGCGGGGGCTGCGGGGGCGCTTATGACACCACTGGTAGGAGTCAGTGGTTCCGTTCGCCAACCCGCAACCCGACAAGAGTGCACTTTCGGGTTGAGATTGCCCGATTCGGGCTGGCGAGTCGGGTTGAGGTTGTGCGAATTTCAACCCGAAAAGTGTGGAAATCGGATGGAAATCATTTTCACACGTTTCCCGCCCCCAATCGCCTCCGTCGGGTTAAGATTGGCGGAATGAGCGTGAGGCCCGGGCTGAGCCGTCATTTACCCAAGATCCTTAACGGAACCACTGGTAGAAGTGGCACGCTCAGTTGGGGTCATTTGGTGTGGGTGGTGGTGGGTGGGAGGGTGTGTGTGTGGGGGGGGGGCAGGAAAACGGAGGGGCGTTGCAGTGACACCAATGACACGGGCGCAGTGTCCCCTGGGGAGGATTTCAATTACTATTTATTTTCTGGCTCCAGCAACTTTGACCGCTCACACCAGGCGCAATACATAGCGGGTATTCACGCAGCGCATGCCGTTGTGCTGCTCTCGGCGAGAGCTTACCAACGCACCCATCCACGCCCTCTCCCACCAGTGTGGGATGGTTGTCTGGGGAATGGGAAATCCGGCCACGAGCGGTATACGGCTTGCAGGGCACATCCGTGGCATGCGTTGCGTGGACACCCGCTGTATATTGTGCCTTGTATGAGCGGTCAAAGTTGCTCGCGCGGGCAAAAAACGAACTACCAAAATCCTTCCCAGGGACCACTGCGTCCGACCTCACAGTGCGCCTGGTCGACTCCGACTTCAGAGCTGGCACCCAGATTCGGCGCGGCCACCTGAGCCCTATCTTCCCTTGAAGCATACTCGTACGCTGGCACGCTGCGTGGCCTTGCGGGCTCTAATAGTAGAGCTCCCATGGACGTCAAGCCTATGCCTTGACTCACGCCCCCGGGTCCTCCGGGCGCGAACATGTAAAAACTGTGAAAAACTCCCTTGAGCGCAACGCCACAGCGCAGCACCGCCACAGTGCACGCACCGCCACAGCGCACGCAGCGCCACGAGCGCAGCAACTCACATGTCTGCGTTGAATCTGAGGTCAAACAGCGAGTTGTCGTTCGCCAGCGGCGACGGCGACTTCCAGATCGCGGGGATGCTCCCAGTTATGGTGTTGTTGGACAGTCCGACGATGATGAGCGAGCTGAGGCCAGACCAGGCATCGGGTAGGGGGCCCGAGAGGCCCGCGCTGTGCAGCTGGATGCGCATGAGCTTCTGCAGCAGGCCCAGCAGGCTGCGCGTGCGTGTGTGTGTGCATGTGTGTGTGTTTGGTTGTGTGGTTGTGTGTGCGCACGTGTGATTTCTTGGTAAAACAATGTGCGCGAACGCATTTTGTCACACCGTTCGAGTCAAAATTTGCGTATTTTTTTTAAGCAATAAAAACCACCCACCTGGGCACTGGCACGTCGGTCCCTAGCGCTGTGTACTCTGTGTCCAAGGCGATAACCTGCGCGTGTGCGTGCGTGCGTGAGTTTGTGTGCGTATGTGTGTGTATGTGTGTGTAGTGCGTAATGGTTGCTAGCGTCGTTAGGCAGCTCCCTCAATCCCACGCCCCGACTATAAACTGTAAACTGTGAACTGTGTGTAGTGCTAGTCGTGCAGGCATTGCCGGTGCATGCGGCTCGCGCCCATGCAGTGCTTGCTGGGTTGGGTGTGTGTCAGTGGTGTCCTTCAGGAAACCAAGAATGTCCTGTTTGCCCCCGCAACATTAGAGGGGACATGCCGAATTGCCCCCGCAGGAGGCGATTTTTGTTGTTGCAAAAAGTGTGAAATTGCCAATTTTCACTCTTTCCGGAGCTAAATTCCAGCGATTCGCCCCCGCAGTTTCCCCCCCCATTTCTCGTTTTGCCCCCGCAGCCCCCGCTGCGGGGGCCGCGGGGGCGCAAAGGACATCACTGCTGTGTGTGTGTGCACGTATGCACCCACTTGCGCGCGCCCAGATGATCCTGTGTGCATGTGCGTGTGCTTGTCGTCGCCCAATCGTGCGCCCAGATGGCACGCACCGTCCCGTCAAAGCTGCCTCCCTCCCCCCTCCGCCCCTCCCTCCGCCCCTCCCTCCACCCCTCCCTCCCCTCCCTCCCTCCCTCCTTCCCTCCCTCCCTCCATCCATGAATCCGAGAGTGCACGCACCTGGCCTTCGAAGCACGTGATGAAATTCCATGGGTCATCGGGGTCGCAGGGGTTGCTGCTGCTGGTGTTCCAGGAGTCAAACGCGGGCGGGCTGCCCATCTCTGTGCGGACCGCGAGCAGGATTTCCAACTGGGTTTCCAATCGTGGGGGCGAGGGTGGGAGGGGCGAGGGAGGAAGGGGGAAGGGGGGAAGGGGAGGGGGGAGGCAGGGAAGGGGGGGGAGGGGGAGGGGGGAAGGGGGGAAGGAGAGGGGGGAGGAGGCGAGGGGGGAGAGGGTGAGGGAGACGCGTCGTCCTTGCCCGTCTTGCCGCTCTTCTCGCTCTTGCCGTCGTCGTCGAAGTCATCAGTGTCGTCGGAATTTCCCGTCTTGGCCGTCTTGGCGTCGTCGTCGTCAGAGTCATTCGTTTTGCCTGTTTTCCCCGTCTTGGCGTCGTCGTCGTCGGATTCGTTCGTTTTACCCGTTTTGCCCGTCTTGGCGTCGCCGTCGTCGGAATCGTTCGTGTCGTCAGAATCCACCGATTTTCCCGACTTGGCGTCGTGGTTGGGGGACGGCAATCCAGCTGACTGCTGGGTTCCGCTCGGGCTCTTCTTGTCGTTCCCCTTGGACGCGTCGTTCGGGCCGCCGTTGCCGACCCCATTTCCGCTGTTGCCGTTGCCGTTGCCGTTGCTGTTGCTGTTGCCAGATGAGGTTGAAGGTGACGGTGAATCCTGCAGCCAGCCAAACATCATGGGATGGTGCGTGCGTGTCAGCTGGCCTGCTGTAAAGGGCGCAGTTGCGCCCATTTGGGCGCAGGGCCCAACTGCGCTGGTGCTCTGGAGCTTCCTTCAGCTGTTGCTACTGTGGGCTACTTCTGTAGCTTGACCTTTTGGTGGGCCTTGTGCCTGATAGTCCCGCTGGAACTTTGGAACTGATTGTGACCGCCGGCAGTGGATGTGTAACACTACTCTCTGTTGCTTCAGTCAGCTGTGTTCTTCAAAATGCCGACAACTCCTGGCAGCCACGTGCGACAGCAGCAAACACACACATAATCAAAGGCCTCCCTCCCCCCTGCGACCGGAACCCAAGGGATTCAATGTGCAGCTTGTGGTGTATGCTTTTTGGGGGGGGGGGTCTCCAGACCAAGCACCCGTACCTTCAGCACATGCGTAGTTCAGCGCATGGTTTAGCGTGCATGCGTGTCTTGCCATGCCACCCCCATCGCCCATTACAGCACCACTACAGCGTCAGAAACCTCTCCCTGTGCTTGGGTTCGACTCCCATGCTCTTGGGGCCGCCTTCTATCGATCATGATGCTACAGGCGGCAATTGAGCATGCGACCCGAGCTGTCTCCCTCTGTGCAACCAACACCCCTACCTTCTTGTCCTTGTCCTTCTTGTCTTGCTTGTCGTACTTGGCCAGCGCTCGCGCCTGCGCCCCAGCGACGGCTAGGAGGCAAAACACAAGAAACGCCATCCTTGATTGTACCATTGCAACTGCGACTGCGATGGATGGGCGACCAACCCACAAGCACGCGAGGTGAAAAAGGGTAGGAGGCCAGTGCTAGAATAGTTGCTAGACTGGTTGCTGCGTGGTCTACGCGTTGATCTTGCGCCCTTGAAGCTATTCGGCAGCTGTAGGTGGCGGGCTCGCCCGCTGCGGCGCAGTCAACAAAACTACAGGCATGCCCTGGAAGTGGGCATCGGGGTAAGCAGAGCGGCTGATGGGTTGGTGCCCACGGCGATTGGGTGGGTGCAGAGTTGGACCCTGACCAAGCAAGGGGGGCACACACTAGTCTGATGGTCCAGGGAGGCCTGCTCAGGGAGAGATGATGAGAGTTTTACAATCCACTTCTGGCGGTCACACGTACGGTTCCAAAGCTCCAGTGGGACTTAGAGAAACAAGGCTCAAGGCCCACAAAAGGTCAAGCTACAAGTAGCCCACGGTAACGCCATCCACACTTGGTGGCGGGCGCCAAGCAAGCAGCACCACTGTGCAGGCTGCACACCCAGCCCCTCAAATGGCCAGAGGGCGGACCCAAGGTATAAAACCATGAAGGGACCAAACAGCCCTCCCCCAGACCACCGGAAGCGGGGCTAGTAGCACACCCGCCGCAGCACTCTACTCAGCGACCACACCGCACCCGCCACCGCACGCGTGTGGCGCCACCTCCCCTTCAAAAACACCCCAGAGGGAATGCCATCTAGCAAGCAGGTGCAGGCACCCGCTCGCCGTCAACGACGAGGCGCGCGCGGTGGAACTGCGCCCGCTTCCCCGCAACCTTGGCGGCGAGGAAAGCGGGCCACAGCGCCTGGTGCTGCGCCTCCTCGCGGTCACTGAGGACGTCGAAGACTGCAGTCGAGTCCACGCAGCGGCGCAGCTCGTGGCGCCAGCGCACGACAGTGTCGGCCACGGCGTCAGACGCCACGGTGAAGAGCACACGCAGCACACCGCCCCCGCGTGGCTCCACGCCGATGCCCCCGACGGCAGGCTTGGCGTTGAGGAGCGACGCGGACACGACGCCACCATCAGCCGGCTCCCGCCGGCCGGTGCCGCCGTAGAGGAAGCGCACGACATCCGTAGCCAGGCGGACGGGCAGGCTGGTGCCGTCCTCGGCAGCTGCAGCGATCCGCTCCGCCGCCGCCGCCGTCGCCTCCTCTTCATCCATCCGCCTGCCACCGCCCGCGAGGAACCAGTTGGCGCCGCGTGCTACCGGGATGGACAGCATGAAGCTGCGGCGCAGCGACGTGTCGCCCACACGCGCAGGCAGCCCCCCCCGGCGGGAGGGGCCGCGCGCAGATGCGGCACGCGTGGCGCCCGACGCAGGCCGCTCCGTCGCTGGCTCCCCCCCCCCCGCCGACGCCACAGGGGCGGCAGCAGCAGCGGGCCGGGCAGGCTGAGCAGCCTCGGCAGCAGGCGCAGCGCGGGGCGCCGCACTGTGGGCCGCATGGCCGGCCCGCGCGCGGGCGGGCTCTGCATGCGGCATCTGCATGGGCGCCCCAGGGACGCGGCTCACCAGGAGGCTCACCACATCCACCAGGGACGCAATCTGTTGCGCCTGCGCCTGCACCACAGCGAGCACCCCCGCAAGGGCACCGCTGTGGCCGGCGTCGGCAACCTGTGGCGCGCCCACCTGCGTCGGCGCATTCTGTGGCTGGGCGCGCGCCCTCGCCTCCCTGTCCAGCAGCCCCCCTACCAGGCGTCTGATGTCTGCCTGCCCCGCGCTGAGGGCGCGGAGGGCGTCTGTGGTGTCGGCCGAGGCCGAGATGTGGTTGCTGGCGTCGCCATGCAGGTGTTGCGCAGCCTCCGCGTATGTGGCTGCCCCCCGCGCCCCGTGGAGCGCCGAAAGCTGTGTCTGTGTCGCATCCACGCACGCGCGGTGGCGTGGCGGGGAGTCTGAGCCGGGGGAGCCGCTGCTCACCGGTGATTCTGTGGTGGTGGCCGCGCGGGCGATGAGCGCGCCGGCGGCCGCACTGTGTTTGCGCGCCTTAGAGCGCGTCATGAGTCATGGGAGCAAGCATGTTCCATGATGATGCTACTTGCGCAAGTAGAACGTGCGTCCGCCACCCTGCCGCCCTCCAGTTGAAGCAAACAGCACGTGGGGCATGCCTGTGAAGTGCCAGAGCTGAGGGAGAGGGGGGGGGAATGAGTGGGACGGTCATCCACAGGGGGGCTCCCTCCTCCTCCTCGGCCTCCTTGGGAAGGGACCAAAAAGCCCACCCTCAACCCACCGGAAGCGGGGCCGTTGTGCACACCCGCCGCAGCACTCTGCTCAGCTACCACATCACAACCCGCCAGCGCACGCATGTGGCGCCACCTCCCCTCAAAAGAAACCATCCTCTCAGGGATCTAGGATGTCTTGTTCAGAGTGAGCCCGCCGTCCACTACTCCAACAAAGGGGTGGGTCGGGCCCACCACACCCGCCCACCCGCGCGGCATCCCGCCGCCCTCAGCAAAGGACGCCAGCGCGTCCCACAGATCCATCGTCGCCAGCTCCCCCGCCCGCTCAACCGCCACCGAGCGAGCAGGGGGCTGCACACCATCACGCGGGCACGTAATGCGCCACAAGTGGCGGCGGCCTCGCTCCATGGCGTCCACCACGAGCGCTGCCACCACCGCCACCACCGCCCACACACCAGCACGCACCCCAGCGGGAGGCTGCAGCAGCCACACCTGGCAGCACGTGATGACCGGCGTAGGAGCAGGGAGGGCAGCAGCAGCCGCCACCACCACCGCCTCCGCCACCGGGCACCCCCAGAAGCTGTGCGCACGCCACGCCGTCGCCGGCGGCCCGTCCTCATCACGGCACCGCCACCCGCAGGGGCACTCGGGCACGCCTAGTGCAGCCTGCTTGTGAAAACCACTCACCCACAGCCGCCAGATGGGCTCCTTGCGAGCGTTGAGGAGCGGCATCCGCCACAGTGTCGGCACCGCCGCCTCCAGGCCGCGCAGCCCCGCGAAGACCTGCGCGTCGGTCGCGCGGGGGCCCCCGTACGGCCCGTGGTCCAGCGCCAGAGCCGCCTCCACCGTGGCTGCCCGCCGCACTCGCCGCTCGTCCACAACCGCCCGCAGTTGAAGCGCCACCGCCAGCTTGCACGTCAGTTTCCCCACCACACCCGGGCCGTGCGCAAAGAGAGTGTTACACATCCATTTCCGGCGGTCACAATCAGTTCCAAAGTTCCAGCGGGACTATCAGGCACAAGGCCCACCAAAAGGTCAAGCTGCAAAAGTAGCCCACACTTGCGCCACCCACACTAGGTGGTGGGCGCCAAGCAGCAGCACAGGCCACAGGCACCTCACCAAAGCCCCTCCGGTGGGTGGAGGGCAGCCCAAGGTATAAACCATAAGGGACCAGAAGCCGTCCCCCAAACCACCAGAAGCGGGGCCGGTAGCACACCTGCCGCAGCGCTCTACCCAGCGACCACACTGCACCCGCCACCGCGCGCGTGTGGCGCCACCTCCCCTTCAAACACACCCCCAGAGGGGATGCAACTAGCAAACAGGTGCAGCCACCCGCTCGCCGTCGACCACGAGGCGTGCGCGGTGGAACTGCAGGGAGGCCTGTTGTGGCTTGGCAGGTCAGTGTGACGCTCTGGTCAGGGAGCCTCTGCCAAGACTCTGCCTGTTCCGCCTAGTGGACGCCCCCCCACTCCGCCTTGAACAGGCGGCACTAGTTCCTGCCGTCGATCCTGCACACGCCTGTCAAGCTGCAATCAAAAAGCCAAGGCAGGACAGGTGGGGCCGCCAGTAGTGGCTGGCTGTGACGGGAGCCAGGTGCGAGGTCCCCCAAATCCAACAGAGCGGCTTTAGGCCCCTCGGACGGCGTGGGTAGCAGAGAGCAGAACGAGCGGCTTTACAAGATGCTTTGCGACGGTTGAGTTTATTTTGATCCGAGTTCAAGGTTTTGAATGTAGGGATAGACTGAGTAGAATAGAATTTGAGTAGAATGCGCACGCCTGCATATGATAAAAGGAGTGTTGTTGATAATTAAAACACCAACAGCTGCTGCTGCAGCTGTGGGTGGCTTGGCGGGTGCGTGTCAAGCCGCTCCTGTCAGGGAGCGCTGCCTACTCATGGTAGGCTGGCGCACAGCGTGGCCTTGCGGGCTCTCCTAGTAGAGCCGCCCTGGACGTGCAGTCTAGGCCTTGGGTCACGCTCGCGGGGACGCTGGGTCCTCCGGGCGCGCACCTGTAAAACCTGTAAAACCCAGGGAGCGCTCTTCCGCCTTTTACTTGGACGCAGCCGGCACCAGCTTCTTGCCGTCGATCATGCACACGCCTTGGCTCTCCATCTGCGATCGGCAAGCAAAGGCACGGCAGTGCGGGTGTGGCCATTCAGAAGTGGTTGTGGTGTTGGCGTGGTAGCCAGCTGCCGAGGTGTGTGTGCAGGGGTGGTGGGGGTGGTGCGTGCGTGGCGAAATTATGATGAGCCATTCAACTGTGTGTGTCGGCGGGAGCGCCAGGTGCCAAGGTATGCGTGCGTGCGGTGCGAAATGATGTTGCCCCCCTGCTGTGCCCGACCAGGTGTGAGGTTTGTGGCACGGAGCCGCATCTGGCCGGAGACAAAGGGCAGGGGGGGACAGCTGCTGCTGCCGGCTAACGCCAACAGCTGCGGCAAGCGTTGATGTTGCGCGGATATGACTCAAGCCCATTCCACTGACGCAGGAAAGTGATCTTAAAGTCCGGGCGTGTGTGTGTATGCATATATGCATGTATACAGCAGCAGTGCAGGCGTGCGGAAAGTGCTTGCGTGCACCCCCCCCCCCCCCGATGCACCAAGATCCCCTCTACCCCTCCAGGCACCCCCCACGCACGTGCCAAAGCTGAGCTGCCCCCTGTGCTGCAAAGCTCAGCTGTGCCCCCCCACACCCTCCACACCCTCCCCCCCAACACACACACCTGCTTGCGCAGCTCCTTGACGGCCGCGGGGCTCAGCTGCTTCTCACTCAGCTCGAGCTTGGAGCCCGCGAGCTTGCGCAGCACCTTGGACCCGACCGACCCCTTGGACGCAATCGCCTTGGCGAGCGCCTTGACGAACCCGGCCATCTTGTCGGGGTCGCCGAACAGCGACGCGCGCGCGGCGGCGGGGGGCACGGCAGCCGCGGGCTTGCCGGTCTTGCCCCGTCCTTCGTCACCCTCGCCGCCCGAGGACTCCGAGCTGGAGCTCGAGCTGGCAGCGGGAGCGGCGGCGGCGGGCGCGGGCTTGCTGGCCGCCGCTGCCGCCTTGGTGGCGCCCGCTGGCGCGTCGTCGTCGGAGGACGAGCCTTGCGACGACGCGGCGGCGGCGGCTGCTGGCGGTGCGCTGCTCTTGCTGCCCGCTGGCACCGCCTTCTTCTTCGCGGCTGCTTCGTCTTCAGATGAGCTGGACGAAGAGGAGGACGAGGAGGACGCGGGCTTGGTCTTTTTGGGAGCCGGCTTCTTGGCTGCGCGCTTCTTGGCGGCCTCGTCTTCCGAGGAGGAGGAGGATGACGAGGAGGAGGACGACGGTGGGGCGGGGCGTTTCGACTTGACCTGCTGCTGCTGTGTGTGCTGCTGGGTGCGTGCGCCGGGCTCCTCGCCGTTGGCTGCCGCGGTCGCTGCGCGCGCTCGCCGCTTGTGCTTGATCCCAGCCGCGTGCGACATCAGCGTGTCCTTGCTCGTGCACGACACTTTGCACACGCTGCGGTGAGGGGGGGGGGGCAGGCTGCGTCAGAGTAGTGTGGCGTGGCGGCAAACGCGGCCGGGTATACAGGGGGGAGGACCATCCGCGTGGGCACGTCGTTGCGGCATCACAAGTAAACGCGGCCGGGTAAATAATGGGGGGGGGGGGGCATGCGTGCGTGCCGCTGCGCATGCATGCATGGCGCGCCCACCTGCACTTCCACGGTGGCCGCGCGCTCAGGAACTCTAACCCCGTGGGTTCGTTGTCTACCAGCCTGCCACTGCCTCCCGCAGGCCCGCCGGTGGAGGGGGCGCCGCCATCTGCAGCGCTGCCGCCGGGCTTGGTCGCAGCCAAAGCGTACTTCTCGTGCTCAGTCACGCATGAGGAGTGGCCCGTGACGCCCTGTCGGTCGAACGTCACGCAGCAGTCGATGCACGAGAAGGACTGGCCGCCGCACTGGTAGAAGTGCTTCTGTAGCGCGGGCTGCGAGGGCGAAGAGAGCATGGGCGTGAGATGCATGCTGGCGGCGCCCCCAGAACTGCTCCATCTCTCCCATCGCGCCCATGCCAGACACAGCCAGGTGTCGGCATGCGCCATAGGCGCTGGACAGAGGCCCGATTGGGGTAGGAGGGGCCAAGCAGAGAGCCGCCGCCAGCCCGCATGCATGCATGCTTGCACGCCACTAGCACACCACAGGCGCACCTTCTTGATGGAGTCGCCACACAGGTCGCAGTAGAACCAGGGCATCGTGTCAGAGTGAAGTAGTACGTATAAAATGGAAGCGTTAGAGCACAGTGGCGAAAGTGCGAGTATGAGTGTGGACTGTCGGGGTCCGGACATCACCAGCTGGCTCTTAATTTTAGTAGATGTCTTCCAGTGATGCTGCCTCCCGGCGCCTGTCCGTGCTGCTCCCCCAGATGGCTGCGGGGCCACCGGTTTTGGGCCTAGCGATCATCGTGGGCGGCGCGGTGCTGGACGTGCAGGTGTGCGCAGCCATGCGCAGCCATGCGCGCCCATGCACTGCATGGACCTCCGCGCGTGTGTGTCTGTGGACGAGTTCACAAGCAGGCCGCTGCGTGCATGGATCAGCAAGTGATGTGTGCGCCGCTGCTTGCTGCAGGCCCTGCCCGGAGATGCGGCCGACGTGTGCCGCGGGACGTCAGTGCCGGGTCGGGTGCGTGCGTGCGTGCGTCTGTCGTGCATACAAGTAACAAGGGGTTTCCAGCTATAGCAGGCTACTCTTGAGCCTGCTACTCGCCCACACTATTACTACTACCTGCCCGCCGGGTAGTACTAGAGATCACCCGCCAATACTCCAGCCCACTTAAGTGCACTAGAGAACCGCCGGCTCCCGGCCGATAGACTACCGCTCCCGCCGGCTAGACTACCCCAAACAGTGGTCTCTGAGAGACATGTCTGGCAAGGAGCGTATGGCATGGCGTATACAGCAGTCAATACAGACACACTGACCACCTGACCACCCTCCATAGTACTACAGAGGGAGTGTCTCTGTGCACAGCGAGGCGGCCACGACTCAAATCATCTGCACAAGCCCGCACTGGCGGACCAGCACTTGCAGCACACACACACGCAGCACACACACACACACACACACACACACACACACACACTAAGTGCACAGCGAGGCCGCAGCTCGAATCATCCGCACTAGTCCGCACTGGCCGACCAGCACTTGTAGCACACACACACACACACACACACACACAAACGCGGGGACACGCGTGTCGGCTTTGCACCTCACCCCACCCCACCCCCTGCAGCCCCCCACACGCACACACGCACACACACACACCTGGCAGGTGCAGCAGGTGCCCGGAGGCGTGGGGCGCAACATTGCTGAGGGACTGAGCAGGCTGGTGGGCTCGCCGCTGCCGGCACCGCTGCTGGCGACGGTGGTGGGCGACGACGCAGCAGGGACCTTCCTGTTGGCACATCTGCAGGTGTGGGGTGTGGGGTGTGGGGTGTGGAGTGTGGAGTGTGGGGTGTGGGGTGTGGGATGTTCGTGTGGAAAGGGGGGAGCCCGCGGGAAGGTGCCGGCAATGCTGCTGGCGACAGTCGTCGGCGACAACGCGGCGGGGAGCTCCTGTTGGCGCACATGCAGGTGTGTGGGGTGTGGGGTGTGGGGTGTGGGTATTTTGTGTGGAAGGGGGGAGCCAGCGGGAAGCTGCCGGCGCTGCTGCTGGCGACGTCATCGGCGACAACGCGGCGGGGACGTTCCTGTTTTGGCGCATCTGCAGGTGTCGCGGTGTGTGGTGCTAAGGGTTGAGCCAACAGGGACGTCCCCGCGGCGTTGACGCCGACGACTGCCGCCAGCAGCGGTGCTGGCACCTTCCCGCTGGCTCCCCCCTTCCACACTCACACCCCACACCCCACACCCCGACACCTGCAGATGGGCCAACAGGAAGGTCCCTGCCGCGTCGTCGCCCACCACCGGTGGCCAGCAGCGGCGCCGGCAGCTTCCCGCTGGCTCCCCCTTTCCCCACATACACCCCCCCCACACATACCCCACACCCCACTTTTTCTTCCACCGCGCCCGCACCAAAAACTGCATTCTCTCCGCCTGGACGCCCGGCTGCTGGAGACACCTCCCACCCACCCCGTCCCCTCCCCTCTCCTCCCCCCTCCCCACCTCCACCCCCACACTCTCTGCGCTCGCCCCCCAAATTGCTGTTTTGATTTGCTTTAACACCCCGCTCCCCCACCCCACCCCCACCGCACCCTCTCCCAAAACTGCAGTCGCTTGGACACCCGGCTGGAAGAGACGCCCCCCCACGCCCTCACCCTCTTCACCCCTGTTGGCTGCTTCGCTTGGACACTCTCCTCCCCTGCCCCCCCTCCCCCCCTCCCCCCGCCACCCTCCCCCCCAAAACTGCAGTCCATCTGTCTGGACACCCGGCTGGTGGAGACATCCCCCTTCTCTTTCCCCCTTCCCTCCCCTCCCCTCCTCCCGTCCCCTTCCCCTTACCACCCACCCACCTGTGCCCGCGCCAACAATGCAGTCACTCCGCTGCGCACCGGCTGCTGGAGATGCCCCCCCCCCCGCCCCCACACCATCTGCAGCCCGGTTGGTTGCTTTGCTTTGACACTCCCCTCCCCTGCTCCTCCCCCCCCCCGAACTTCTTCCCCCACTGCGCCTGCCCCAACAACTGCAGTCAC
>VFSX01000183.1:0-52500 GCA_016618255.1 Chlamydomonas sp. UWO 241 | reverse complement strand
GGTGATGTGCATGGGGCGCATGCATGGGGCTCATGGGGCGGGTGGCGCAACAACTTTGGGGTCTCTCTGGGTCGAGGTCTGGGGTCTTGGGTCTGGAGTCTGGGGCGGGGGCGGGAGGCGGGGGCGGGGTCTGGGGCCTGGGGCCTGGGTGCGGTGTGGGTGTGGGTGTGGGCCTAGGCAGGGGGTCCCCTGGGTCTAGGGTTTGGGTGTGTGTTTGGGTCTGGGTCTTGGTGGTGTAGTGTCTTGGCTATTACTTGCTCAGCGTTCTAACAAGGGACAAGGGCCCTTGGGTACAGAACTAGATCCGGTCATAGACTCAACGGAGGGGGGAGAAGGGAGAGGAGGGGAAGGGAGAAGGGAGAGGACTTGGCTCCCGCACCGCACGCACCGCGGCCGCCCATGCAGCCACAATACGGTTTTGGCATCTACTGAACAACCTTAGCACGCATGATGATCACACCAAGAGCAACAGTGCCCCTTGTAAATCCAGCGTTCCAACGGCGTGTCTCTCACCCAATTTGACATACATATGAGGCAGCTGTGCTACATATACGGATACGTATATACGGATATACGGTCATATGTACGTATATACGGATACACGGGGCTGTCCATATATGGTTGCCCACAACCCTACACACAGGTGCGTCAGCATGCTGCCCCACCTTGCCCCACCTTGCCCCACCTCACCTGCATCAAATTCAACAAGGCCCAACTCGTTGCCATCGCACACACACACACACACACACGCACACACACACACATGCCCCCCCCCCTTCACACACACATGTGTGTCGGCATCCTGCCGCATCTCACCCCACATCAAACCCAGCGAGGCAGAGCTCATTGTGATCACACACACGCACACACACACACACACGCACACGCACACACGCACGCCCCCCCCACACACAGGTGCGTCGGCGTCCTGCCCCACCTCACCTACATCAAGCCCAACAAGGCCGACTTAATTGTTCTCGCACACAGACACACACGCACACACACGCACACACACACACACACACGCGCACACACACACACACACACATGCACACACACACACAGGTGCATCAGCGTGCTGCCCCACCCCACCTACATCAAGCCTAACGAGGCCGAGCTCACTGTGATCACACACACACACACACACACACACATGCGCGCACACCCCCACACACAGGTGCGCCAGCATCAGCTGCCCCACCTCACATACAGAAAACCCAACGAGGCTGAGCTCATTGCGATCACACACACACACACACACACGCACACACACACCTACAGGTGCGTCAGCGTGCAGCCCCACCTCACACACATCAAGCCCAACGAGGCCGGACTCATTGTGATCACACACACACACACACAAACCCACACGCACACACACGCACACGCACGCGCAAGCGCACACACACCCGGGTGGAATGCGCCATCAAAGGCGTCTGACGGACTGTAAAATCGACCACCACACCCACACAGGTGCGTCAGCGTCCTGCCCCACCTCACATACATCAAGCCCAACGAGGCCAAGCTCATTGTGATCACACACACGCGCGCGCAAACCCACACACGTGCACACACACACACACACACACACAAACACACACACGCACACACACACACAAAACACGCACACATGCACACACGCACGCACGCCCCCCCTCCCCTTCACACACACACATGTGTGTCGGCGTCCCGCCCCACCTCACCTTCATCAAACCCAACGAGGCAGAACTCGGCGCAAATGCGCACACACACACACTCACACACACACACACACACACACACACACACACACACGCACGCCTACCCCCCACCCCCCACACCCACACAGGTGCGTCAGCGTCCTACCCGACCTCACATACATCAAAGACAATGAGGCCAAAATCACTGTGATCACACAAACACACACACACACAAACACACACAAACACACACAAACACACACAAACACACCCAAACACACACAAACACACACAAAACACACACAACAACACACACACAACAACAACACACACAAACACACACAAACACACACAAACACACATACAAACACACACAAACACACAAACACACAACATTCGCACACATGCACACACACACACACACACGGACGCCCTACCCCCCCCCACACACACACACAGGTGCGTCAGCGTCCTGCCCCACCTCACATACATCAAGCCCAACGAGGCGGAGCTCGTCACCATCGCGCGCGCGGTGCGCGCTGCGCAGCGCGCGCCGCCGCTGGCTCCGTCGCCGCGCGCCGAGGGGGCGGAGGGGGGGCGGGCGCGGCTGCACGCGCTGGTGCCGTTTGCGGCGGTGCTTCTGGGTGCGGGCGTAGGGCACGTGGTGCTGACGATGGGCGCGGCCGGCGCGGCGCTGCTGTCGCTCTCGCCGCGGGAGCAGCGGGGGCGGGGGCGGGAGCAGGGGCAGCAGGAGCAGGGGCAGCAGGGGCAGCAGCAGGAGCAGCAGGGACAGCAGGGGCAGCAGGGGCAGCAGAAGCAGGGGCAGCAGCAGCAGCAGCGGCACGCGTCCTTGCGTTCTGCAGACCCCCAGGGCCGGGTTGTCACGGTCGACGTGGCGGTCATGCAGGTGGGCGGGAGTGTGTGTGTGTGTGTGTGTGTGTGTGTGTGTGTCAGTCATGCAGGTGGGTGGGATTGTGCGTGTGTGTGTGTGTGTGTCAGTCAGTCATGCAGGTGGGTGGGATTGTGTGTGTGTGTGTGTGTCAGTCATGCAAGTGGGTGGCATTGTGCGTGTGTGTGTGTCAGTCAGTCATGCAGGTGGGTGGGATTGTGCGTGTGTGTGTGTGTGTGTGTGTGTGTGTGTCAGTCATGCAGGTGGGCGGGATTGTGTGTGTCAGTGTTTCCGTTAGCCAACACGCAACCCGACACAGTGCACTTTCGGGTTGGGATTGGCCAATTTAGGCTGGTGCGTCGACGGTTGAGATTGCTGAATTGTTTCGAGGCGTCGGGTTGTGTCAGCATGTTCCCAAGATCCTAAACGGAACCACCGAATCTGTGTGTGTGTGTGGGGAGGTGATTTTACAGTCTTGTTGGACGCCTTTAATGGTGGTTTATGCGTGTGCTTGCGTACTCAACCCCTGAGGCTTGCAGATGTGTGTGTGCGTGTGAGTGAGTGCATGAGTGTGAGGGTGAGAGGCTGTGTGCGTGTGCGAGTGTGTGTGTGTGCGCGTGTGTGAGGGGGAGAGGGTGTGAGCGTGTACGAGCGAGAGTGCGTCTGTGTCTGTGGGGGGGTACGCATGAAGAGCGGGTCGGGATTCCAGGGAAGGCTTGCTCATGACAGGCAGGAATTCCTGCCCCGTACTCATACTGCATTCGTCACTTCAGACTCCCAACCACCATCGCTCACACACACACACACACACACACGTGCATGAACGTCACGCTTGCACAGGCCCTCCCTGTTTCCGGTATGCATCTGTTGTACCACACACACACACACACATGTACACACACACACGCACACGCACACACACAGACGCCCCACACACACACATGCACACGCACACACACACACGCACACACACACACACACCTCAATGCCCACAGGCCCTCCCCGTGACTGCTGTCAACCTCAGCGGCGCCGGCGACTCCCTCGTGTCAGGCATGTGCGCTGCGCTGCTGCACGGCAAGCCCCCGGTCACAGCGCTCGCATACGGGATGGTGGGTTTCTGCTTGAGCCGTTCGCACAAGGCTCATTGAGGATTAGGACGAGGCGAAGAGATGAGAGGCAAAATTGCGCCGGATTTTGACTTCTTTTGTTAATGGGTCTCTTGCTCCGATGGGACCGGTCGCAGCGCTCACATACGGGATGGTGGGTGTATTGGTGTTTCAGGACACTGTTTTAGTACATGGTACATGTATTTGTGTTTCAGTACCCTGTGCAGCAGGGGCATGTGTCCCCACAGCCAAAACAAAGCACGACAACCCCCGGTCACAGCGCTTGCATATGGGATGGTGTCATTAGCGCCCCCGCAGCCCCCGCAGACCCCGCTGCGGAGACAAAGCGGGATTTTGGGGGGAAACTGCGGGGACAACTCGAGGAATTTCGCTCTGAGTGTGAAATTTGACGATTTTCACACTTTCCGCGGAAAAACGCTTCCTGCGGAGACAATTTGGCATGTTTCCTCCTGTGCTGCTGGGGAAAACAGGACATTCTCGGTTTCCTTAAGGAAACCACTGTCGCATACGGGATGGTGGTTTTTTCAAGAGCTGCACCTGTTCTGTCAGGCGAGAGACCAATCAACAGAGAAGTCAAAATCTGGT
The DNA here is from genome assembly GCA_016618255.1 of Chlamydomonas sp. UWO 241. Classification (NCBI taxonomy): domain Eukaryota; kingdom Viridiplantae; phylum Chlorophyta; class Chlorophyceae; order Chlamydomonadales; family Chlamydomonadaceae; genus Chlamydomonas; species Chlamydomonas priscui. The sequence goes on along the minus strand of VFSX01000183.1, from coordinate 48,220 downwards.
GCCTCACCCCCCTTTTGTCCCTCGCCTCATCGCCTCGTCCCACTCCGACTCAATGAGCCTTGGGAGAACGGCTAAAGCAGGAGCTTGAAATTAAGCAGGGCCTACCTGGGAATGTACTTGTGTGAAGGGAGGTTGGGGGAATCAAAAGTGGGGTTGAAAAAACAATTTGCTGCCCTAGCACCGCTGCTAATGCCAAGGAGCTGACACAGCTAAATGCTTAAGTACGCTGCGTGCAAAGCAGGGGCACGTATCCCCACGTCCCAACCCACCTAGGCCCCCCGCCACCAGAAGCCAGCCACCGGTTGGTCGTGTGCTCGGGCGCTGCACGTCTAGCAAAGTCGAACACGCTGCCTGTTCAGTGTTCGCCACGCACAATTGTAAAATCCATCGCCGTCCTAAAGTTTTGTGCAACATGCCCCCCTCCCCTGTGTCTGCCCTAACTCGGCTCTGCCACATTGCACTAGCAGAAATGGCTCCCCCCCCCCCCCCCCCCCCCAAAAACGTCCTCGCGCAGGCCGCCGCAAAGCTGGCGGCGCAGAGCGACCAGCAACATCCCCCCCCCCCCGTGTCTGCCCTGACTCGGCTCCGTCAGATCGCGCTAGCAGAACTGACTCACCCCCTGCCATGCCCCCGCCTCGCCCCCTCCCAAAACGCCTTCGCACAGGCCGCCGCAAACCGCCCTGGCGGTGCAGAGCGACAGCAACATGCCCCCTCCCCCCCCCCCCCCCGTGTCTGCCTGACTCAGGATCCTGTCAACGCGCTAGCAGAACTGCTCACCCCGCCCGCCCCGCCTCCCCCCCCAACGCCTTCGCACTAGGCCGCCGCAAATCGCCCTGGCGTGCAGAGCGAAGCATACATTCCCCCTCCCCCCCTGTCTGCCTACCGCTCCGTCAGATCGGCTAGCAGAACTGACCACCCGAAGCCGATGCCCCCGCTCCCCCCCCAAAACCCCCTTAGAACAGCCTCCGCAAATCGCCTGCGCAGCGCGACAGCAACATGCCCCCCCCCCCCCCCGTGTCTGCCCTGACTCGGCTCCGTCAGATTGCGCTTGCAGAACTGACTCACCCCCTGCCCTGCCCCCGCCTCGTCCCCCCCCCCAAAAACGCCTTCGCACAGGCCGCCGCAAACCGCCCTGGCGGTGCAGAGCGACAGCAACATGCCCCCTCCCCCCTGTCTGCCCTGACTCGGCTCCGTCAGATCGCGCTAGCAGAACTGACTCACCCCCTGCCCTGCCCCCGCCTCCCCCCCCCCCTAAACGCCTTCGCACAGGCCGCCGCAAACCGCCCTGGCGGTGCAGAGCGACAGCAACATGCCCCCCCCCCCGCCGCTGTGTCTACCCTGTCTCGGCTCTGTCAGATGGCACGAGCAGAACTGGCGCTTACCCCCCCGCCCGCCCCCGCCCCCCCCCCAAACGCCCTCGCGCAGGCCGCCGCAAAGTTGGCGGTGCGGAGCGACAGCAACATGCCCTCCCCCCCCCGCCCCCTGTGTCCGCCCAGACTTGGCTCTGGCACATCGCACCAACATAACTGGCTCTCACCCTCCGCCTCGCCCCCCCCCCGAAGCGCCCTCGCGCAGGCCGCCGCAAAGCTGGCGGTGCAGAGCAACAGCAACGTGCCGCGCGAGATGTCGTTCGCGGGGCTCGCGAGCGACGCGGCTGCCGCGCTGGCGACGCTGCAGGGATTCGACGTCACGGTGCAGCTGTGATGCTGTTCTGCCTTTGGATGAAGGCACGAAGGCACACGGCTGGAATGAGCAGAGAAGCGTGCTCCTGGTTATTCCTCGGCCTATGCTAGCTCAGGCTCGGGAGCCATCATGGCATGTTCATGACAGAACCCTCTGCAAAAATGGGTGCACGCCCGCGCCACGTGCAGCTGATGAGCCTGGTTGTCTGATGTAATGACTCCTCACATGCTCGCGCGTGCCATTCGTGACAGGGGGTAGAATGTAAACCTATGATTAAGTCATAGCCCTGTTAACATTCGGGAATCTCACTATGGCTCACTCTTCCACTGACTCAACCCAGCATCGACTCCACCTCTGTCAGCGGGTCCACCATGCTGCTCGTGGTCTGAGGCCGCCTGCTCCTCCTGTCTACTATCTCTGGCCGTATCTCAGTCTGTCTCTCATGATGCAAGGAACCGCTCTCCCCCAGTGCGCAAAGCAGCGCCTAGGTATGCCTCATGCACACATGTGTGTGTGTACACACGCCGGCGGGGAGATGTCTGGTCATGGCTGGCGGGTTGGGACCAGTCGGAGGCTCTGCACGCACCGCGGTTGGCCAGGCTGGGGCCATGGTCGCGCGGCTTCTGCGTGGTACAGCACTGTGAGGGGGTAAAGGGTCGATGGTGATTCAGGCCCCCAACACCCCTAGATCCCTCCCTAGAGGAAGACCCGACCACATGTCATGTCACAACCACACATCATGTTTACGTCTCCCACTTTAAGACCGTTGGCATTGTTGGCTTCAGCAGCCCCAGGGCTGACGGTCTGCCTGTACTCCATCTAATTTGGGAGACAGGCGCTTTTGCGGCCTAGGGGGCGCTCCCACCACAACCCCCGGTAGACTAAGAACGGCCAGACGCCCCGGGCGTCCTTTGGGCGCGCGCGCGTAATACTCGTAAAAACCTGGGAATAAAACCTCTCCCTCTCTCTCCCTCTCAATAACCCTCCACCCTCGCTCGCTTTCTACACTATGGGTGGCTGGGCCGCTCCGTCCGACCCGCCCCCAGGGTCATGCGTTCCCCCACATTTGCCCAGCTCAAGTCCAGAAGGGGGGCGCCGGGCGCGCAGCCAAGCAGCAGGGAGCAGCTCTCCAATAGCAGAGTGTGCTGATTTGCCCCTGTGCTAATTTGCCCCCTCTCCTCCTACAGGGCGCTGCCGCGCGAGCGCATGTTGTGGGTGTAGGCGCTCCCCTTGTCTCCTCCCCTCTCCTCCTCAGCGGGGAAGCGCGGGCTCCCCACGAGCGGGGCTTTCTCGTCGTCGTGTGACGTCGGCTGCGGGGAGCCGCTGCCCGGCACCGGTGCCGCGATCTGCGAGATTTTGATCTGCTGGTACCTGCGCGCGCGCGCGAGAGAGAGGGTGGGTGAGAGGGGGGCACGCGTGCGTGTGGGAGAGTGGGAGAGGGAGGGGCGTCGTGGCGTGCGGTGGTGCGCTCCTGCGGGGAGCCGCTGCTCGGCGCCGGCGCCGCAATCTGCGAGATCTTGATCTGCTGGTACCTGCACGTGCGCACGCGCGCGAGAGAGAGGGTGGGTGAGAGGGGGCACGCGTGCGTGTTGGGGGGATTGAGAGTGGGCGGGGCGCCGTGGCGTGTGGTGGTGCGCTCCTGCGGGGAGCCGCTGCCCGACACCGCAATCTGCCGGTCTTTCTGCAGCCACACCCGTTGTGCAGTCAAACGTCGCACAAGGAGGCCAAAGGCCGGCATGCGCACACGGCCTAGCAACTGCATTAATCGCGTTGCCACAAGGCTCACAAATGTTTTCGTGTCGCACGCCTGCCAAATATAAAGTGAATCTGTGTCGGACAAGCATCTTGCCACTGCATTGATCGCCCATCATGTATCACATGTGAAACACGTAGCACCAAACAGTGACGCCCCTGGATGTTAGTAATTGTGATTTCCCCGACTCGAGCAACTTTAAACGCGCACACCAGGCTCAATAAATAAATATAGGTGTTCACGCAACGCACGCCGTGTGCTGCTCTCGGCGAGAGCTTTCCAACGCGCCCGTCCACGCCCTCCCCAGCCAAGTGTGGGGTGGATTCATGAGACACGGGAAATCTCCGAACTAGGATACCCGCAGAGGTTGGGGGTATCCACGGGGGGGGGGGGGGGCAAGAAACTTATTTCCTGCAGACACGGTACATATTTTTGGGGGAGGGTCTGACCCCACCCCCCCTCCAACTCGCTGAATACACCATGCATGGAGCCGGGACCAAGGCGCATGGCTTCCTTACAGAAAGAGCTATCCATCACAATGTCTAAGTCACCAAAGGATAGCCAAAATAACCCCCCAAATGCAGCCATACCATGGCTTCGATGGCCGCCACCAAGGAGTGTGGAGCCTCCAGTTCAAACTTTCCAGGCAGATTCAGGGGTGACTCTCCTGAGGTGTTGTCCTGTGCTCTCCAAGGAAATTCAGATGGCATCGGTCCCATCTCAATTTATTAAGGTTGCTCAAATCCCAAGAAGATGCAAGTGCAGTCTAAGATGCGGGTTTACAACACTTTCGTGCAGCCCCACTTTCTGTACGGCTGCGAAACATGGGCCCCTACTAAAACACAACTGACTCGATTGGAGGTTGCCCACTCTAACTGCCTTCGTCGCATTCTGGGCGTGCGCCTGGTCGACCGGCACAGATTAACTTATATTCGGCAGGCGTGCGACACTGAGCTAATTGAGAGCCTTGTGGCAAAGCGATCAATGCAGTGGCTAGGCCATGTGATGCGCATGCCGGCTTCTCGTCTTCCTCGTACAACTTTTGACTGCACAATGGATGTGGCTCGGCAGCAAGGCCGGCCTCCAGCCTCCTCCCGACACTATTTTCTTAAGCTACTGATTCAGCTCGGGGGCTCGATTAACGGAGGCGCGTTCTCGTCGCCGAGCCCTGGACCCAGCAATGCGGCGATGCTGGTGACGAGGATCTCCGTGCCGCTGACGAGCGGGGTACAATACGACTGGCCCGGCTCCTGCTAGACTGCCCCTCGGTGGAACACTTCAGGAGCGGCTTGCCCGGCGCTGCCATGGCTTGGCGAGTAGCCGCGGCGCTGCCGCGGCCCGTGCTGGGAGACGGCCCTTATCCTCCCCCCATGCAGGACGCCATGCGGCACCGATCTCGACGAGTTGATCGACGAGCGGAGGAGCTGGCGCCCGTCAATGCATGCTGGACATTGGTCAAGATGGCTGCCCGTGGAGGCGGGCTACCATCACGGCTTCAGCGGTGGCGACCGCCGAGGCAACACAGAGTAAATCCGCTTCACCAATCGCAGCGTTCGTCACCGCGCTCATCCTCGGGGTCGCTCGTCTGCCGGTGACTGGCGTTGGAAGGTCTTCAGGCAGCCTCCATGACAACTCTGTCGTCCATGCACCCCTGGAGGGTGGGACCTGGCCATGCATGAGGCATGGGGCGCCGGCTGAGCCCCATGCAAACGAGAGCTGGACAGCCATGCACTGCCAGGCGGGGACCGTTCCAGTCAGCGCCAGTCGGCTCTGCCGGCTTGACTGGCCACAAGGCCACTACTGTGACCCTGAGGAAGGCCCTCTCCTATATGCTCCTTGCCAGACATGTCTCTCAGAGACCGCTGTTTGGGGTAGTCTAGCCGGCGGGAGCGGTAGTCTATCGGCCGGGAGCCGGCGGTACTCTAGTACTTAAGTGTGCTGGAGTATCGGCGGGTGTCTCTAGTAGAAGAGTAGCCTGCTTAGCTGGAAACCCCGTGTTACTGTTACTGTTACTGATTCAGCAGCTAGGCGAAACTAGTGGCACTCGTTCTGATTGGAAGACTTTTTCGGACACGGCGTTTGAGCGTGCTCAGGATAGGGTCGGGTGGAGAGCCGTGGTGTACGGTCCGGCTGCCCCTCAGGCGCCGGCCCCTCCACCACGGCGGTCAAGTAGATTGGCAAGCGCCACTTGACCCCCTATCCCCTAGAAGCAGTTAGGACCTATTTTGGAGGCGTCGCACAATAGCTCTCCTCTTTGCTCTGGGACTACACGTTGGCAGGCAGCCGGCTGGTGGCTACCGCCCCTCACAAGTAATTGTTAGGGCCAGAACTGGACTTGGGTCTAGGCGGTGGTACTAGGACTAGAGGTAGTCTTTGCTGGAAAGCCGATGTAACTGTAACTGTAACTGCTCAAATCCCTAGGTGGGTACTTGGTGCACCGTAGGGAGCACGCGGGGGAGTTGGGGCGTTAAGGGGGGTGGACCCCCACCCTATAACCCAGGGTCACTTCTCATAGTGGATTTGTGCTCCTCTCATCAAGGCGGTTCCAATGGTGGCCTTCCCGTCCAAAACGGCCCACTAGAAAGAAAGTGCTGAACCCCCCATATTTATTTTTTTGAGCCCTCCCCCCCCCCCCCCTCCCCCTTTGAGCCCTCATATCTCAGCCGCCAGGTGTCCCAATTCAAAATATTCGCTTGATTTGGAACATACACAGCAAGGAGATTGATGTTCAGCGCGCCTGTATTTTCTGTTTTTTCTGCCCCCCTCCCCGTGGGGGTATCCTAACCGATTTTTGACCCCCCTCACGCATACTCACAACTGTTGCGAGTAGGCTGTCCGATCCGATCCGAACTTTTTTGATCCGGATTCTACGCTCGCAAATCAAACTTTTTTTGATCCCCCTCACTCATACTCACAACTGTTGCGAGTAGGCTGTCCGATCCGATCAAAACTTTTTTGATCCGGCTCCTAAGCTCGCAAATAAAAAGATTTTCAACCCCCCTCACCTATACTCGCAACTGTTGCGAGTAGGCTGTCCGATCCGATCAAAACTTTTTTGATCCGGCTCCTAAGCTTGGGAATCAAAATATTTTTGACCCCCCTCACCTATGGTCACAACTGTTGCGAGAAGGCTGTCCGATCCGATCAAAGCTTTTTTGATCTGGCTCCTAAGCTCGCAAATCAAAATATTTTTGATCCCCCTCACCCATACTCACAACTGTTGCGAGTAGGCTGTGCGATCCGATCAACGACATACGACCCATTTTAACAAAGTTTTTTTGTGTGTGTATCGAGTTAGAAACCTCGCGTTTGGGGGGGGGGGGGGCGGAGACGGTTGATAAATTCTCAGCGCCTGTGCAGTGGTTCTTGGGAAGGATTTTGGTATTAATTATTTTTCCGCCTTTTTCCCCGCTTTTTCACGGCCCGCAGTCAATTATTTGCACCCGCCGTGCATTTAGCGGGCTGCGTCCCGGGCTGCTCAAACGCGGTGGTAGAGTATTGGCTGTAGAGTATTGGCACAGGACTTCCTTAGAAACTTGGTCAACATCAGTCACGCCCGCATCTCTATATGCTGGATCGCGCCGGTTGAGCATGGTACTCTCGCTAGAAGCTCCATTAGATTATATCACGCGCCGCTTCTCCCGCCACTCCTTGATCACGGCTGCGTAAGGGAACGTGTCGAGGGTGAACAATGTAGAGATGAACATGCGCATGGCCCAGACCAGGTGGTCGTGGCTGTTGCCAGAGCCGAGGCGGCTGCGCTGGTCGTTCTTGATGTAGTTGAGGCCGCTGAACGTGTGCTCGTCCTCCACCGAAGTCGGCGCGAGTACGATCGACATCTCCGCTAGCCGCGCCCAGGTGGGGAACAACTCGCATGCATGGCGCGCGCACGCATGGAGCATGCATGGCGCGCATGGGCGCGCACACCTTGAACACGGCCTTCTCCTGTTCGTACGCGGTCATGGGCCGCCCGTGCTGCATGAGGTTGAGCAGAACCCGCATCTGCAGGAGCGTTCATGTACTTGCTGCACAGGTTGCAAAAGGCGTGGAAGGGGTCGCCTTTGACCTCCTCCAGCCAGACCTTGCCATCCTTGGTCTTGGCCCAGTCCCGCTCCAGCCAAATATGCCGGAACGTGTCCCCCATGCCCGCCGGTTTTTTGGTCGTGCCCGCCCGTGGTGGGGGTGGCTGGTCGCCGCTGGTGCCAGCGCCAACGCCTGACGCTGCGCGCTCCGCAGCCGCGCGCTCAGCCACGCGCTCTGCCGCCACCCGCTCCTCCTCTGCCATCCAAGCGTCCGTCAGGGGCGTGTCCGCTCGTGGTGGCTGATCGCTGGGGCCAGCGCCATCGCCAGATGTTGCGCACTGCCTCTCGCCTTCCTCCCCCTCGCACTCCGCCTCAGACTCAACGTCCAGGCCCGGCTCAACGTCATCAACGTCAGGGTGCTGCACCACCTTGGTCGGGGCGCCCGTCCTGCGCCTGACAATGCACTTCACAGCCCCCCCGGGCGTCCCGCCAAAGAAGAACGCAATGGGCTGGACCCGGATGGTCTTGTCCTTGTTCTGCTTGCCCTTGACCATCTGGGCTGGACTGCGCATGCGCCATGGGGGCGCAAGGCCGCAGAAGTGTGAAAACAATAAATTTTGCGGAAAAGCGGAAAAGCGGAAAAGCCGTGGGGCCTAGAAAACAATTAATAAAAAAATCCGCGAATATTCCGCACAGAGCGGAATGCGGCCGAAGCAAGAAACACTGCGCCTGTGCGCCCTCCCTAGCCGCATACAGCTGCTCCTGCATGTGTGCAAACTTTATTGGTGAGTATGTGCTTTCGTGCACCGAGGGCTCCACACAACCCGTTTCAAAAATGTGTCTTTGGGTCTGGCGCCAAACCATGCTCTTTAATGACAAGCTAGCCTGGGAAGGGCCATACGGCTTGCGGGGGGATCAATGTCATCAACTCACCACGCGAAGCCAAAGAGTGCGACCGCATATCCAAACGCCTGCAGCCCGGTCACGACCTGTGTGTGTGCGTGGGAATGTGTGTGCGTGAGAGAGAGAGTGTGTGTGTGGGCCAACGACCTGTGTGTGTTCACATGTGTGTGTGTGTGTGTGCATGAGAGTGTGTGTCGGGTTTCTTTGGGGGCTGTCCGGCTGTCGGTTTTCCTGGAGAGGGCCTCCCGGACTCTCCGGTTTCTGGAGAGCTCCCCGGGTTTTCTCCGGGTTTTCTCCGTTTTCTCCGTTTTTCCCTTTTTGGGGCCTTTTCCGAACACCCCTTTCGCCCCTTATTGGCAAACCGCCCTTCAGGCGGTCTCCTTATCGGCATCCGATCGGCAAGGAGAACCCTGTTGTGTGTTCGCGCATGTTTGTGTGTGCGTGTGTGTGTGCGTGGGTTTGTGTTTGTGTGTGTGTGTGTGCGTGCATGTGTGTGTGTGTGAGCCCGGTCACGACCTGTGTGTGCGTGTGTGTGCGCATGCGTGTGCGTGTGTGCATGTGTGTGTGTGTGTGTGTGTGTGTGCATGTGTGTGTGTGTATGAGAGAGTGTGTGAGATCGGTCACGACCTGTGTGTGTGTGTGCGCATGTGTGTGTGCGCGTGTGTGTGTGTGTGTGTGTGTGTGAGCCCACCATGTCGCCGTAGTTGATGGGCAGCTGATGTACCACAGCCTGCTAACACAGCAACAGCATGCAACACAACAGCCTGCAACAGCCTGCAACAGCTTGCAACACCAGCGCAACACCAGCGCGCAACACACAGCTTGCAACAGCGCGCGCAACGCACCTCCCCGAGGAAGGTGGGCCCAACAACAACGAGCAGCGTGCAACACAGCAACAACAGCGTGCAACAGCACGCAACACCGCAAGCAGCACATCGCGCTGTGTTGCAACATTTTGCAACAGTGCGAGCACCTCCCTGAGGAAGATTACCCCCACGACACAACAGCTTGGAACACAGCTTGCAACATCTCAACAGCACCTCAACACCAGTGCACCAACAGCGTGCAACAGCAGCGCAACAGCAGCACGCAACACACAGCTTGCAACAGCGCGCGCACCTCCACGAGGAAGATGACCCCCACGACACAACAGCTTGGAACACAGCTTGCAACAACAGCGTGCAACAGACAGCTTGCAACACGTCAACGTACCTCCCCGAGATAGATGGCCCCGACGACGCAACAGCTCGCAGCAGTGCTACAGCACGCAGCACAGCTTGCAACACAGCTTGCAACAGTGAGCAACGCCAGCGCAACAACAGCGCAACAACAGCACGCTAACGCCAGCTTGCAGCAGCGTGCAACACACACTTTGCAACAACTTGCAACACCTCAACGCACCTCCCCGAGGAAGATGACCCCGACAACGACGAGCAGCGTGTTCTTGACGGTCGCGAGCACCTTGAGGGTGAGCGCTGACGCGAGCTTGATGGTGTAGTAGCTGCGTGGGGTGCGTGCGCGAGCGCGTGCGCGCGTGTGTATGTATGTATGTGTGTGTGTGTGTGTGTGTGTGTGTGTGTGTGCACCTTGAGGGTGAGTGCTGACGCGAGCTTGATCGTGTAGTAGCTGCGTGGGGTGCGTGCGCGAGCGCGTGCGTGCGTGTGTATGTATATATGTGTGTGTGTGTGTGTGTGTGCACCTTGAGGGTGAGTGCTGATGCGAGCTTGATGGTGCAGTAGCTGCATGGGTTGCGTGCGCGTGTGTTTGTGTGTGTGTGCGAGTGTGCCACGAGCACCTTGAGGGTTGGTGCTGATGCAAGCTTGATGGTGTGGTAGCTGCGTGGGGTGCGTGCGCGTGTGTGCATCTCTCTCTCTCTCTGTGCACGTGTGTCTGTGCGTGTGTTTGTGTTTGTGTGAGCAGCGTGTTCTTTCCTGACGGTTGCGAGCACCTTGAAAGTGAGTGCTGACGTGAGCTTGAGGGTGTAGTACATGCGTGTGGTCGATTTTACAGTCTTGTTGGACGCCTTTAATGGCATATTAGACTTGTGCTTGCGCACTCAATCCCTGAGGCAGGCAGATACATCACCCGCACTAGTCCACTCAGTGGATACACATTGACTGTGTCCATCCCACTAGCTCTAGTACATATGGTCGCGCCATGCGTCTCAGTTTGTATGTGAGTGTGTGTGTGTGTGTGTATGTGTGTGTGGCCCTTGAGAATGAGTGCTGATGTGAGCTTGATGGTGTAGTAGCTGCGCACGTGTGTGTGTGTGTGTGTGTGTGTGCGTGTGCATGTGCGTGTGTCAGTGTGTGTGTTTGTGTGTCGTCATCAATTTCAGTCTACTGAAATTGATGACAACAAAATAAAGGATGAAGTGAAAGAGGGGCGTGACTCATGCGAGACCGTTGACCGCAAGCCCCATGACGGTCGCCGCAATGAAGAGGCCCGGGCATTTAAGCCAGGTTTTACATCGGGGTTTTACGTCGGCTTCCAATCGACTTCAAAACGGCTTAAAATCGATCAAGGTTCAAATTAAAGAGGGGGGTTGCCGTACTACCGCTTTGCCTTGCCGACTAAATAATTCCGAGGACGTGCCGGCAAGGTCGATGTCTAAGAAATATTGCCGAAAACAAACAAACAAAACGCAAAAAGTGACGTGAAAACGGGGAAAAACAAAAATAAATCCGGCGTTGACCTAGGTACCTAAATTATAAACAATCACCCCCTTAGAGGCAAGGCAAAGCGTTACCACGGTACTCACGCGAGCCCGTTGACCGCAAACCCCATGACGGTTGCCGCGATGAAGAGCCACGGGTGCGCCGCCATGATCGCCCATCCGCCGTCACGCGTTATGCGCGGGATCTCGGCCGCGCTCGCGCCAGTGATTGTCCAGATGCAGCAAGCTGGCGCGAGGTACTGTGTGTGTGTGTGTGTGTGTTGGTCCAGATGCAGCAAGCTGGCGCGATGTACTGTGGGGGAGGGTGTGTGTGTGTGTGTGTGTGGCGGTGATGGTCCAGATGCAGCAAGCGGGTGCAAGGTACTGTGTGTGGAGGGGCGTGTGTGTGTGTGCGTGTGCGTGTGTGTGTGCATGTGAGTATGTGTGTGCGTGTGTGCATGTGCGCGTGTGTGTGCATGTGTGCGTGTGTGTGTGCATGTGTGTGAGTGTGTGTGTGTGTGGCGGTGATGGTCCAGATGCAGCAAGCTGGCGAGAGGTATTGTGGGTGGGGTGTGTGTGTGCGTGCGTGTGTGTGTGTGTGTGCGTGTGTGTGTGTGTGTGCGTGTGCGTGTGCGTGTGTGTGCGCGTGTGCGCGTGCGTGTGTGCGTGCGTGCGTGAACGCGTGTGTGCGCGTGTGTGTGCGTGTGCGTGTGTGTGTGTGCGTGCGCGTGCGCGTGTGCGCGTGCGTGTGCGCGTGCGTGTGCGCGTGCACATGTGCGTGTGCGCGCATGCGCGTGTGCGTGCGTGCGCGTGTGCGTGCGTGCATGCACGCGTGCGTGCCTGCGTGCGTGTGTGCGTGCATGCGTGCGTGTGTGCGTGCATGCGTGTGTGTGTATGTGTGTGTGTGTGTGTGTGTGTGTGTGTGTGCGTGGGATCTCGGCAGCGCTCGCGCCAGTGATGGTCCAGATGCAGCAAGCGGGCGCAAGGTAATGCGTGTGTGTGTGTGTATGTAATTGTGCATGCGTGCGTGTGTGCATGTGTGTGCGTGTGTGTGTGTGTTTGTGTGTATATGTGTGTGTGACGGTGATGGTCCAGATGCAGCAAGCGGGTGCGAGGTACTGTGTGTGTGTGTGTGTCAGCTCCCTGCCCCCCCCCCCCTACTCACTCACTCACCCACCAAAGACCCTTCCCCCCCCCCCCCCCCCCCCCCACACACACACCAAGTCGAATACACCATTTAAGGTGTCCGACGGACTGTAAAATCGACCACCCACCCAGCCACCCACCCACCATGAGCCCCTCTATGGGGTGGAACTTGAGCCCAGTGAGCAGGTACCTGTGTGCGCGTGTGCGTGTGTCAGAGTGAGTGTATGCGTGTGCGTATGTATGTATGTGTATGTGTGTGTGTGTGTGTGTGTGCGTTTTTGTGTGGTTGCGGTCGATTTCACAGCCCGTCAGGCGCCTTGAGTGGCGTGATAGACTTGTGCTTGCGCACCGAGTCCCCGAGGCTTGCAGATAGCACCCGCACTAGTCCGCTCATTGGACTAGCGACTGCGTGTAGGGTGTGTGGCCGGTGTGGGGTGTGGCCGGTGTGGCTGGTGTGGGGTGTGCGGTGGAACTTGGGGCCGTAGGTGAGCCGGTATGCACGCAGTGGATTGGTTTGGCCACGGCAGCGGTTTTGTTTTGTTTTGGTTTGTTTTGTTTTGTTCTGTTTTGTTTTGTTTGTTCTGTTTTGTTTTGTTCTGTTTTGTTTTGGTTTGTTTTGGTTTGTTTTGGTTTTAGTTGAGTTGAGTTAAGTTAAGTTTTGGTTTTGTTTTGTTTTGATCTTTTTGATATATATGTATTTATTTATTTTAGTTTGTTTTGTTATGTTTTTTTTTTTTTTTTTTTTTTTTTGTTTGGGTTTTGGTTTTGGTTTGTTTTGGTTTTGTTGTGATTTTTTTTTTTTCTATTTTTTCTGTTTTTTTTCTGTTCGGTTTTGTCTTGTTCAGTTTTTTTTAGTTTTTTTTCTTGATTTGTTTTGTTCTGTTCTGTTTTGTTTTGTTCTGTTTTGTTTGTTCTGTTTTTTTTGGTTGGTTTGGTTTTTGTTTTTGTTTTGTTTTTGTTTTGGTTTGGTTTGGTTTGGTTTGGTTTGGTATGTGTTGTTTTGTTTTGTTTTGTTTTGGGTTTGGTTTGAGAACCCAACTCTAAGCCGTGAGCAGGCACCAGGTCGAGCAGCGGTGTCGTTTGGCCTAGCCTTCCTTTGGGAGCCCCGGGTGACCGCGTGGCGACCTGAGTGCTCGCAGCGGTTTGGTTTCGTCACGAACCTTTTTCTTTTGCTTTGCACTTTAAACCCTGCACACCCAATGCGTTGCGACCATGCGCGTCGCCTCAAACAGCTCTGCGAAGAACAGGGACGCACCCCATCCCCTGCCCCCCACACACACAACCACCACAATGCACGCAAACAAGCCGCTCAAACACACACAAAGCTACCCCAAAACCCTAAACCTCAACCCCACACCCACCCCAACCCTTAGACCTAAAAACGCACTGTGTTGCGACCATGCGCGTCGCCTCAAACAGCTCGGCGAAGAACATGAACGCGAGGCCGACCGCGGAGAAGTTCACCTCGCCGTACGCGGCAATCGCGGTGCCTGCGGTTTGGGCGGCGTTGGGGCGGGTTACAGGGGTGCGTCCTGCCTGCATTCTGACTGGTTGGATGAGAGGGCGGGTCACAAATCCTATGGCTGCTGCGTGCCGAAAAGCCAAATGGGCGACTGCGGAGAAGTTGACCTCGCCGTACGCGGCGATCGCGGTGCCTGCGGTTTGGTTTGGATTTGCGCACGTCGAAACCAAACAGGGGCAATTGTGTCGTTTTGGTTTGGATTTGCGTCTTGTTTGGTTTGGATTTCGGTTTCGGTTTGGTTTGGATTTGCGGTTTGGTTTGGATTTGCGCACGTCGAAACCTAACAGGGGCGATTGTGTCGAGACGACAGTGATACTGGGCCGACGCACTGCTGCAGGTGGAAAAGGCGGAGAAAAAACTAGCGGATTGCGTGGTGAGCAGTTGGTCAGAGGTTGAGTGGAGCCAAAACGGCAGTTGGGAGAAGCCTTAATAGCCGGGGGGGGGGAGGCCAAATAGCGGGTGAGGAGCCGAAACGGCGGTTGGGAGGAGCCTAAATAGCGGTTGAGCGGGAGCCGAAAAGCGGCTGAGGAGGCGAAACGGCGGTTGGGAGGAGCCCAAACAGCGGTTGTGGGGGGGGGGCGAAGAACGTCCTGGAGGAGCCAAAACAGTGTAGATAAATAACGTGGGGTCAAGGACATGGGGTCGCATAAAATAGTTTTTTTCCTCCAGGACTTCACACGTTGGCAGGCGGCCGGCTGATGGCTACCGCCCCTCACAGCACCGACAACGCGTACGACCTTACTATACCCCCGTGCACACTATCTAGCTCTCCTTTTTGCTATAGGAATACGCGTTGGCAGGCAGCCGGCTGGTGGCTACAGCCCCACACAAGTAATTATCAGGGCCAGAACTGGACTTGGGTCTAGGCGGTGGTACAAGGACTACAAACTAGTCTTCGCTGGAAAGCCGATGTTACTGTCACTGTGAGGTCAGGTGTATCTGGGCCCATAGCGGCGCACGGTTGGACACCCGCCTGGACACCCCCCCCCCCTCAATTGGTGACCAGAAACGGCTGTTTGGGCACTTGCCGTTCAGACGTTTCTGTGACGTCCTCTCGCTCTGCTCCCCCTCTCTCTCTCTCTCTCTCTCTCTCTCTGTGCGGGTGCAGGTCTACCTGCCGCCGTGATGACCTTTCTGTTGGGGTCTCCAAAGTGAACTGAGTGCTGAGTTTCCCCCTTTCTCTTGGGGTCTCCAAGTCTCTCAAGTGCACCCCCACCACTGCAACAAAACACAACAGCACAGGGAGCGGCGTGCCGTGCGGGCCCACCTACAAGCCCCAACCCTAACCCCGCCAAAATCACCCAGCCCTAAGCCGCGATGACCACGCTCGCGATGATCTTCCGCGTGGCACGTCTCAAGTGCATGCCACCACGTAACAAACCAAAAGCAATGATGATGAGAGTTTTACAATCCACTGAGAGTTTTACAATCCACATCCAAAGCAAGTAAAACAGTAGGAGCGTGCACAGCCCACGTGCATAACCCCACCACAGCCCACCGCAGCAAACAATACAGTTCAAAGGGCGGCGTGCCGTGTGGGCCCCACGCCAAACCTCAACCCTCTATTTTCTCTCTCTCTCTCTCTCTCTCTCTCTCAGGTCTTATACGCCTAAGTAGAGGTGGGCAGGGACTAGACAGGGACATCCCTGACTGTAAAAATACCCATCATCGTCACCCACCTGCCGCTGTAATGACCACGCTCGCGATGATCTTCCGCGTGGGGTCCTCGAGGCGCGCCACAAAGAGCATTGTCATCACCATGACGGGAACGAACGCCTGTGTGTGTGCGTGTTAGGGGGGGGGGCGAGGTATGTGGGGGGGGGCACGTGTGCGTGTGTGTGTGTGTGTGTGTGTGTGTGTGTGAGTAGTGTTGGGGGAGGCGAGAGGCGCGCCACAAAGGGCGTGGTCATCACCATGACGGGGACAAACACCTGTATGTGTGTGCGTGTTGGGGGGGGAGGGTGAGGGGCGTGTGTGTGTGTGTGTGTGTGTGTGTGTAACCGTCGGATAATAAGTTGGCCCGAAAAACAGTCACTTTAATTAAGCTTAATTAAGCTTAATTAAGTTAAGATAAAAAATTAACTCTCAGGGAAAAAATCCCAGCTGAAATCTGAAAGTTGGGCATTTTTCTACGCCAGATATGGAGCTCAGAACCACAACCAGGACTTGTCGATGATTTTTTTGTGAGTCGTGAGAAGCAATACAAGATGCTGTGCGCTTGGTGGACGCCGCGGTAGGCGCCTCCCCGCCGCG
Organism: Chlamydomonas sp. UWO 241; assembly: GCA_016618255.1. Classification (NCBI taxonomy): domain Eukaryota; kingdom Viridiplantae; phylum Chlorophyta; class Chlorophyceae; order Chlamydomonadales; family Chlamydomonadaceae; genus Chlamydomonas; species Chlamydomonas priscui. The sequence continues at coordinate 32,282 of VFSX01000183.1, read as the reverse complement.
ATAAACGCCTCTCCACCCACTCAAGTTACAGTTATATCGGCTTTCCAGCAAAGACTACCTCTAGTCCTAGTACCACCGCCTAGACCCAAGTCCAGTTCTGGCCCTAACAATTACTTGTGAGGGGCGGTAGCCACCAGCCGGCTGCCTGCCAACGTGTAGTCCCAGAGCAAAAAGGAGAGCTATTGTGCGACGCCTCCAAAATAGGTCCTAACTGCTTCTAGGGGATAGGGGGTCAAGTGGCGCTTGCCAATCTACTTGACCGCCGTGGTGGAGGGGCCGGCGCCTGAGGGGCAGCCGGACCGTACACCACGGCTCTCCACCCGACCCTATCCTGAGCACGCTCAAACGCCGTGTCCGAAAAAGTCTTCCAATCAGAACGAGTGCCACTAGTTTCGCCTAGCTGCTGAATCAGTAGCTTAAGAAAATAGTGTCGGGAGGAGGCTGGAGGCCGGCCTTGCTGCCGAGCCACATCCATTGTGCAGTCAAAAGTTGTACGAGGAAGACGAGAAGCCGGCATGCGCATCACATGGCCTAGCCACTGCATTGATCGCTTTGCCACAAGGCTCTCAATTGGCTCAGTGTCGCACGCCTGCCGAATATAAGTTAATCTGTGCCGGTCGACCAGGCGCACACCCAGAATGCGACGAAGGCAGTTAGAGTGGGCAACCTCCAATCGAGTCAGTTGTGTTTTAGTAGGGGCCCATGTTTCGCAGCCGTACAGAAAGTGGGGCAGCACGAAAGTGTTGTAAACCCGCATCTTAGACTGCACTTGCATCTTCTTGCTGGCCCAAATCTTATCAAAAGACGCAAACACGCCCAGCGCGCGACCGACACGCACACCGATCTCCTTTTCCACACCACCACTCTGGGTTATCCAACTCCCTAGATACTTAAATGCAGAGACGGTCTTCACTTCACCACCAGTCAGCGCAAACGTGGGCAGATCCGCGTCAAAATCTGCTGGCAAAATCATCACTTCTGTCTTGGCGGCGTTGATTTGCATGCCAAAGCTAGAGGACACTTTGTCAAGGATTTTCAGCATAACGCCAACTGAGCTGGGTCATGCGAGAACAAACATAAATCGTCGGCATACATCAGCATTACTATACGCTCAACCGACAACGACAACACAGAGCCGCCGGCTCGGGTCACGACTGACACGCCAGCCCCCTCTGGTATCATGTCTAGCGCCTTTTTCACTATGTGGTCAATAAAACATTGAACAACACCGGAGCAATGACGCACCCCTGTCGCACACCAGACGACAAGGGGAATTCGTGCCCGATTTTCCCAGCCAGCCGCACGGCAGCTGCGGTGTTGGTGTGAAGATCCTCCAACAGATCAATAATGTGCGGATGAACACTATATAATCTAAGGAATCTCCACAGTGCCGCACGGTTTATGCAATCGTAAGCTTTAGAATAGTCGACAAATGCCACAGCCATGCATTGTTTGTATCGGCATGTGCCGCGCTCAGCGAGCGCAGAGTAAAAATTGCATCAACAGTGCCTCTGCTTTTTCTGAAACCACACTGAGCCTCATGCAACTGACCATCAACCTGCGTGGAGACGCGGTGCAGAAGTATGGCAGCGTACACTTTCCCGGCAATAGAGAGAAGGCTTATACCGCGGTAGTTACCAGGGGAGTCACGCGGACCCTTCCCCTTATAAAACGGTGTGATAATAGCAGTTTTCCATTCCCTCGGGGCTCTCCCCGACCGCCATACGGCGATGATGACCCGGTGGAGCCATGCGATGGCAGGTGGGCACCGCAACAGCATGGCGTCCAGCTGGTCACCGCCCGGAGCGGCGGCCGAGCGCAACGCTCGCACACACGCCTCCGTCTCAGCCAGGTCAGGGGGCGCCCGTGCGCCTCGTCCACCTCTGTGGCGCGTGTGAGCTCAAACGCCGCTACATCGTTCTCCAGCTGGTTCAGGGTCTCGTCGCTGAGCTTGGTCTCCCCGCCATATAGCTTGTCGAATGACTCTGTCATGGCCTTCAGCACCCCGTCTGGACCGCTGTGCAGCGCGCCCGAGACGTCCCGCATGGCAGGTGGGATCTGATGGCTGCGGCTGCGGCCCGCCAGCCTGTCGCACGCGCGCGCAAACTGGCGCAGATTCTTCTTGCGTAGCATGTCTTGCGCCTCCGCCACCTGCTGGCCGATCCACCTCTCCCTGTCTCTCTGCACAGCTGCGTCGGCCGCGCGGTTGGCGCGGTTGCGCTCTCGTTTGGCAGCAGCAGACTTGCTCCTGAGCCATGCCGTGTGCGTGCGCTGCCGGGCGTCCATGAGCCGGTACTTACACCCTACCCCTACAGTCGCTGAATTCAGCACCCACCACCCAGCACACTTCACACGTGCCCCAGCTACGCCCAAGCGGGCATTATCATCAGGCGGGAAGCGGTATCACGGGTCCCTCACGATCCGGTCGGCCGGCCCCGCTGCTTGCCCACACGCTTCAGTACGCTTCATATGTGATGCATTACCCTACTCCAGTAGTCGCTGACATATGAACCCAGCACACAACTCGTGCCTCAGCTACGCCCACGCGGGCAGCAGCATTAGACGGGCAGCGGCATCACTAGCTCACTGGCACGATCCGGCCGCCCCGCTGCTTGAGCAGCGGCGCCGCCGCCGCCGCCGCCGCCGGGGCGCGGGGGCCGGCATCTCAGCTGCCTTGCGCCGCATTAGGTAGCCCTTGGACGTGTCCTAGAGCAGCAGCGTCGTCAGAGTCACGCGCTCAGCGAAGAGCTTCGAATCAAGCATGCATATGGCGCGGCTCTGGCTATCACTGAGTGCTACGTGCGCACGATCGCATCGGCCGTCTCCCTCTTGAGATTGGCGCGATCAGCAACCCCAGGACATGTCTCTACTATGGCTGCCTTTAGGTCTCACTATGTTGCAAAGCATGCCTAGGCATCCAGGGAACGCTCCTGGCCACCTGTGCTGCCCCAACCCACCCACCCACTGCATGGATGCAGATGCAGCCATGCCCCCATGCAACCCTGCGCCAAACTGATTTCCATCGCCCCCCCTGCGCATTTCTGAGTTGTCGAAAGTAGTGGGACCTCATTCGGGGGTCCTACGAGCCAGCTGTTGCAGTCGAACCGAGTGTGGGGGACTCCCTTCGGTGGCCGATATCGCGACCTCCCGCGCGTCACGGCGACGCGTTGGGTTCGTATGGTCCCGCTGGTGCGCTGACACAGCGCGGGGAGGCCAAAGTGCCCCGTTCGGCTTCCCCACACTCGGCGAGCACCTTAATTAAGGTCCCCGCAGTCGACACTATATGATGATGAGAGTTTTACAATCCACTTCTGGCGGTCACACGTACGGTTCCAAAGATCCAGTGGGACTTAGAGAAACAAGGCTCAAGGCCCACAAAAGGTCAAGCTACAAGTAGCCCACGGTAACGCCATCCACACTTGGTGGCGGGCGCCAAGCAAGCAGCACCACTGTGCAGGCTGCACACCCAGCCCCTCAAATGGCCAGAGGGCGGACCCAAGGTATAAAACCATGAAGGGACCAAAAAGCCCTCCCCCAGACCACCGGAAGCGGGGCTAGTAGCACACCCGCCGCAGCACTCTACTCAGCGACCACACCGCACCCGCCACCGCACGCGTGTGGCGCCACCTCCCCTTCAAAAACACCCCCAGAGGGAATGCCATCTAGCAAGCAGGTGCAGGCACCCGCTCGCCGTCAACGACGAGGCGCGCGCGGTGGAACTGCGCCCGCTTCCCCGCAACCTTGGCGGCGAGGAAAGCGGGCCACAGCGCCTGGTGCTGCGCCTCCTCGCGGTCACTGAGGACGTCGAAGACTGCAGTCGAGTCCACGCAGCGGCGCAGCTCGTGGCGCCAGCGCACGACAGTGTCGGCCACGGCGTCAGACGCCACGGTGAAGAGCACACGCAGCACACCGCCCCCGCGTGGCTCCACGCCGATGCCCCCGACGGCAGGCTTGGCGTTGAGGAGCGACGCGGACACGACGCCACCATCAGCCGGCTCCCGCCGGCCGGTGCCGCCGTAGAGGAAGCGCACGACATCCGTAGCCACTATAGGCGCGGCGCTCCACACGTATAGACCTTAATTAAGCTTAATTAAGCTGAATTTATTAAGAACTATGTATAGACCGCCGAACCTTATGTGTGTGTGTGTGTGTGTGTGAGTAGTGTTGGGGGAGGCGAGAGGCGCGCCACAAAGAGCGTGGTCATCACCATGACGGGGACAGACGCCTGTATGTGTGTGTGTTGGGGGGGAGGGGGTGAGGGGCGTGTGTGTGTGTGTGTGTGTGTGTGTGTGTGAGTAGCGTTGGGGGAGGCGAGAGGCGCGCAACAAAGAGCGTGGTCATCACCATGACGGGGACAAACGCCTGTATGTGTGAGCGTGTTGGGGAGGGGGGGAGGGGCGTGTGTGTGTGTGTGTGTGTTGGGGGGGGGCCTCCTGTGTGTGTGTGTGTGCGTTGGGGGCAGGGGCGCGATGCGAAGAGTACGAAGAGTGACGGGAACGAATGCCTGGTGTGCCCTACCACATTCCCAATGCCTGAGGCGGCGGCTCAGGCGGCGCCTTGACTTGCGCTGATCAGGCGGCGCCTCAGGCGCCCACCACCGCCTTAGGCGCCACCCCCGACCGCCTCAGACGTTATGACCGCCTGCATGCGCCCCTCGGGAGTTGGGATTGTGGTAGGGTGACAAGGACGGCAGGCGCATGCCCCTGCCCCCCCCCCCGCTCCTTGACGTGCGTGTCTCAGATGTTAGGGCTGTGGTAGGGTTGTTTGTGTGCAGTCCCTTGGGTAGAGGCGGTTATACTAGGACCAGAAGATGTCACTGCTGGACAGCCGTGTGACTTTCAGTGTGTGCAGCCCCACCTTCTTTCCACCTTTCTTCTTGCCCTCTTCTTGCCCGCCTACTAGCCGCCATCTCACCACCTTCTTGCCACCTTCCACCCACCTTCTTGCCCGCCTGCTTGCCGATTTCTCAGAAGCAGTAGCAGCCGCATCGGCGTTCCAGCAAAGAAGTCTTGCCACCTCCATTCCACCTTCCATCCACCTTCTCTCCTCCTTCCACCCACCTCCCTCCCACCTTCCACCCACGTTGAGCATTTGGATGAACGCGACCACTAGGTGGAGGTACACCCCTCTTTCCTGCACCACAGCTTGAGTGCCAGCGCTCTCTTGCCGCCTGCTTGCCGCCTGCTCGCCACCTACTTTCCACCTTCCACCCACCTTCTTGCCCTCTTCTTGCCCGCCTACATGCCGCATTCTCAGCATCTTCTTTACACCTTCTTTGCACCTTCCACACACCTTCTTGTCCGCTGGTTGCCACCTTCTCAGTAGCAGTAATAGTAATGTTGCTGTTCAGTAACAGGCACATCGGCTTTCCAGCAAAGACACCATGCCACATCCCTTCCACCTTCCACCCACCTCCTTGCCCCTCTTGTGCGCGTGCTTGCTGCCTTGTCACCAACACCTTGCCATCTTCCTTCCACTCACCTTGAGCATTTGGATGAACGCGACCGTGAGGTGCAGGTACACTTCGTTCCCGCACCACAGCGTGAGCGCCATGCACAGGCCGACAGGCAGGATCTGTGTGGGGGGCGGTGATGGTCGATGTGTGTGTGTGTGTGTGTGCATTTGTGTGTGTGTGTGTGTGTGTGCGTGTGCGGAGCATCCCCCGGCACCCCAGCACACATGCGCGCACACACGCAGGTCTCGCTGCACGCGCGCGCACCCTGGTAATCCAGAAGTTTAGCGACATCTGCGCCTCGCACTTGACGATGCGAAACACGTGGCAGCACATGAACGAGAGCACGCTGCTACCGAGCATGCCGAGCGTCGACACCGTGACCGGGTACGCGAAGCCGATGTCCACCATGATGTGCCTGCGTGTGTGACAGCCGTGTGCGCGCGTGTGACAGCGCACGGCAGGGCACGGCACATTGCGGACTGGACTGGAGTGGTCGAGTCAAGTCAACGTGACGTGCTTGCGTGCGTGCGCCCACAACCGACAGGGCTTGAGCGAGCAAGAGCGTGCCATGGCGTGCAGGTTGTTGTGGACGCATGGGGGGCCTCTGGCACGCAGTCTGGCCGTGACAAGGCCCCCCCCCCCCAATGTGCGCGTGATGCATGGTGCATGGTGTCCATGCATGGTGCATTGGTGTCAGTACGTTCTTGCAGCTCCGATCGTGACCGTGACCGTGATCGTTGACTTGCATGCATGGCCAGAGGACTCGTCGGGGTATAAAGCTGGCATGGCGTGGCAGTACATTGATCAAAGCTCACTTGTTTAACAATATGAGGAAGCTGGACACCACCATCCACGCCACCGAAACTAGGAGCGCCCCGGCGACGCGCGCCCATGCCGTTAACGCCGCCATGGAATACGGCGGTGCAGCATCGGAACCTCGGGATGGGTGTGGGGACTTGTACGTTTTTTGCACGTTTCTATCATGGCGTTGGTGTTTGCAGCAGATGCTGCAGGCTCATCTGTGTATGCATCATCATCATTGCGCGGTGAATCGGCACACGCAGAGTGTTCAGAGAGTCAGACGTGCCTCGAGGACCCTTGCCGCTTGCAGTCTTTTTAGCCTCCTGATGCCTTGCGCCCGAAGCCTTGCGCCCAAAATCACCGATTATCTTAAGAGGCCGCAGCGTGTGCAAAATTAGCAGTCCAAGCGTGTGAACGACGACCCATCAGCTCGCATCAATCTTAGCTGCTCAACTCGCCCCTGCTGCTCGTCGCGCCCCACCACTACAGCTGCTCACGATGCGTAGCCCTTACAGCTTGATCATGATCATGACGACCCTGCTGTGCGCGCTGCTCAGCGCGAGTGAGGCCACCCCGGCGCATTGGGGAGGCAGACGGGCGCTGCTGCAGCCAGGTGGGTCGTGTGTGTGTGTGTGTGTGTGTGTGTGTGTGAGTGCAGCAGGCGTCGAGGAGGCGTGCAGCAGGCGGGCAGGCTCCCTCGCAAGTTGAGGCAGCATGCGACGGCTCCCTCGCACGCATGCATGCTCGTGCACCCATGCCATGCACCTCTCTCTCCGGAGTTCCCCCTGCGCATGCGTACGCCCAGTGCCTATCTCTCTCCACGCCCGTGCCCAACAGTCCCTGCACCACCGTGTTCGCACGCTGCATATGGCCCATATCATCTCAACGCTCCGCATTCTGGATGCGCATTGGCCCATGTCATCTCAACTGTGCGCATTCTGCGTGCGCATTGGCACCGCAGTCAACGTGGTAATGTCAAACCCCGTGTCCGTGGCCAACACGGTCAACGTCGACGCACGCAACACCAACATCAACAAGAACGTCGGTGGTGGTGGTGGTGGGCTCGCGGGTGGGCTCGTGGGTGGGCTGCTCGGCACCGCGCTGCTGCGGCCCGGCCGATGACAACAAGTTGCCACGGCATAGGGCAGTGGTAGGCAGTCCGCGCGCAAATGCGCCAGAGCGCGGTTGAGTTGTTGCGCGCTGCGCTTTAGTCGGATGCTGGGGGCGCTGCCAGGGTAGAGCTGCCAGGGTAGAGCGGCCAGGGTAGAGCGGCCAGGGTAGAGCGGCTGTGGAGGAGCCGTCTTGGAAGCAAAGCTGTTTTAACGAGTCCCTGTTTTCGCTCACTCTCCCTGGCTATTATCTCTTCTGGCTCGCTTACTCTCATGGGCCAAGCTCGCTCGGCAGCTGTAGGCGCGCTGTCACGCCACGCCGCGTCTGCCACGCCGCGTCTGCCGGGCAGACTCTGCCCCCGACCACCACCCTACACTCGCTGCAAAATGTGCTGTTCTTGCGGCTGGGCCTGCTCAATCACAGGTCTGTGTGAGGTCCCCAGCGGCCGCAATGATGATGCCTGCAATCAAAAATGGCTGGACTCTCGCGCTGGGGAAGGCCACACAGCCGCCATGCGCCTGCTGCTCACCACCTGTCCGCCGACCCCAGCGCAACGGGGAGGGGAATGTCCGCCCCTGCTCTCGCATCTCAGTGATGATGCCAGTCCCTCCCCCCTCCCCCCCCCCCCCCGCGCCGCCGTTCCATGCGCACGACCATCTTGTTCTTCTTGCCCGCAACGATGAGCAGCATGCGGCCGTCGATGAGGTCGGCCTCGCCCACGACCGCGAGAGAGGGAGAGGCACAGACAGAGAGAGAGAGAGAGAGAGAGAGAGAGAGACACAGAGAGACAGCGAGACTGAAAGACAGAGCGAGGAAGGGGTCACGCGTTGAAGGACGGTATGACCAACACTCCTAAGCGTCCCATCCGCTTGCTTCCGGCCGCCGTGCTCGGCTGCAGCCCGGCAGCGACCATCGTCGAGCGCCCGGCTGGAGGTGCTCTGTCGCGGCGACTGCCTAGGCCTCAACCCTCAGCCCTTAACCCTCTCCCTTGCCTCCGCCACGGCGGCCTCTAGGCTCGCCGCGTCAAGCGCCTTCAAGGCACTCGTCTTTAGCGCGCCTGTCATGGCGAGCGCTTGCGACAGGCCCTCGGAGCCGTGCACGAAACAGGTAACCCGGTGTGTGTGTGTGTGTGTGCGCGCGCACGCATGCGTGTGTGGGGGAGGGGGTGCCGCTTGGGTGGCGCTTGGCAGGCCGCAGCATCTGCTGGCAGTCCTGATATGACATCGGTTCGTATTTCACGTACCAGTCGGTGCCTAGAGTGGGGATCGTGGTATGAACTGGACACGTGGGATGGACTGGACATGTGAGCACTGCCCCATGACAGCGCCAAGCACGACAAACACTTCCGGCTGCGACATGTGTGCGTCCACAACAACTGAAGCGCGAGCGCGGGAATGGCGAGGGTGTAAGCGCGCGCGCGTGTGTGTGTGTGCGTGTGTAAGTGTGTGTGTGTGTGTGTGTGTGTGTGTGTGCGTGCGTGCGTGTATGTGTGGTTCCATGGCACTGCATCGCGAACGTACCTCCCTCCGTGAGCACACGCTGCACGGTGTTGGGCACGTAGCCCGGCTGCGACATGCCGCTGGCGATCGAATCGATTTCTGAAAGCTCTAGGAAATAAAGAGAGGAGAGTTTTACAAATCCACTGCCGGCGGTCACAATCACTTCCGGAGTTCCAGCGGGACTAGCAGACAGCAGGCATGAGGCCCACCCAAAGGTCAAGCTACACAAGTAGCTCACGGTAGCGCCGACCACACGACATGGCGGGCGCCGAGCAAGCAGCACCATGGGCTAGGCACCACACTCAGCCCCGAAGCAGCCAGATCTGGCTTTAGAGGCAGACCCCAGGTACCGGCTGTAAAGCCAGGACCATGAAGGGACCAAGAATGCCCACCCCAACCACCAAAGCATCTTCAGAAACCTGAGAGAGAGAGAGAGAGAGAGAGAGTGTGTGTGTGCGTGTGTGTATGTGTGTGTGTGTGTGTGTGTGTGTGCGTGTGTGTGTGTGTGTGCGTGTGCGTATGCGTGTGTGCGCGACATGCTGGCGATCGACTCTTGGGAAGCTCCTGCAAGGAGCATCATGAGGAACCTGAGAGAGAGAGAGGAGAGAGAGCCGACGGCTCTCTGTCGAACACGTGCGCGCAAGACCCTCGCACAAGTCCCATGGACCAGAGTTTCGGGTTGTGGTTTGCTCAGGGTCTAGGCGCGTGTGTTACGCTTTCGACGCTTGTGCTGCGCTAATTCTCTTCGCTTCGTTTCGTTCGAAGACCCATTCTTACGAATCCGCCATGCAGATGCAGATGCTCCGCCTGGTAGCTCGTGCAGCCGCCATGCAGCTCGTCGACGCCTATGCGGATGAGGATGACGAGGAGGATCTCAACGTAGGTGCCTGCGTCCTCCTCAATGGCCTCCTCTTCGCAAAGATCTGGAAGCACCTCGACGCGTACGACAAGAAGCAGCTGCGGGAGGTGGGACGTGGCGTGAAGGTGCTGGTTGATAGCCTGGTCGTGGAACTGGCGATGCACGGCAAACCTGCCTCCGATCTGGGCTCTGCCCTCGCCCTGTGGCCTGACGTGGAGCGCCTGGCAGCAGACTGCGATGACGGCAGCGCGGCCGTGCTGAGTGCCGCGCCGCTGTCCAAGCTGAGGGCGCTGGTGCTGGAGCACATGGTGAGCCCTGCGGGGGCGTGGGCATCTTTGCGTGCATGGGGAGCGCGCCATGCGGGTGCACTGCATGCTGCGTGCTCTGTGCATGGGGTGAGCACTGCCATGCAACCAACTGGAAGTGCGTACACATGCGCCCTGCGACCAGGGTGTTGAGTGGAGTGTGCCGGCCATCAGCCGCGCAGCAGCAGCGGGGCTCCATGAGCTGCACGTGTCCAGCAGCTGTGTTGCCTCCGGGCGCCCCGTCCTCAGCATCGAGGCTGTCCGAGGCTGCGCCCAGCTGCGCAAGCTTTCTCTCAAGGGCTGCAAAGTCTCTCTGGCTCCACTTGCGGGCTGTGTCCACCTGCAAGAGCTGTCGATTGCAGCCTCTCGGAATGGGAGCAGCGACTTCTCAGACCTCGTCGCGCCGTTGGACGGCTGTGCCAAACTGAAGAAGCTGATGATTGCTGGCAGCCAGGTCACAAGTCTTGCTCCACTGCGGGGCTGTTCCGAGCTCCAGGACCTCAACATCAGCAAGTGTGCTCAACTGGTGCGCTTGGATGGACTGGAGGCGTGCAGCAAGCTGGAGCGTCTCGACATGTCGCACCTGTCAGTGAGCAGCCTGGAGCCATTATCTGCATGCCGACAGCTCCAGGACCTCAACATCAGCTCGTGCTCGCGTCTGGTGAGCCTGGATGGACTGGAGGCGTGCAGCAAGCTGGAGCGTCTCGACATGTCGCACCTGTCAGTGAGCAGCCTGGAGCCATTATCTGCATGCCGACAGCTCCAGGACCTTGGCATCAGCTCGTGCTCCCGTCTGGTGAGCCTGGATGGACTGGAGGCGTGCAGCAAGCTGGAGCGTCTCGACATGTCGCACCTGCCAGTGAGCAGCCTGGAGTCATTATCTGCATGCCGGCAGCTCAAGGAGCTCGACATCACTGGGTGCAAATCTTTGAGCAGCCTGGCGCCCCTGTCTGTATGCAGCGAGCTGACTCACCTCAGCATGTTTGATTGCAGAGCTGTGACCTGCCTCCCTCCATTGTCAGCGTGCGTCCGGATGGTGAGCCTGGACTTAGGGTCGTGCTTGTCTGTCACCAGCCTCACTCCGCTGTCGGTGTGTGCACACCTGAGGAAGCTCAACATGAGCCAGTGCAAAAACGTGACGGGCGTTGAGCCGCCCATGTCGTGTGCGCAGCTGAAGGAGCTGCGCTTGTACGGGCTCGCGAAGCAGCTGCCTGGGCTTGCGGCGCTCAAGGCTGCGCTGCCGTGGCTGCGCTGCCGTGGCTGCGCACCGTGGAGGAGTGATGCTCCCGCCCGCGGTGGGAGGGCACGGCGTGCAAGCGTGGCTGCATGCCACTGCGGTGGCGATATCGACGCTGATGGTTTTGGTTCCGGCTGCCAGTTGTGTCGCCAGTGCAGTTTGGGCGTTAGCTCGGCCTTTGTGCGCACCCAACGTAACATAGCCCCGTAGGTGTTCTGGGCTGTGCGGCGCGCCACTTGGTGTACTTACCTACTTAGCGATGCACTTGCCTCCCGTTTTGTTTTCCCATATGCGCACACCTTCTTCAACAAGTGTTTGCTGCCGCTGCGGTAGGGGACCTGGGTATGCGCCCACGCTCTGTGCAGAGTGGGTTGCCCTACCACCAACAGCCAGCCATCTCATTAAGGTGCTCGCGCCATAAGCGCCGAGCACAGTCTTATACGCCTTTAGAGGTGTCTGCCTGATTGTAACACCCATTATCATCACTTCATACTGCTACGACCCCTACTGCAAAGTTTGTAAACATTTGTGCCGTGATTTGATTTGATTTGCCACCCCGCCTCGTCAACATGGCCCCCTTCCGGCCACCTACCGGACAGCTACCGGCCACCTACTGCAGACGCATACGCGCACGACCAGGACTGGGCGGCAGCAGGTGGGCGGTGGTGCTGGGAGGGAGGAGCAGGGGGGGGCACGCACACTGACACACACACACGCACCCAAGAGGGGAGTGTTGCGTACACGTGCTGAGGGGGAGAGCTCGTCTGGCATGCGCAGCACACACACATAGCAGGGTGTGACACACACACACACACACATGCACACAAATACACACAATACATACAAACTATACATACACACAGCCGGAACAGCAGCCCGCGCCCCCGGCCCAGCCGGCATGGCAGCCGCTCATGGTGGAGGCGGTGCACCGCCTGTGCCCGGAGGCCCACCCGAGCCTCTTTGTGCTATGGCTGGCCTCGCGCCCAGAGCCGGCGCCCTCCCGGACGGCCTTATTGGTGAGTGCGTGGACCCGGCTGTGAGGGCGGCGCTCTTGGCTGGGCCGATGAGGCGCATGCTCGATGGTGTGCAGGCCCTGGGGCCGGTGGCGCGCATCACGGGGCGCGTGCAAACAGCTGAGCTGTGGGGGGCGGAGGCGCCCCTCTGGGCTAACCCCCTCCTCCAGCTGGAGCTGCCGGCTGCGCAGCGGTCGGTACAGTGGCGGGAGCCCACTGGGGATGCGGCAGGGCATGCGCTCTCCAGCCCGACCGATGCGGCACGCTGGCTGGTGGACGGCCTGGCCCGCGTGCGCGACGCCCTCCCCGGCATGCGGACGGTCACGGACCTGTGCGCGCTGTGGGCGTGGCTCGCTGCTGTCGACATGGTGCGCAGCACACGCACGGTTTGACCACGCCTGCCTGAGGGTGTACGCTGCTGCGGATCCGGCGCGCGCGCGGCTCGTGCTGGGGCAGATACGCGCGGCGCTGGCGTGCGGCGCTTATGACGGGGGCAATGTCTGGAGGGCAGTCCTGTGCCGCGCCCTTTTCCCAGAGGTGCCGCCGCCAGTGCCGGGGTGTGTGCCAGACCTGCTGTGCGTGCGGCGCACGCTCGACCCCCTGTTCACGGCAGTGGCGGTCGTGCTTGCGGCGCTGCCCCCAGCCTGGGTCGAGGCGGCGGCTGGTGGAGCTGCCCTCACTGTGCTCTGGCCGCTCCGTCACTTCCAGCCCCTCCCCCAGGCGGGCGAGCGCGCTGCTGTGGTGGAAATCCTGCAGCTGGTTGGGTGGAAGCTGCCGAGTGTCATCACGCCGGCTGGCTGGCAGCGTGGGCGGCCTGGCCTCCGATCCACAGCTGCCCAACCTGCTCCCTACCTGGGGGGGCGGCGCCGCGGGCGAGCCCCGATGGGTTGGGTTTGCGCACGGCCCGGGTGTGGTGTGGAAACTGACGTGCAAGCTGGCGGTGGCGCTTCAACTGCGGGCGGTTGTGGACGAGCGACGAGTGCGGCGGGCAGCCACGGTGGAGGCGGCTCTGGCGCTGGACCACGGGCCGCACGGGGGCCCCCGCGCGACCGACGCGCAGGTCTTCGCGGGGCTGCGCGGCCTGGAGGCGGCGGTGCCGACACTGTGGCGGATGCCGCTCCTCAACGCTCGCAAGGAGCCCATCTGGCGGCTGTGGGTGAGTGGTTTTCAAGCAGGCTGCACTAGGCGTGCCCGCGTGCCCCTGCGGGTGGCGGTGCCGTGATGAGGACGGGCCGCCGGCGACGGCGTGGCGTGCGCACAGCTTCTGGGGGTGCCCGGTGGCGGAGGCGGTGGTGGTGGCGGCTGCTGCTGCCCTCCCTGCTCCTACGCCGGTCATCACGTGCTGCCAAGTGTGGCTGCTGCAGCCTCCCGCTGGGGTGCGTGCTGGTGTGTGGGCGGTGGTGGCAGCGCTCGTGGTGGACGCCATGGAGCGAGGCCGCCGCCACTTGTGGGGCATTACGTGCCCGCGTGATGGTGTGCAGCCCCCTGCTCGCTCGGTGGCGGTTGAGCGGGCGGGGGAGCTGGCGACGATGGATCTGTGGGACGCGCTGGCGTCCTTTGCTGAGGGCGGGGGGATGCCGCGCGGGTGGGCGGGTGTGGTGGGCCCGACCCACCCCTTTGTTGGAGTAGTGGACGGCGGGCTCACTCTGAACAAGACATCCTAGATCCCTGAGAGGATGGTTTCTTTTGAGGGGAGGTGGCGCCACATGCGTGCGCTGGCGGGTTGTGATGTGGTAGCTGAGCGGAGTGCTGCGGCGGGTGTGCACAACGCCCCGCTTCCGGTGGGTTGAGGGTGGGCTTTTTGGTCCCTTCATGGTTTTATACCTTGGGCCCGCCATCCGTTCCTGGAGGGGTTGAGTGTGGAGCCTGCACTGTGGTGCTGCTTGCTTGGTGCCCGCCACCGCGTGTGGGTGGCGCTTCCGTGGGGCATCCACCCTTTTTCTGTTGGCAGGTCTTCAGGACTGCTTCCTCTAAGTCCTGCTGGAGCTTTGGAACCGAACGCGTGCCCGCCAGAAAGTGGATTGTAAAAACTCATCATCATCATCACACTATACACACACCACACGGCAAGGCCTTAGGCCCTGAGGGTTTTAAAACCCTACATAAAGGCTTAGGGTTTATCCCTGGCCCGTGTAACCCGTGCTGTCGACCGGTGTGCTGCAGGTGCATCTGACATCATCATGCGGTGCATCTGCAGAGTGTTCAGAGAGGCGCGCGCCCAAGGGGACCCTCGCTTGCAGCATTTTTGCCTGTTTTGACGTCGCGAGCCATGCGCCAAAAACAAATTTAGGAGGACGCAGGCAGCCTGTGCGAATGGGCGGCGGACCCCGAGCTGCTGGACAGATGTGGACGCCCATCACTTGGCAATCTGTATCAGGGGCCCTGATCTATAGCTCCCAAATATCATCCTCGCTGCTCATCCTCGCCCCACCGACCATCACGATGCGTTGCCCTTACAGCTTGATCATGATCATGACGACCCTGCTGTGCGTGCTGCTCGGCGCGAGTGGGGCGCACTGGGGAGGCAGGCGGGCGCTGCTGCAGCCAGGTGGGTTGTGTGTGTGTGAGCGTGCAGCAGGCGGGCTGGAGCAAGTTAACTTAGGCTTAAGCCTGGACGGCTCCCTCGCACGCACGCATGCTCGTGCACCCACGCCATGCACCTCTCTCCCCCGCCCAGTGCCTGTCTCTGTACACGCCTGTGCCCCCTGCATCTGCATGCATATGGTGCACACTGTGGCACCAATTGGCACGCTGCAACGTACGCGTCTTCACACGCATGCATGTGGCCCATGCCATATCAACTCTCCGCATCCTGCATGCACGCTGGCACATCAGTGGTGACGTCAAACCCCGTGTCCGTGACCAACACGGTTGACGTCGACGCAAGGAACACCAACATCAACAAGAACGTGGGCGGTGGGCTGCTCGGCGCGCTGCTCGGCCGCTGACAACAATGCCGCTCGCCACGGTATAGGGCAGTAGAAGAGCGCTGTTGAGTTGCGCGCTGCGGCTCGAATTTGTCTAGTGGGCGTTACCATGTTATTGGAGCGGCTGTCCATGAACTGGGAACATAGCCGTGTCGTTGCTCTCGGTTACTCTCATTGGCTTAACTCTGTGCTTAACTCTCATACTCGTAGAGAGTTCTCTAAGCTCATGTATTCTCATTGCAATTGGCTAAGCTCGCTCGGCAGCTGTAGGCGCGCTGCCACGCCACGCCACATCTTCTCCCTACCACCGTCCTGCACTCGCTGCAAAATGTGCTGTTCTTGTGGCGATGGGCTCGCTCAATCACAGGTCTGTGTGTCCCAAGCAGCCACGATGATGATGCCACGACGATGATGCCTGCAGTCAAACATGGCTGGACTCTCGCGCCGAGGAACGCCGCACGGCCGCCACGCGCCTGCTGCTCACCACCCTGTCCTTCTCTGCCCTTCTCTGCCCTTCTCTGCTCTGCCCATCTCGCTGATGGTGCCGGTTCGTCCGTCCACCCCCCAGAGCACGGCGTCATTCCACGCGCACGACCATCTTGTTCTTCTTGCCCGCCGCGATGAGCAGCATGCGTCCGTCGATGAGGTCGGCCTCGCCCACGACCGCCAGCTCCTCCTCCACCTGTTGGTTTTTTTGGGGGGGGGGGAGCAGGGCGGGTCAGGGGGCGTGTGCAACGTACACGTGTGACGTGACGTGAAGATGTACGCCAGTGGTGTCATTAGCGCCAAACGGGGAAATTTGGGCGAAACTGCGGGGGCAGATCGGCCTGTTCCCTCCAATGTTGCGGGGGCAAACAGGACATTCTCGGTTTCCTTAAGGACACCGCTGATGTGCCCGCCTCCCCCCCCCGATGCTCAATCCACACCCAGATCAACCCCACCCCGAGCCCGAAAACCCAAATTCTACCTTGACGTTGTTGAGACGGACCCCGCCGCCCTTGATCATCCTGCAGAGAACGCATACAGATGCGTGTTGGCGCGCGGGCGCGCGCGCAATTGCATATGCATGGGATAGGGGGCAGGGGCGGGGGAGGGGTGGTGGTGGTGTGTGTGCGTGAGGTGTGTGTGTGGGGGGCATGCACACACGCGCGTGCACGTGTGTGTCGTGTGACAGAGAGAGACAGAGAGGGAGAGACAAAGAGAACAAGAGAGGGAGAGAGAACGAGAGAGAGAAGAGAGGGAGCGTACGCGCGCGCACGCCCGCGCGTGAGTGAGAGAGTGAGAGAGAGAGAGAGAGAGATAGGAAGAGGCAGCGAGGGAGCGAGGGAGCCAGGGAGTGAGGGAGCGAGGGAGCGAGGGAGGAGCGAGGGAGCGAGGGAGTGAGGGAGCGAGGGAGCGAGGGAGCGAGGGAGCGAGGGAGCGAGGGAGCGAGGGAGGGAGAGGGGAGAGAGGGAGCAAGGGAGCGAGGGAGAGGGAGCGAGAGAGGGAGCGAGGGAGCGAGGGGGGGAGCGAGAGAGGGAGCGAGGGAGCGAGGGAGCGAGGGAGCGAGAGAGAGAGGGCGAGAGGAAGAGAGGGAGAGGGAGAGAGGGGGAGAGGGAGAGAAGGGGAGAGGTGGACATAGGGGGACACAGGGGGAGAGAGGGAGGGAGAGAGACGGAGAGCGACGCAGAGACACACACAGAGAGGACAAGCGAGAGGAAGAGGGCAAATGCGTGTGCCCCCCCCGCCCCCCCCCCCACACAATACCCGACCCACTTGCGTTCGGCCGCCTTGCTCGGCTGCAGCCCGGCTGCAACCATCACGTCCAGCACGCGCGTGTGTGTTACAGAGAGAGAGAGAGAGGAAGAGGGAGCGAGGGAGCGAGGGCGCGAGGGAGCGAGGGAGTGAGGGAGAGAGAGGGAGGGGGCGAGGGAGAGAGACAGAGAGAGACGCAGAGACAGAGAGAATAGAGAGAGGAAGAGAGCAAATGCGTGTGCCCCCCCCCCCAACACCACACACGTACTCCCCGACCCACTTGCGTCCGGCCGCCTTGCTCGGCTGCAGCCCCACCGCGACAATCACGCCCCGCACACGTGTGTGTGTGTGTGTTACAGAGATAGGGGGGGAGGGAGAGAGAGGGGGAGAGAGAGGGGTGGAGAGAGGGAGAGAGACAGAGAGAGACGCAAAGACAGACACAGAGAGGGCAAGAGAGAGGAAGAGAGCAAATGCGTGTGCCCCCACACACACATACTACCCGAGCCACTTGCGTCCGGCCGCCTTGCTCGGCTGCAGCCCCACCGCAACCATCACGCCCCGCACATGTGTGTGTGTGTTACAGAAATAGGGGGGGAGGGAGAGAGAGGGGGAGAGAGAGGGGTGGAGAGAGGGAGAGAGAGAGAGACGCAAAGATCGACACGGAGAGGGCAAGAGAGAGGAAGAGAGCAAATGCGTGTGCCCCCCCCCCCACATACTACCCAACCCACTTGCGTCCGGCCGCCTTGCTCGGCTGCAGCCCCACCGCGACCATCACGTCCCGCACACGCGTGTGTGTGTGTTACAGAGATAGGGGGGGGGAGGGAGAGAGAGGGGGAGAGAGGGGGAAAGAGAGAGGGAGAGAGACAGAGCGAGACTCAGAGAGACACAGAGACAGACACAGAGAGGAAAAGCGAGAGGAAGATAGCAAATGTGTGTGCCCCCCCACCCTCCCCACACAATACCCGACCCACTTGCGTCCTGCCGCCTTGCTCGGCTGCAGCCCCACCGCGACCATCACGTCCACGAGCGGCTTCCCGACGACTTCCGCACGCGACAGCGCAGCGCTCGGCGCGCCCTGACGAGTGTGTGGTTGCGAGTGTGTGCGTGTTTCAGAGCGCGCGTGTGTGTGTGTGTGTGTGTGCCTTCCTGGTGGAGCACGAGAGGAGCGGCTTCCCGACGACTTCCGCCCGCGGCAGCACAGCGCTCGGTGCGCCCTGAGGGTGGGGAAGTGTGGGGAAGTGTGGGGCAGGGTGCGGCAGAGTGAGTGTGTGTGTGTGTGTGTTTGCCTTGCTGGTGGAGTAGGAGAGGCGCAGCTTCCCGACGACGTCCGCACGCAGAAGCGAAGCGCTCGGCGCGCCCTGAGGGTGGGGAAGTGTGGGGCAGGGTGCGGCAGAGTGTGTGTGTGTGCGTGTGGTGCGCCTTGCTGGTGGAGCAAGAGAGGAGCGGCTTCCCGTCAACTTCCGCCCGCGGCAGCGCAGCGCTCGGCGCGCCCTGGAGGTGGGGAGGTGTGGGACAGGGTGCGGCAGAGTGTGTGTGTGTGGTGCGCCTTGCTGGTGGAGCAGGGGAGGCGCGGCTTCCCGACGACTTCCGCACGCGCCAGCGCAGCGCTCGGCGCGCCCTGAGGGCAGTGTGGGGTTTAGGGTTTAGGGTTTAGGGTTTAGCGTTGAGGTTTGGGGGTGAAGGGTTTAGGGTTCAGGGCTTCTGAAGGAGAGAAAATCCTTCGGCGCTTATCTAGGGTTCTTGGTTGCACCCACCTCTGCCACAACAGCCTCTAGGCTCGCCGCGTCGAGCGCCGTCGAGGCACCCGGCTTGAGCGCCTCTGTCGTGGCGAGCGCTTGCGACAGGCCCTCGGTGCCGTGCACAAAGCGGGTGACCTGCGTGTGTGTGTGTGTGTGTGTGTGTGTGTGTGCGTGTGGGTGTGTGTGTGCGTTTGCCACAGGCCCTCGGGGCCGTGCACGAAGCGGGTGACCTGCGTGTGTGTGTGTGGGTGTGTGTATGTGTGTATGCGCATGCGTGTGTGTGTATGTGTGTGTGTGTGTGCGTTTGCGACAGGCCCTCGGGGCCGTGCACGAAGCGGGTGACCAGCGTGCGTGTGTGTGTGTGTGTGTATGTGTGTGTGCGCATGTGTGTGTGTGTATGTGTGTGTGTGTGTGCATGTGTTTGTGTGTGTGTGTGTGTGTGTGTCGGAGTTGACATCCCGCCGGACGCCCACGCTGGCGCATTCTACCTTGTGTGGGTGTAAATGTGCATGTGTGTGTGTATATGTGTGTGTGTGTGCGTACACGTGTGAATCGCAAGGCTCACCTCCTCTGCGAGCACTCGCTGCGCGGTGTTGGGTACGTAGCCCGGCTGCGACATGCCGCTGGCGATCGAATCGATTTCTGAAAGCTCGAGGAAAGTCAGCATCTTCAGAAACCTGAGAGAGAGTGTGTGTGCGAGTGTGTGCGTGTGTGTGTGTGTGTGTTGGGCACAAAGCCAGGCTGCAATATGCCGTTGGCGATCGAATCAATCTCGGGGAGCTCGAGGAAGGTCAGCATCTTGAGGAACCTGCGAGTGGATGAGTGTGTGTGTGTGTGTGTGTGTGTGTGTGTGTGTGTACGTGTGCAACATGCCGCTGGCGATTAAATCGATCCAGGTGAGCAGCTCCAGGAGGGTGAGCATGTTGAGACCCTGAGAGAGATCCCGAGAGAGACCCCGAGAGAGAGCCCGAGAGAGAGCCCGAGAGAGAGAGAGAGGGAAGAGAGAGAGGGGGAATATAAAACTCACTCGATCATGTCAGGTGCTGGTAGGACGTGCACGGCGACAGTGCGTGAGTGCACGTATGTGAGAGAGGGAGACAGAGAGAGAAACAGAGAAAAAGAGAAAGGAAGAGAGAGAGAGAGCGGGCAAGAGAGCGGGCAAGAGAGCGGGCAAGAGAGCGAGCGAGAGAGCGAGAGAGAGGGAGAGAGAGAAACGATGACAAACAGGGAACCTACTTGATCACGTCGACATCCGTCACAGCAAACAGGTGCTGGTAGAACTTGTACGGCGAGAGGCGGTCGGACGAGAGCCACACCGCGCCGCCCACGCTTTTGCCAAACTTGCGACCTTCGCTGTCGACCTGTATGTGTGTGTGTGTGTGTGTGTGTGTGTGTGTGCATGTGTGTGAGTGCGTGCATGCGTGTGTGTGTGTGTGTGTTTATGTGTGTGCGTGTGTGTGTGTGTGTGTGTACGCCAGCTGCGCCGCCCACGCTTTTGGCAAACTTGCGGCCTTTGCTGTCGACCTGCGCACGCGTGTGCGTGATTGTTTGTGTGGTGTGTGTGTGTGTGGTGTGTGTGTGTGTGTGTGTGTGCGAGCTTGATTGCGCGCGTGTGTGTGATTGGTTGTTTGTGTGTGTGTGTGTGTGTGTGTGTGTGTGTGTGCATGTGTGTGTGTGTGAAGGCGCGCATGTGTTCCAGCAAGACCTTTCCCCTCTCTCCCTGTGCGCCCCTGCCTCCCCCTCGCCCTTTACGCACACACTTCCTCCCCAAAAGGCAGCGCCTACGAACATTGAGTCCATAGCACACACACCCCACTCACACACGCACACACACACTTCCTCCCCAAAAGGCAGCGCCTACCAACAGTGAGTCCATAGCATGCCCCCCACACACACATGCACACACTCACACACACACACGCACACACACACACACACGCGCACACACACACACACACACACACACGCACACACACGCACACACACAATGCACAAACACACCCACCAGCAGCACGAACATCAGTCCGTAGCATGCTCCCCCCCCCCACACTGTATGTGTGCGACACACACAAGTGCACACACACACACACACACACACCAGCAGCGGGAACGTGAGTCCGTAGCACGCCGGCGGCTCAGGCGCGCCGCTGCCCTCCTCCCCGCTGCATGCACACGCCACCACACACACATCCACACACACACACACACACACACACACACACGTGCACGCACACACGCACGCACACACATACGCACACACGTACACACACGCCCACACTGCCCCCCCCCCCGCAGCGCCCACCAGTAGAGGGAACGTGAGTCCGTAGCATGCCGGCGGCTCTGGCGCGCCGCTGCCCTCCTCCCCCCCAAGCAGCCGTCGGACGAGGTCGGTGCCGGCCGTGATGTTGCCCCACTGGAGGTGTGTGTGTGTGTGTGTGTGTGTGTGTGCGTGCGTGACACACACTGTGTGTGTATGTGTGTGTGTATGCGCCCATGTGTGCGTGTGTGCGTGTGTGTGCATGTGTGTGTGTGTGTGTGTGAGCGTGTACGTGTGTGTGTGTGTGTGTGTGTGTCTGTGTCTGAGATATGTGTGTGCATGACGCACACTCCGTGGGTGTGCGCGTGTGTGCGTGCGCGTGTGTGCGTGCGTGTGTGGATGTGTGATTGGTGAGAGCAGCGGACCAGACGAACGAGGCGTGTGCGCATGTGATTGAATGCTGAAAAGCGACCTGTGTGTAGCCACTACACCAGGCCATCGATCCCGCGCGTCGCGGTGGGGGGGGGCATGCGGCAGGGCTCAAGGACAGCCCACCACGCCAGTGATGTCCTTTTCAAAAAAATCATTAATCATTCCACAGCCGGATTTTGCTTTGACCCCGTTGACCGTTTGTCCTCATACATGGGTCATTTGAAAGCTGCTTACGTGCTTTGTCTGGCGGGCTTGTCTGACTCACAATTCACTGCATGGGTTGAGCTGCGTGCAAGGTCAAAGTATAGACGGAATACAGCCAAATGGCTGTGTAGAGCCTAAAATGAAATCACTGCTGCCAGCCCAGACGACGGGGGGCAGCCTCATGGATCTTACAAGGGCGGCACTGTCTGTGTACCAGCTTACGCTCTTAGAAAGGGGCGGAGCTGGCTCATTGCACTGTTGTGCTGATTTGTTGGGTTGACTGCTTGGATCGTACTGCTCGCCCACACAGGCTCTTTCGTCACACGCGACTGGAACACCCGTCAGCAGGCGCACCTGGTCACTGCCGCCGACCTGCACGCGGACGCCCTGCTCGCGGCACAGGTGCACAAAGTCGTACCCCTGCGTGCGTGCACGTGCGTGTGTGTGTGTGTGTGTGTGTGTGCACGTGCGTGTGTGTGTATCACGCGCACACCCTGCTCGCGGCACAGGTGCACAAAGTCGTAGCCCTGTGTGTGTGTGTGCGTGCGAGTGCGTGCGTGTGTGAGTGTGTGCGCTGTGTGTGTGAGTGTGTCACGCGGACGCCCTGCTTGCGGCACAGATGCACGAAGTCGTACCCCTGCGTGCGCGTGTGTGTGTGTGTGTGTGTGCGCGTGCGTTTGTGTGTATCACGCGCACGCCCTGCTCGCAGTTGCACAAAGTCACACCCCTGCGTGCGCGTGTGTGCGTGCGTGTGTGTGTGTCGCGTGTGCGTGTGTGTGTGTGCTGTCAGAACCTGCACGCGTGCATGCCCCGCATTGCACAGAGTTTCAGCCCTGCTGGTGGGCGCGGCGTCGCATAATAGAGCTCCTGTTTTGCTCTAGGAATTTGCGTTGACAGGCAGCCGGCTGGTGGCTACCGCCCCTAACAAGTAAATGGTAGGGCCATAACTGGACTTGCGTCTAGGCGGTGGTATAAGCCGACGTTACTGTTACTGGGGCCCACCCAGTAACAGTAACAGTAACAGTAACACGGGGTTTCCAGCTAAGCAGGCTACTCTTCTACTAGAGACACCCGCCGATACTCCAGCACACTTGAGTACCAGAGTACCGCCGGCTCCCGGCCGATAGACTACCGCTCCCGCCGGCTAGACTACCCCAAACAGCGGTCTCTGAGAGACATGTCTGGCAAGGAGCATATAGGAGAGGACCTTCGTCAGGGTCACAGTAGTGGCCTTGTGGCCAGTCAAGCCGGCAGAGCCGACTGGCGCTGACTGGAACGGTCCCCGCCTGGCAGTGCATGGCTGTCCAGCTCTCGTTTGCATGGGGCTCAGCCGGCGCCCCATGCCTCATGCATGGCCAGGTCCCACCCTCCAGGGGTGCATGGACGACAGAGTTGTCATGGAGGCTGCCTGAAGACCTTCCAACGCCAGTCACCGGCAGACGAGCGACCCCGAGGATGAGCGCGGTGACGAACGCTGCGATTGGTGAAGCGGATTTACTCTGTGTTGCCTCGGCGGTCGCCACCGCTGAAGCCGTGATGGTAGCCCGCCTCCACGGGCAGCCATCTTGACCAAATGTCCAGCATGCATTGACGGGCGCCAGCTCCTCCGCTCGTCGATCAACTCGTCGAGATCGGTGCCGCATGGCGTCCTGCATGGGGGGAGGATAAGGGCCGTCTCCCAGCACGGGCCGCGGCAGCGCCGCGGCTACTCGCCAAGCCATGGCAGCGCCGGGCAAGCCGCGCCTGAAGTGTTCCACCGAGGGGCAGTCTAGCAGGAGCCGGGCCAGTCGTATTGTACCCCGCTCGTCAGCGGCACGGAGATCCTCGTCACCAGCATCGCCGCATTGCTGGGTCCAGGGCTCGGCGACGAGAACGCGCCTCCGTTAATCGAGCCCCACCCAGTACTGTACTGTTACTGGGGCCCAAAAATTAAAAAGGGCGTGTGACGTGGCGTCGTGTGTTGGGGGTGTCTGCGGTGTCGGGGGTGGTGTTTGTGTGTGTGGGGGCGTATCAAGACAGGCCGGCAGGCTGCGGCAGAGACACACGCATGCCTCCTTTTCTGTCGCCATCTGGCATTCAAGCTAGATGTGGGCGGGCGGGTGTAGCCATGCGGAAGGGTTTGATTGTGTGTGTGTTTGCGTGCGGGGGGGGGGGTAGCTAGAAAGTGGTCACCACCGCAGCCGCAGTCAACCAGCACCCCCCATCCTGCCCGGCCTCCTCCCGCCTACCCCCCTGCGCACGCCATCCCTGGCCTTTCACCCCCAAGCCCCCACCCCACCCCTGAAAGGTCAAAAAGGGAGGTATTGAAACCCCTGATATGCCATGACTTTAAGTCACCCACGATGGGGCTCGAACCCACGACCTGAGCCTCATCCCTAGATAGGAAAGCTCCGCTCTGTCCAACTGAGCTACGCGGGCTGTTGCCGCTGCAGGAGTAAATGGTATGTGAGATGTCGAGCTTGAGCTTACGCCAATATAAGTATCGGCGATCGGTAAGTAAATGGCGTAACCCCCCCAAATTCCGCCGACGCACCCCTTCGCCTTCCCTTTTTCCATCCCTTCCCCGTCTCCCCACACATACAGTGAGCCCGGCGTCCCCTCGGGGGCGTTTAGGGAAGTACCACCGGCCGTGTAACAATCTCTCTCTCTCGCCGACCTTCCACTGTCTCCCTCTCCGCTTCATCCCCTCCCCGCGTCGTCCACCCGCCTTCACGTTTCGTAGAGCGTGCACCATGTGAACATCTTAGTAGGCCAATGCAGCACACACCTGCAGCAGTTGGTACGTGAACTCCGTGAAGCTGATGCCCTGCTCCGACTCCATGCGCGTCCGAACCTGCACATGCGAGCAGGCAGGAGAGGGGGAGAGAACTCAGGAACGTAACACACGCTGCATACTCTCCCTGGTGCGTGGTTCCAAACCGGAATTTAAACACCCGAGGGCTGAGATGTATGACGGTCCAAAGATGGGGGATGGGGTGATGCGGCGCTCCGACTCGATGCGCGTCCGAAACTGCACATGCGAGCAGGCAGGAGGGGGGGCAGATAACTCAGGAACACACGCTGCATACTCTCCCTGCCGCGTACGTTCCAAACCGGAATTTTCAACACCCGAGGGCTGAGATGTATGAGGGCCCAAAGATGGGGGGTGGGGGTGGGGTGGGGGAGCACAGTTGGAGAGCACAGTTGGAGAGCACAGTAAAACACCTCGAGAGAGACGTCGTCGTCGAAAGCGTAGCACAACAGGAGCGCCTAGACCATAATTAAAAAAACGAAAAGGCTACAAGCCAGCGACGCGATCACACACAACCCCCCAGCACAGTCCCCCGTTGTGACGAACCGCAAAGAACTACACCCCCACATGGTTCTGAGAGCCAAGAGCGGGTATGCGAGCCCATGTCCACACTGGACAAACACTGAGGCGGCACGCCCCTGATGATGATGATGGATATTACAGTCTGTGTGACACCAGTAATGATGTATAAGACCGGTGTCGGCGCTAGCGCCCGACACCTTACACTCAGTTTCAGTGGGAAACTGGCTGGCTACCTGGTAGGGGTGAGAGTCAACCCCCACACGCGCGCACGCACTAGACCTAGACAGGACACTGGGCCCCCAGATCCACCCTATACCACCCAGGTAGTGACAGCAACGCATTGTTGGTGTGCGCCTGTGTTCTACTACTAGTCCCGCCGCCGCCATTGGCTCCAGCAATCTCCTCCATGCCCGCCAGCAATCTCCTCCACGCCCGCCAGCAATCTCCTGTATGCCCGCCAGCAATCTCCTCCATGCCCGCCAGCAATCTCCTGTATGCCCGCCAGCAATCTCGTCCATGCATGGGCGCCGCCATGCGATCTCCATGCGCCGCGCCGCGCTCCACGCGCGCCAGCACCCGTACCACCCACCTCATTCCCGTTCTTTAGCCATTCCCCGTGACACCTATGGCTGATCCTTGTTCCGCCGTCCCCTTTGGCATCTGTAATCCGTATCCTCTCCCTGTAGCCTCATTCCCCGTTCTTAACCGCCATCTCCATTATGGTGCCCGCCCGCTGGTGGGGCCTCGCCTCGCCCCATGCCGCACGGCTAGTGTATTGATTGCTGCGCCATCTATAATCTGCGCCTTGGGGCAGGGAACCTCTGCGCCACAACCTCCTCACAAAGCCTAGCCGCATGTGCCTCGCTTCCCATGTTTCTCAATTTCTCGCCATCCGCTTCCAAGCCCCTAACAAATTCCCACCTCAACTCCTCCGCCACCCTCACTGAGTCAAGGTCCCCCACGGCCTGGGGTGTCTCAGCACTGTCCCCCACCCTCCCCATGATAAAAGTAGCATTGCCCCCCGTAGCGTATCCTGTAGGGGAGCAAAAACCCATGCCAAAAAGAAGCAGGAAGCCACCAGCCAAAACGCCCCGGGCCACAAGGAAAACCCCCGAGGAGTGCACACATATAGTCAGGCTCCCCCCCCCTCACACAAAAGCGCTGGACATGGTTTGGATGCTCGCATAGCCAAACAGGTAGGAAGCACCGCCACACACACCCTGAGGGGGTGGGCAGTCAAGATAGACCCCCAGTGATTTCCTTTTTGGCTCTACACAGCCATTTTGCTGTATTCATGCTGTACTTTGACCTTGAACACAGCTCGACCAATTCAGTGGATTGTTTGTGTGACTAGCCCGCCAGACAGAGCTCGTCTAAAGCTTTCAAATGACCTGTACATGTGGACAAACGGTCAACGTGGTCAAAGCAAAATTCGGCTGTGATACAAATTAATTAAAAATTATGAAGAGGAAATCACTGTAGACCCTCCTACCGTAGGGAGAGGGGGAGGGCGTGGCCAAGACGTGGACAAGAGAGTCAACCCAGAGTCTGCATGGAAAGTGTGACCTGGGGGGTCCACACTCCTTGGTGGCGGCCATCCAAGCAATGGCATGGCTGCATTTTGGGGGTTATTTTGGCTGTTTCAGAAAGAACTGGCGACTTAGACATTGCGATGGACAGCCTTTACTGTAAGGAAGCCATGCGCCTCGGTCCCGGCTCCATCAGTGATTTCCTATTCGGTGCTCGGAGCCAGATTCAGGAGCCATGGAGCCGGATTTTCAGTCAAATGGCTCCAGGAAACGAATTGAACACCCATGAATGAAACCACTGGCCTCCATGCATGGCATATTTCGTGGGGAGGGGGGGGGGGGAGGAGGGGGGGGGGGGTCAAAACATAATTCATTTTAATTAAATACACATTTGCTGCCCCCACACACACCCCCGTGCAGCCGGTGGTACTTTGCAAACGCCCCCGACGGGACGCGGGCACGGTATGTGGGGTGGCAGATGGGGTGGGAAGGTCTTCCCCAGAGCTCGCACTTCCGGGGGCACGCCTTGCGCTGTTGTTGGTTATTGTGTTTCTTCGTAGATCTTGTGTTTTTGTGAGAGAATTGGGTACACGTGCCGGTGGTACTTCCCAAGCACCCCCGAGGGGACGCCGGGCTCACTGTATGTGCGGGGAGACGGGTAAGGGATGGAAATAGGAAAGGCAAAGGGGTGCGCCGCAGGATCAGGGGTCTCACTCAATGGCATGCGCTTGTCAACTGTCAATTGTTTTTGTGCTTTTTTGGTTTCGGTTACGGAGGTTTGAATTTCGCCTTTGAATATAGCGAAATGGTGCACGGCATGTGTACCGACATTTCAGTTACCATTTATTCCTGCAGCGGCAACAGCCCGTGTAGCTCAGTTGGACAGAGCGGAGCTTTCCTATCTAGGGACGAGGCTCAGGTCGTGGGTTCGAGCCCCATCGTGGGTGACTAAATCAGTCATGGCATATCAGGGGTTCCTATACCTCCCTTTTTGCTCGCCTGGGGGAGGCCGGATGACGGAGTGGATTCGGTGGGGTTGGGTAGGGATGCCGGAAGACCGTGGCTGCGGTGGTTGCCACTTTCTAGCTAGCTGCGCCGCCCCGCCGCCCCGCCCCGCCCCGCCCCCCCCCCCCCACACACCCTCAATCAGGGGGGGGCAGGGCTGCACAATACGGAACACGGTAGAGAACACGGCAGAGAACAAGATACGAGAACACGGCATTTGTTTTGGAGAACACGGTGGGAGAACACAGTGGGAGACCACGGTTTTGCAGTTAAGCACCACAAACGTGCGTGTCACATGCGACAACACCGTGGCGTCAACATGCATGTGCCACAGCAACATCACTAGGAGCCCAAGTCTACTCAGTAGTACTAGTAGCCCCACCCTATGTACATGAGCACTGGCCCTGGGTCAAGGCCTAGGTTGCCGCGGTCAGAGTCGGTGTCGGCCAGTTGACCATCTCCTCGTCTCCCTCAACCGCCAACGTCAGCCTCTCCTCCACCTCTTCCACCTGCTGCATCAACACACCAACATCACTAGTATACTCATGAAGGGGATGCCATAGGTTCAAGTACCAGATCAAACGTCCAAATCTGCAGGGAGCTACAGCCAGGTCAACGCGTCACGACGCTATAGTTTGACTCACTGCAGCGCCTAGGTGATTTGGCCAAAGCAGATGATATCGATGAATGTGGAAATACCTTGACGAGTAGAACGACTTGGGACTCTTTGGCGCTCAATTGGGTGTAGGGTAGAGGTTTTCAGGGGCCCCTGGTGGTTTTACGGCGGCCACACTTCCTCCGTTCACACTTCCACCGTTCGCCATCGAGTGTTCAACACAGACCACGGTCAAAACGAAGTTACAGTTACATCGGCTTTCCAGCAAAGACTACCTCTAGTCCTAGTACCACCGCCTAGACCCAAGTCCAGTTCTGGCCCTAACAATTACTTGTGAGGGGCGGTAGCCACCAGCCGGCTGCCTGCCAACGTGTAGTAGAACAACACGGCGTATTGTGCAACCCTGCCGCAGGGCCCCATGCATGGTGGCCTGGACTTGAAGCAACTGGATGGACAGAGGCCGGACAGAGGTCCTTAATTTGTTTGGCCGGCCCTCCTCAAAACCATGCCCCGAGGGAGCGTCCTGGAAACCTGTAAACCTGCACACACACGCACCTGACACACACACACACACACACACTTGACCCACCCACCCCCATCCCCTACACACGCGTGCCAGGTTTGTGCGTGTGTGTGCACGTGCGCACACACACGCACACCTGGCACACCTGGCACACACACACACACACACTTGACACGCACACACACACACACACATACACACACACACACATACACACACACATACACACGCACGCACACGCACGGGACACACTAACACACGCGAGCAGGGCATGCATGTGCATGTCAGTTCAGGGGTGCGGGGAGTCCACCCACCGAATCCTTTGCCATCATCGTCCCCACGCGCGCAAACTTGCCGACGTCCCTCAGGAACCTGGGTAGGGGTGCGTGGTGTGTGTGTGTGTGTGTGCGTGTGTGTGTGTGTGTGTGTGCATGCATGTTTGCGTGTGTTCGGGCGAGTGTGCATCAGCGTGTGTGCGTCCTTGCATTCGTGTGTGTGTGTGTGCATGTGTGCATGCTTGCATTCGTGTGTGCATGCATGTGTGCACGTCCGAGTCAGCAGGGGCCAATGCGGCAAGCCACAAGGGGATCCCATGCGGCCCCATGCGGCCCCATGCAGACCCACCCCAAGAACGAATCGAGCCAAACCAGTCGAAATTGCTCACAGCGCGCAGGGTGTGTGCGTGTGTGTGTGTGTTTTTGTGTGTGTGTGCGTACGACCCAGACGAACCCACCCCAGGAACGAAATTGAGCCAAACCAGTCGAGATTGTTAACAGCGCGCACAGTGTATGTGTGTGTGTGTGTGCGTGTGTGTGTGTGTGCGAACGACCCAGACGGACCCACCCCAGAAACGACATCGAGCCAAACCAGTCAAGGTTGTTGACAACGCGCACAGGCGGCGCGCCCGGCGTGGAGTTGCGTTGGAGAATTGTGTCGAGCAGAGAGCCGATAGCTGCGGTGTGCATGTGTGTGTGTGTGTGTGTGTGTGAGAGAGTTTGGGGGGGGGGGGCGGCATGACGGTGCGTGCAAACACACACGCGCATGCGTACACACACACGCATGCACGCGAACACACAACACACACACACACACACACATACATACAAACACAAACACGCACATGCATGCACATACACACACACACACACCAAACACGCACACACACACACACACGCACCCACCCACCCACACACACACACACCCACACACCTCCCCATACCCACCCGCCACGTTCCCGTTGATCTCCGCCTCTGTTAAAATCGGGCGCTCGGAGGAGCGGCCAGAGGGGTCGCCGACGCGCCCGGTCGCTCCACCCAGCAGGGCCACGGGCTGCGTGCGTGCGCGTGTGTGTGTGTGTGTGTGTGTGCGTGTGTGTATGGGCAGCCAGAGGGGTCGCCGACGCGCCCGGTCGCTCCACCCAGCAGGGCCACGGGCTGCGTGCGTGCGCGTGTGTGTGTGTGTGTGTGTGTGTGTGTGCGTGTGTGTATGGGCGCCGAGAGGGTCGCCGACGCCGCGCCCGGTCGCTCCACCACAGCATGGCCACGGCGCTGCGTGCGTTGCGCGTGTGTGCTGTGTGTGGTGCGTGTGTGTATGGGCAGCCAGAAGGGGTCGCTCGACGCGCCGTCCTCCAACCCCAGGGCCACGGGCTGCTGCGTGCGCGTGTGTGTGTGTGTGTGTGTGTGTGTCGTGTGTGCGTGTGTGTATGGGCACCAGAGGGGTCGCCCACCGCGCCCGGTCGCTCCCACCCAGCGGCCACGGGCTGCGTGCGTGCGCAGTGTGTGTGTGTGTGTGTGCGTTGTGTGTATGGGCAGCCAGAGGGTCGCCGACAGGCGCCCTCGTCCACCCAGAGGGCCACGGGCTGCGTGCTGCGCGTGTGTTGGTGTGTGTGTGTGTGGTGGCGTGTGTGTGGGCAGCCAGAGGGGTCGCCACAGGCGCCCGGCTCGCTCCCCAGCAGGGCTCACCGGCTGCGTGCGTGCGCTGTTGGTGTGTGTGCGGTGTGTATGGGCAAGCCAGCGGGGTCGCGCCGACGCGGCGCCCGGTCGCTGCCAGCCCAGCAGGCCACGGGCTGCGCGTGCGTGCGTGTGTGTGTGTGTGTGTGTGTGTGTGTGGTGCGTGTGTGGTATGGGCAGTCCAGCGGGGTCGCCGACAGCGCCCCGGATCGCTCCACCCAGCAGGGCCACCGGCTGCGTGTGTGCGTGCATGCGTGTGTGTGTGTGTGTGTGTGTGTGCGTGTGTGTGTATGTATGTACTGCGGCCCACCCTGGACTATCCACCATCGTCACCGCCCGAAGGGGGCAGCCTCAGCGAGCCGAGCAACCTCTTCCACAGTCCCAATCCTTATCCTGTCGCAGAGCCAGTCCCATGCCCTCGCCAGCGCCGAACAGCTCCTCGGCAGACTGTCGACCGCATCATGGACCGCCCCGCCACCGCCTGACGCCGAGCAGATTCTTGGCCGCGACCCACTGCGGCGCCACGACACCATACCACAGAGAACCTCACATTGCCAT
The DNA here is from genome assembly GCA_016618255.1 of Chlamydomonas sp. UWO 241. Taxonomy (NCBI): domain Eukaryota; kingdom Viridiplantae; phylum Chlorophyta; class Chlorophyceae; order Chlamydomonadales; family Chlamydomonadaceae; genus Chlamydomonas; species Chlamydomonas priscui. The sequence goes on along the minus strand of VFSX01000183.1, from coordinate 1,217 downwards.
GATCCCCCCTTCAGCACCCTTCACTCCCCCTGACACGCTCCAAACTACACTGTCCAACTCTCCCCCACCGTCACCCACCCACAGTCGACCACCCACCCACGCTTTCACCCCTACATGGAGCTCGCCGTCCCATGTGCGCGCCATGCAGGCCCATGCACCCCCGCCCATGCACCTCCCCAGCCCCCCCGCGCACGCTGACCCCATGCTGGCAATCCAGGCTGGCACTCCCTCCTCCCCCCCCATCCGTGAGCGCACACGCGCACGCGCACTCCCCCCTAGCCTCCCACGCCTCCTCCGACCCCTCCCAACCCCCCTCCCTCTCCCCCCTCGCCTCCCACGCCTCCTCCGATCCCTCCCACGCCTCCTTTGATCCCCCCACGGGCCCCCTGATCCCTCCCACGCCTCCCCTGATCCTTCCCACGTCTCCTCCGATACCCCTGATGCCTCACCTGACCCCCCCCCATGCCTCATCTGACCCCTCCCACGCCCCTTCCAACCCCCCCTTTCCCGTCTACCGAGCCCCTATCCCAGGCCCGCCTGCCTTCGTCCGTCGCGCATCGAGTTTATCGGTCCAAGGAGCTGATCCGACGTCCTCATGGCCTGCCCAACGAAAACTCAGTCTAGTAGGCCGCGGCCGAACGGATCTAGTAGTTGCGGCGACGTATACATTGCACGACGGACAACCCCAACTATCGCCCATGGAATTAATCGACCCATGGGGAGATGATACGCTGCGATTGAAGTTGAAGTTGGTTGGCCAGAGTGGCAACCCAAGTTGTAGTTGGTTGGCCAGAGTGGCAACCCTAGTTGAAGTTGGTTGGCCAGAGTGGCAGCCCCCCCCAGACCCCCCCAACCAAGGATACTATCCACTCGATTCAGGCGCTGGTCGGTCACCCGCTATTCGAAAGACATCCCAGTGCACGGGTCAGACTTCGTAACAATTGCCTGGGTGTATTGCTGTTAGTAGTACAGGCATTGCCGGTGCATGCGGACGGCCTCATGTAACGCTTGGTTGGTTGGTTGGTTGGGTTGTGTATGGGCAGCCAGAGGGGTCGCCGATGCGCCCGGTCGCTCCACCCAGCAGGGCCACGGGCTGCGTGCGTGCGCGTGTGTGTGTGTGTGTGCGTGTGTGTATGGGCAGCCAGAGGGGTCGCCCACGCGCCCGGTCGCTCCACCCAGCAGGGCCACGGGCTGCGTGCGTGCGCGTGTGTGTGTGT
>VFSX01000349.1:160000-186838 GCA_016618255.1 Chlamydomonas sp. UWO 241 | reverse complement strand
GCCCGCCCGCAACCCTGTGCTGTGCTGGCGCGAGGCCCGGCCCGCACCCTCCGCTGTGCTGGCGCGAGGCCCGGCCCCTGTGCTGTGCTGGCGCGAGGCCCAGCCCGCACCCTCCGCTGTGCTGGCGCGAGGCCCGGTCCCTGTGCTGTGCTGGCGCTAGGCCCGGCCCGCACCCTGTGCTGTGCTGGCGCGAGGCCCAACCCGCACCCTCCGCTGTGTTGGCGCGAGGCCCGGCCCCTGTGTTGTGCTGGCGCGAGGCCCGGCCCGCAACCTCCGCTGTGCTGGCGCGAGGCCCGGCCCCTGTGCTGTGCTGGCACGAGGCCCGGCCCGCACCCTGTGCCGTGCTGGCGCGAGCCCCGGCCCGCACCCTCCGCTGTGCTGGCGCGAGGCCCGGCCCGCACCCTCCGCTGTGCTGGCGCGAGGCCCGGCCCCTGTGCTGTGCTGGCGCGAGGCCCGGCCCCTGTGCTGGGGTTGAGGGTTCGGGCACCACGATGGCGGCTGCCTTCTCCGCTGTCGCTGTCGCTGTCGCCCCGCTGCTGTGCCTGGTGCTGGTCTGCGCATCAAACATTTCCCGCATATCTGCCCGCATGGCCTGCATCTCTCCCCGCATGGCCTGCATCCCTGCACGCATGGCCTCCATCTCTGCACGCATCCCCTTCACGAGATCCCCCCCCTCTCGCTGCCCTCTCCGCTGCCGCTGCCTCCCCGCTGCCTGGCTGCTGCCCGCCCGCTGCCTCGCCGCCGATCGGTCCGCTGTGGGCGGCGATGACCCGGTGGAGCCATGCGATGGCAGGTGGGCACCGCAACAGCATGGCGTCCAGCTGGTCACCGCCCGGAGCGGCGGCCGAGCGCAACGCTCGCACACACGCCTCCGTCTCAGCCAGGTCAGGGGGGCGCCCGTGCGCCTCGTCCACCTCTGTGGCGCGTGTGAGCTCAAACGCCGCTACATCGTTCTCCAGCTGGTTCAGGGTCTCGTCGCTGAGCTTGGTCTCCCCGCCATATAGCTTGTCAAATGACTCTGTCATGGCCTTCAGCACCCCGTCTGGACCGCTGTGCAGCGCGCCCGAGACGTCCCGCATGGCAGGTGGGATCTGATGGCTGCGGCTGCGGCCCGCCAGCCTGTCGCATGCGCGCGCAAACTGGCGCAGATTCTTCTTGCGTAGCATGTCTTGCGCCTCCGCCACCTGCTGGCCGATCCACCTCTCCCTGTCTCTCTGCACAGCTGCGTCGGCCGCGCGGTTGGCGCGGTTGCGCTCTCGTTTGGCAGCAGCAGACTTGCTCCTGAGCCATGCCGAGTGCGCGCGCTGCCGGGCGTCCATGAGCCGGAGGGTGCGCTGCGACAGAGTGAACTGCCAGCCGCGCCGCCGGCGGCTGCCGCGTGGAGCGAGGTGGTTGGTGGCCACCTCGCGAATGGCAGCAGCCATCGCGTCGTACTCCGCCTGGGCATCAGCGCCCTCGGGCGGCACGGCCTCCAGCAGCCCAAAGCGATCGGACAGCTGGAGGTTGAACTCACGACGGACAGCCGGGCGCCGCAGTTGTGAAGAGTCCCATGCGCGCCGCTGAGAGCCGCCTGCATGGCGGGAGGCTCGCATGCGGAGGCGCATGGACAGTACCACCATGCGGTGATCGCTGTCCCAGGTTGGGCTCCTACGCACCCTACAGTCTGTCACCGCATGCATGCGGCGGCGCGCGACCAGGATGTAGTCCTTGACGCTGTGCAGGCGGCGCACAGAGCATGCATGCCGTCTGCTCTGTGCAACAGCCATGGGGCTGATGTGGGTGTACTGGTGCTCAGGCCTGTGGGGGTAGAGAGTGTTGGCAGCGCGCAGGCTGCATGCAGTGGCAGTGTCGAGGAGCAGGCGACCGTTCCTGCTGGCCACCGCTGGCTCCGTGAAGGGCAGGTGCTTGCCAATGCATTCGTGGTCGGACACCGAGTCCCTCCCCACTGCTGCATTGAAATCACCTGCCACGATGAGCAGATCGCGCTTGTCGTTGGCCTTGTCCGCGAGCGCCGCTACGTGATCATCTGCCCACGGTCCGCTGCAAAGCGGGCCTGGATGAGGCGGTCGGGCACCGCCTCCCAGGAGACGAGTGCCGATGCCCATGCAGGGGACAACAGCAAGCCCACCCCACGCTGCCGGTGCTCCCCACCCGACCATAGCAGCGTCCACGACGTTTCGCCCGTAGCCACTTGCGCCTCCCCGGAGCCGGTCCTGCGCAGCTCCTGAAGCGCTGCAACACCGACGCTAAGCTTGGCGCAATCTTGCACCAGACTCGCCAGTTTGACCAGTCCCTCGTCCTCTGCAGGACATGTCCGCACGTTGAACGTAGCCACTCTGGTGTTCTGATTGACGACTTGGACGCGTCGCCAGGCGTGCCCCGCTACACGCGGGGACTGGGCAGGAAAAGGCTGCATGCATGGGGTGCCTTGTTTCCCCTTTGCTCGCATCCGCGGCCAGCCAGCTCAAGTCCGCGAGGAGTCCTTGGCCGTCTGTGATGCCGGGCCGGTATGCCCTCCTTGCGTTGGCTCTACGCTGCAGGGTCATCGGACTCGCGTCGTCGACACCTGGATCGCAGCGCGCCCGGGGGGTTGCCACCCCCCCGAGCGCACTAGTAGAACGTAGAAGCGGTGTGTTGGACTGTGTTGGACTCAGAAAACCACCACGGCGTCGGCGCCTCTGTAACTTCTGGTGCGGACGTCGCCAGTCGGGCGTTGTGCGCGGGCGGGGCCGTCGACGACGGCAGCGGCAGCCAGCTGTCGGTGCGCCCGTCCGCCACGGGATGACACGGGCGGCTGCGGCAGGGCTGGGACGGAGACAGCATCACGCGGCAGCTGCGTGTGTTGTGTGCTACAGGGCGGGGGACGTGCAGCTGGACCGTCATGCTTCCAAGGAAAAGGGCTTATGGGCACAGCTGCATCTTACATGTAGTACTTGGTGGAGGCGGGGAGCTTGGAGGTGGAGCTGGCGGGGGAGTAGGGGTGTGTGTGTGTGTGTGTGTGGTGGGGGTGGGGGGTCCACCGATGTTGCCGCGACGCAGGAGCCTGTTCATTCGACTCTCCCTCGCAGATTCTGTACCCCCCCACCCCCCGCCCCATCAGCTCTCTCTCTTCCACTCTGTAGTCCAGCCCTCCCCTTCCTCGTCACACCCACTCTTATGTGCGACCTGGTACCCCCACGCCACCACCACGACATCGCGTTCCATTCATCACTGGAAGGTCTACGATCTGTTTTGATCTTACAGAGGTGGCCGTTCCAGTCAGGCTTCAGTGCCAATTCAAGTCTTAAGTTGTGTTACGGCGATGTACCGCATGCGTGCCACGGCTGGCTGGCATGCGCAGCACACGGTGCTCATGCGCTCGGTAGAGTGTGTGTGTGTGCGTGTGGCTGGCCAGCGTTGCGACAGCCACCCGCACAGGTCAGGTCACCCGCCTGTGGTCGTCAGGTCAACGGATGGTAAGGCCAACGGACGGTTAGGTCAACGGACGGTCAGGTCAACGGACGGAGAGCGGCCAGACGGCGGTCGTCGCGGTCACACGCCCTCCATGCGCACGTTGCGGAACCTGGGGTCGTGCCGCCCCTGCTCGCTGACGCTGCGCTGGCGCGACACCTGGCTGTGGATGGGCTGCCTCTGCCCCAGCTGCCCCACCGGCCCCATCTGCGCCTGCCCCGCCCCGTGCTCCGCAACCTGCGGCATCTGCAGCCGTGGGCTCATCCCGTCGCTGCTGCGCTCGCGCCCAAGCGGCCCCATCGAGTACCCTCCGACCACCTGCTGCATCTGCCTGGGGTCCATCCCGTCGACACTGCTGTGCTCGCGCAGCAGCTGCCGCTGCGAGTGCCCCCCCTGCAGCGACGGCAGCTGCCCCCCGTGCTGCGTCTGGACCGGGTCCACGCTGCCCTGCCTGCTGCCCATCTTGTGCTGCGCAGATGTGAGCGCAGTCATCGCAGCGCCGAGGCTCGATGACTGCAGGGCGGTGCCGTTGGAGCCCGTGGAGATCGTGAGGCGGGGCACGTGCGCGGCGTCAAACTCAGAGTCCTTCTGCTGAAGGTAGCGCTGCACAATGTCGACCTGGGGTGGGTGGGTGGGCGGGTGGGTGGGTGGGTGCGGGCGAGTGGGGGCGGGGCACATGCGCAGCGTCGAACTCAGAGTCCTTCTGCTGCAGGCAGCGCTGCACAATGTCAACCTGGGGTGGTGGGTGGGTGGATGGGTGGGTGGGCGCAGTGGGGTCAGGCGGGCGTGTGTGGGGGAGGGTGAGGGTGAGGGTGGGGGTGAGGGTGAGGGTGGGGGTGAGGGTGGACACAGTGCACGGCGTTGTGTCAGCTGGGTGGTGAAGTGGGAGGGGAGAGCCAAGAGGGGGGCGGCAGTGCAGTGCACAGCACAGCACAGCACAGCACAGCACAGCACAGCACCGCACCGCACCGCACCGCACCGCACCGCACCGCACCGCACCGCACCGCACCGCACCGCACCGCACCGCACCGCACCGCACAGCACCGCACCGCACAGCACAGCACAGCACACGGTAGGTGGCACACAGCAGCGGCATGCACCGCAGCAGCAGCGCGGTGCTGCACAGCACAGCGCAGCACAGCATACCAGACGGCAGAGCACAGCAGTCCAAGTTCAGCAGAGCACAGCAGTCCAAGTCCATGCTACAGCATACGTGAGTTTCCAATGCTACAGCATCGTCTTCACGCGTGGCTCCTAAGCATCGCACACACGTGGCTGTAAGGCGCCAGGCACACACAGCAGCGCAGTGCAGCACATCACACTATAGTAGCAGGTGGCAGGCACACGCCACGCACAGCAGCAGCGCGGTGCACCACAGCACAGCACGCGGCGTGCCTCCCCTACCACATTCACTTGCCGCGCCTAAGGCGTCCCATTCACTTGCGCGGATCAGGCGGCGCCTCAGGCGCACCGACCGCCTGAGGCGCCACCTAAAGCGCACTCACGATCGCCTCAGGCGTCGCCTTAGGCGTTATCCAAACTGCCTCTGGCGCCACACCGACCGCCTCAGGCGCTCACCGCCTGAGGTGCACCCGGGACCGTGTCAGACGTTATGACCGCATGCACTTGTGCAAGCAGACGTTGGAATTTCGGTAGGGCACCCACCTGACGTGCCATCCTCAGAAAAAGCTCGTCGTGCGATCCGACGCGCTCGTGCAGCCGGCGGTCCACCTCCTGTGCGTGGATGGGGATGGGGAAGGGGAGGGTGCAGAGCACAGCATCAGGAGGGTGGTGGGAGGGGGGGGGGGAGGGGCAGGAGAGGGGCAGCACAGTGCTGCACAGCAAAATCAAAGCAAAGCCAAGGTAGGCAAATGACATGAAAGCACAGCGCAGCACAGCGCAGTGAAGCGCAGCACAGGAAAGCAAACCACAGCATGGGACGGCACAGCACAGCACAGCACAGCACAGAAAATCTCAGCACAGCACAGCACAGCACGGCACAGCACAGCACAGCACAGCACGGCACAGCACAGCAAACCTCAGCACAGCACAACACAGCATAGCACAGCACAGCACAGCACAGCGCGGCACAGCACAGCACAGCACAAGTCCCACCTTGAGCGCCTTGAGGATCACGTCGTCGTTCGCGCGGCACTTGTCTGTCGCGTGTTTCAGCGACTCTGCTGATGCAAACTTGGCTTCGGTGACAGAGAGCATGCCCTGAGTGGGGTGGGTGGAGGGTAGCACTTTGAGTGTGTGTGTGTGTGCGTGGGGCTCGATAAACGGAGGCGCGTTCTCGTCGCCGAGCCCTGGACCCAGCAATGCGGCGCTGCTGGTGACGAGGATCTCCGTGCCGCTGACGAGCGGGGTAAAATACGACTGGCCCGGCTCCTGCTAGACTGCCCCTCGGTGGAACACTTCAGGAGCGGCTTGCCCGGCGCTGCCATGGCTTGGCGAGTAGCCGCGGCGCTGCCGCGGCCCGTGCTGGGAGACGGCCCTTATCCTCCCCCCATGCAGGACGCCATGCGGCACCGATCTCGACGAGTTGATCGACGAGCGGAGGAGCTGGCGCCCGTCAATGCATGCTGGACATTGGTCAAGATGGCTGCCCGTGGAGGCGGGCTACCATCACGGCTTCAGCGGTGGCGACCGCCGAGGCAACACAGAGTAAATCCGCTTCACCAATCGCAGCGTTCGTCACCGCGCTCATCCTCGGGGTCGCTCGTCTGCCGGTGACTGGCGTTGGAAGGTCTTCAGGCAGCCTCCATGACAACTCTGTCGTCCATGCACCCCTGGAGGGTGGGACCTGGCCATGCATGAGGCATGGGGCGCCGGCTGAGCCCCATGCAAACGAGAGCTGGACAGCCATGCACTGCCAGGCGGGGACCGTTCCAGTCAGCGCCAGTCGGCTCTGCCGGCTTGACTGGCCACAAGGCCACTACTGTGACCCTGAGGAAGGTCCTCTCCTATATGCTCCTTGCCAGACATGTCTCTCAGAGACCGCTGTTTGGGGTAGTCTAGCCGGCGGGAGCGGTAGTCTATCGGCCGGGAGCCGGCGGTACTCTAGTACTTGAGTGTGCTGGAGTATCGGCGGGTGTCTCTAGTAGAAGAGTAGCCTGCGTAGCTGGAAACCCCGTGTTACTTGTTACTTGTGTGCCCACTTTGAACAGATCATTCAGGTGAGACTGCAGCCGTGTGTGTGTGCGTGTGTGTTTGTGTGTGTGTTTGTCTTTGTCTCTATATGTGCCCACCTGGAACAGTGAATTCAGATGAGACTGCAGCCATGTGTGTGGTGTGTGTGTGTGCGTGTGTGTGTGCGTGCGTGCGTGTGTGTGTGCGTGTGTGTATGTGTTTGTCTTTATCTCTATATGTGCCTACCTGGAACAGTGCATCAAGGTGCGCCTGCAGCTGCACCTCAAGGTCGGCCAGCGCTCCAGGAGGGACCATGCCCGAGGTGTTGTCGCCTGGGTCGCCAGCCTGGCGTGATGGCGCGATCACCTGGTGTGTGTGTGTGTGGTGTGCGTGGTGGTGGTGTGTGTGTATGTGTGTGTGTGTGTCACTGTGAGTGAGAGAGAGAGGGTTGCCAGCCTGGCACGATGAAGCAACCACCTGGTGCGTGTGTGTGTGTGCGTGTGTATGAGAGGGTTGCCAGCCTGGCACGATGAAGCAACCACCTGGTGCGTATGTGTGCGTGTGTGTATGTGTGTGTGTGTGTCTGTGCGTGAGAGTCCCTCTCCCTGGCTCCCTGGCTCCCTGGCTCCCTGGCTCCCTGGCTCCCTGGCTCCCTCCCTCCCTCCCTCCCTCCCTCCCTCTTCCTCTCTCTGCTTTCTCCCACCCCCTCTGTCTCTCTCTCTCTCTCCCTCTCCCCCTCTCCCTCTCCCCACCCACCTTTGATGCCAGCACCGACAGATCGCCGACCACGTCGTTCACCGTGCGCCGCACCGCCTCAACGTCGTCGCCAACAAAGCCGAGGCGCGCGAGCACGTGGTTCTCCAGCTGGCGAAGCTCGACGAGAACGAGCTCCCTAAGGAGAGATGTAAAGGGATGGTGATGGCCAGTGTCAGTCTGTATTTCTGGAGGGCGTGGATGCCGCTAGCTGGCTGTCTAGCTGGCGCAGCTCAACCATAAAAGCCCTTAAAAGAGAAATGTCAAGGGATTGTGATGGCCGCAGTCTGTACATCTCAAGGGCATGGACAACACACACGGTTGTCACCTGCCTTCAACGGAAGCCCTTCAATCGATGGCAAGGAACAGCCTATCTATGCCTGCCATTCAATAATTGGCGGTGACGATTCTCTCCATCTCCCTCTGCATGTGTACCTGAAAGCCCCCACCGCCCCGATGTGCCCCTCCAGCTGTATATGTGATGGCACTTGCATGTGCATGTGTGTGCATCGTGCATGTGTGTGTGTGTGTGTGTGTGGTCGCCCACCCCACGCACCTGGTCGCCTCCACCGCCGCAATGCGCCCCTCCAGCTGCTCAAGATCACCCTTGATGAACATGACTGCATGGGGGCAAAGAGGGGAGAGGAGAGGGGTCAGGGGAGATGGCAAGGGAGAGGGGAAGGAGTGCGGGGAGCAGGGGGCGAGGGGAGGAAGCGTCACAAGGCGCACACTGCCAACAGAGGGTGGGCGCGCGATCAGTGGGGTCTGCCACTCTTAGCATGGGTGGGCGGGGGAGGAGGGAGGGGAGGCGTCTGCAGCGTCTGCAGCGCCGTACACGCGGAAGCATCAGTGTTGCCCCTGCCAAGATTTGCCCCTACCAGTCTACCAACACCAATTAGCACAACTAGCACAACTCACTCGCGGTGTCAAAGTTGGACTCCATGCGTGCGCGGAAGCCGTTGTAGTCCTCAGCGAGCGCCTGTGTGTGTGCATGTGTGTGTGTGCGTGTGTGTGTGTGTGTGTGTGTGTGTGCCTGTGTGCCTGTGTGCGCATGGATATGCGTGTGTGTGTGTGTATTGTGTGTGTATGCATGCATGCATGTGTGTGTGTGTGTGTGTGTGTGTGTCCTCGTGCACACGCCGGGTGTTTCAATTTGCACAGTGCGTAATGCTGTGCGCCTGCAGTGGCATAGGGATTGCTACTTACCCTGAGCTCGCGCTGTGTCGCACGCAGCAGGTTCTCATCAGGGTTTGCGGTCGTCGGACGGCTGGGAGCACTGTGCCTGCTGCCCTGCCCGCCCGCCGCCGCCTGCGTGTGCGGCACAGTTTGTTGAGTTCTTCTTCCAACCACACAGCCATCAGAAAAAACACGGGTGCAGCAAGCAGATTTCACACACACACACACACACACAGGGGGGGGGGGTAGTCGGGTTCTCATCAGGGCTTGCGGTTGTCGGCCGGCTGAAACCGCTATGCCTGCCGCCCGCTGCACCCTGCGCAGTAAGCACATTGCATGCACACACACGGGGGCGTCAGTCAATTGGTATTCGAGAGGCAGCGTGGCTGCTTGGTTGTCTGCCACATGTGTGCGCAGCAAGCACATCGCACACTCACACAAATGGGCGTCGATTGATACACATCCATCAATAGACAGGCAGGCAGGCAGACAGGCAGGCAGGCAGGCGAGCGGGCGGGCGGGCGGGCGGACGGGCGGCGGGCGGCGGGGGCGGGCGGGACGGCGGGCGGGCGGGCGGCGGGCGGGCGGGACGACGGGCGGGGCGGGGGCGGGATGGCGAGCGGGAGGGCGGGCGGACGGGCGGGATGGCGGGCGGACGGGCGGGATGGCGTGCGGACGGGCGGGATGGCGGGCGGGCGGACGGGGGGGAAGTCAGGGCAGTGGCCATGGTCAGCCAGTAGGAGCTCGTTCCATCTAATAAGCATGCAGCAGGATTATCTCAGCAAGATCTACTTGCATCGCCGCTATATCTTGCACACACACACACACACACAAACGCGCACACACACACACACCTGTATTGTCGTCATCTCCTCCACACACACACACACACCTGCATTGTCGTCATCTCCTCCACACACACACACACACACACACACACCTGCATTGTCGTCAACTCCTCAACACACGCACACCTGCATCGTCGTCATGTCCTCAACACACACACACACACCTGCATTGTCGTCATCTCCTCCAGCATCGCATCCTGCGCCGCCTGCATACTCACGATGCTCTCTTCAAGCTCATGCCTGTGGCGCTCGACGCCTGAAAGAGAGAGTGTTGGGGAAACAGACAGAGGAAGAGTGAGAGAGTGTGTGCGTGGTGGAGGGGAGGTCCTCATCGGGGCTGCTGAGCTGTGTCTGTGATCTTCAAAATGCAGAAAACTTTGAGGTTGTGCTTGTGATGCTTGACGCCTGCAAGAGAGAGAGAGAAGGGATGGGGGGAGGCAGCCTTGGGGATGCTGAGCCGTGTCTACAATCTTAATGCAGGGAAAACTCGACGCCACAGCGGGAGAGGGGGGGGGGGGGCAAGTGTTTTCACAAAACCGATGCAAGGCCCGTCACAGTGACTATCACTGAGGTGCTTTCCCAGTTAGTGGTCCCTTACGAAAGGCCTTCCATGCCTTAACACGTGGGCCATAGGCCCGGGGGGAAAGGAGAGGGGCACGTTCACTGCTCTGCCAGCTTGCCGCACACGGTTTGTCGTAATCTTGCCACGCACACGCACCAGCCAGGCGCCGCTCCACCTCCAGCCCCTTTGCTGTCTGCGTCTCGTTCAGTAGCGCAGCCTTGGATCCCACACACACACAACGGTGCACACGCACATACACACACACACACACACACACACACACATGCACAAACACACGCCCCCCCCATACAAGCACCAGCTAGGCGCCGCTCCACCTCCAGCCCCTTTGCTGTCTGCGTCTCATATAGCACCGCAGCCTCCCACACACACACACCAGTGCCCACACACTCATACACACACACACACACACACATACACACCACGCACGCACCGGCTAGGCGCCGCTCCACCTCCAGCCCCTGTGCTGTCTGCGTCTCATTCAGCACCGCAGCCTCCCACACACACACACCAGTGCACACACACTCATACACACACACACACACACACACACACACACCACGCACGCACCAGCCAGGCGCCGCTCCAACTCCAGCCCCTTTGCTGACTGCGTCTCATTCAGCAGCGCAGCCTTGGATCCGAGAGCATGGATCGCCTTCTCCAGGCGCCCACTCGTGTCGCGCCAGTCGCTGCCAGACAGCTGCGTGTGTGAGTGTGTGTGTGTGTGTGTGCACATGTGTGCATGTGTGTGTGTGTGTGTGTGCGTGTGAGCATGGATCGTCTTCTCAAGGCCGCTAACCCAAAGCCTTGAAACCCAGACCCCACTTTTGGTCGCATCCACCTCCCCCGACAGCTGTCTCTGCCTCGTCTCCACATCTGCAAGTCGCTGCCTCAGCGCAGTCTCGCCCTCACCCTCATGCACATACACACGCATGCACACACACACACACACATGCACACACACACACACACACACACACACCTTGAGTCCCCCCACCTCCCCTGACAGCTGCTTCTGCCTCCGCTCCACATCTGCCAGCCGCTGCCTCAGCACAGTCTCGCCCTCATACACACACACGTATGCACACACACACACACACACACACACCTTGAGTCCCTCCACCTCCCCCGACAGCTGCTTCTGCCCTCGTTCCACATCTGCCAGCCGCTGCCTCAGCGCGCCCTCGCCCGCCGCCCCACCACCACCGCCAGCAGCGCTAGACCCAACGATGCGCTCTGATGACGCAGCAAGGGTGGCCTCCACAGCGGAAACGCGCTTGTCGAGGACGTCGGGCGTGGCCTGCGTGTGTGTGTTTGAGAGAATGTGGGTGGGTGGGTGGGTGTGAGGTGCATTCACTTGTGTGTGTGTGTGTGTGTGTGTGTGTGTGTGTGTGTGTGTGCATTGACGCAGCAAGGGTAGCCTCCACAGTGGAAACGCACTTGTCGAGGGCGTCGGGCGTGGCCTGTGTGACCAACACAGTGTATGTGTGTGTCTTAAAAGAGTGTTTATGAGGTGGGTGGGTGCGTGCGTGTGTGTTGACACCACGGCAGCCTCCTGCGTGTCAATAAAGAGGAGTCCTCCTACACTGTTCAAGATGCCGCGCACATCCGCACGTGTGAGCAGCCAATTGCTGAGCCCTTCTCAAGCGCAGCCAGCTAGCAGCGAGCGCCATTCTAAATGATGCAATTGCACCATACCTGGATGGCGCAACTGCTGCTGCTGCTGGATTTTACAATCATGTGTGACGCACCTGCCGTGTTTCCAAATCTGCTCGCACCCCACCTTTGCACGCATGAGCGGCCCTTTGTAGAGCCTCTTCTCAAGCGCAGCCAGCTGCGATGCTTATAGATGCAGCCTATCCGGATGATGCAACTGCTGCTGCTGCTGCTGCCACTGCTGCTGTGTTTCCACATCTGCTTGCACCCACCCACCTTTGCACGGGTGAGCAGACCCTCATTGAGCCTCTTCTCAAGCGCAGCCAGCTGCGACGCCATTGCTGCGCTGCGTGCTGAGTCATCTTCCAACTCTCCCACGCGTACCTCCAGGCCCTATGGATGGGGAGAGGGTGGGGAAGGAGGGAGATAGTGAGGGGGAGAGGGAGTAAAGGGGGAGAGTGAGTTTAGGTCAGCAGCTGCATCGCTGCATGTAGATTCGTCCTCGAGCTCGCACACATGCACCTCGAGGCCTTAGAGTGGGAGAGTGGGGGAAAAGGGAGAGGGGGAGGGGGGGCGGGAGGGGGAGTGGAGGGGGGAGTGAGTTTAGGTAAGCTACCGTGCTGCATGAGATCCGCCCTCGAGCTCTCACCCACATGCACCTTTTAGGCCCTATTGTGTGTGTGTATGTGTTTGTTCCACTGCATCCCCCACACCACCCCCCTTGACCCACCCTGTTGTCTTGCGGCTTTAGCGCAGCGCAGTCCCTACCACCCACCCACCCACCCACCCATCAGCAATGAGCCGCCACTGTGTGTCTTGTTTGTTGTGAGCATTGTGGCTGTGATTGTGGTTGTGGTTGTGGCTGTGTGTAATGTGTGTGTGTGTGTGTGTTCTACTGCACCCCCCCTACCCACCCCACCCACCTTGCGGCTAAACGCAGCACAGCCCCTACCACCCAACCACCCACCCAGCAGCACTGGGCCGCCACTTGTGCTTTGAGTGTTTTGAGTGTTGTGGCTGTGGTTCCTCGTACGACTTTTGACTGCACAATGGATGTGGCTCGGCAGCAAGGCCGGCCTCCAGCCTCCTCCCGACACTATTTTCTTAAGCTACTGATTCAGCAGCTAGGCGAAACTAGTGGCACTCGTTCTGATTGGAAGACTTTTTCGGACACGGCGTTTGAGCGTGCTCAGGATAGGGTCGGGTGGAGAGCCGTGGTGTACGGTCCGGCTGCCCCTCAGGCGCCGGCCCCTCCACCACGGCGGTCAAGTAGATTGGCAAGCGCCACTTGACCCCCTATCCCCTAGAAGCAGTTAGGACCTATTTTGGAGGCGTCGCACAATAGCTCTCCTTTTTGCTCTAGGACTACACGTTGGCAGGCAGCCGGCTGGTGGCTACCGCCCCTCACAAGTAATTGTTAGGGCCAGAACTGGACTTGGGTCTAGGCGGTGGTACTAGGACTAGAGGTAGTCTTTGCTGGAAAGCCGATGTAACTGTAACTGGCTGTGGTTGTGGTTGTGGTTGCGGTTGTGTATGATGTGTGTGTGTGTGTGTGTCCCACTGCACCCCCCACCCCACCCACTCTGACCCTGCCGCCTTGCGGCTGGGTCATTAATACCCCGACCCACACACCCACACACCCGCACTGAGTTGCCACTGTGCGTGTTGTGTGTTGTGTGTGTGTGTGTGTGTTGTGTGTTCCACTGCACCCCTCCTACCCACCTCACCCACCTTGACCGACCCTGCCGCCTTGCGGCTCGACCGCAGAGACTCCTCCAGCGACGCATTGCTGCGCTCAAGGGCCTCAACACGCGCCTGCATGACACGAGTATTGAGTTTTGGGGTACGGGTTTAGGGCTTCGATTCGAGGGTTTGGTGGGCAGTGGCCAGGCGGTAGTGGGGGCGTGCACGCATTTGATTGAGCTTCCAAGAGCACAGGGACTCCTCCAGAGATGCGTTGCTGAGCTCAAGGGCCTCAACGCGCGCCTGCATGCGAGCATGGGTGGAAGACGGGGTGCAGACGTCAGCTCTGTCAACAGCAGAGTTCTGTCTCAGACGGACAAGTTTGGGGAGATGGGACCTGAATGTGAACTAAACACCAGTTACAGTTACAGTTACAGTTACAACGGCTTTCCAGCAAAGACTACCTCTAGTCCTAGTACCACCGCCTAGACCCAAGTCCAGTTCTGGCCCTAACAATTACTTGTGAGGGGCGGTAGCCACCAGCCGGCTGCCTGCCAACGTGTAGTCCCAGAGCAAAAAGGAGAGCTATTGTGCGACGCCTCCAAAATAGGTCCTAACTGCTTCTAGGGGATAGGGGGTCAAGTGGCGCTTGCCAATCTACTTGACCGCCGTGGTGGAGGGGCCGGCGCCTGAGGGGCAGCCGGACCGTACACCACGGCTCTCCACCCGACCCTATCCTGAGCACGCTCAAACGCCGTGTCCGAAAAAGTCTTCCAATCAGAACGAGTGCCACTAGTTTCGCCTAGCTGCTGAATCAGTAGCTTAAGAAAATAGTGTCGGGAGGAGGCTGGAGGCCGGCCTTGCTGCCGAGCCACATCCATTGTGCAGTCAAAAGTCGTACGAGGAAGACGAGAAGCCGGCATGCGCATCACATGGCCTAGCCACTGCATTGATCGCTTTGCCACAAGGCTCTCAAGGTGTCGCACGCCATAAGTTAATCTGTGCCGTCGACCAGGCGCACACCCAGAATGCGACGAAGGCAGTTAGAGTGGGCAACCTCCAATCGAGTCAGTTGTGTTTTAGTAGGGGCCCATGTTTCGCAGCCGTACAGAAAGTGGGGCAGCACGAAAGTGTTGTAAACCCGCATCTTAGACTGCACTTGCATCTTCTTGCTGGCCCAAATCTTATCAAAAGACGCAAACACGCCCAGCGCGCGACCGACACGCACACCGATCTCCTTTTCCACACCACCACTCTGGGTTATCCAACTCCCTAGATACTTAAATGCAGAGACGGTCTTCACTTCACCACCAGTCAGCGCAAACGTGGGCAGATCCGCGACAAAATCTGCTGGCAAAATCATCACTTCTGTCTTGGCGGCGTTGATTTGCATGCCAAAGCTAGAGGACACTTTGTCAAGGATTTTCAGCATAAGCGCCAACTGAGCTGGGTCATGCGAGAACAAACATAAATCGTCGGCATACATCAGCATTACTATGAACTAAGCACCCTTCCCCAATAACCCCCCCCCCCCAAACACACACACACACACACTCCCCCCCTCCCATATCTCGCCTGCACGGGCGCAGACCCCTTCACAAAGCCCTCAGCGCTCGCCCTTGCGAGCTTTGAATCCCTGAGGATGCTCTCCACCTGAACGGCACGGTTGGGGCAGCAGGGGGTCAATGGCAACACAGCGCAGTGTACTACACAGCGCACAGCACAGTGCACAGCAAAATGGCGCATCACGTCAATGTGCCATCAGAAGACAAGCGCGGCGCGGCGCGGCGCGGCGCGGCGCGGCACGGCACGGCACGGCACGGCGCAGCGCAGTGCAGCACAGCGCAGCAGAAAACAGCCCAGCCCAGCCCAGCCCAGCCCAGCCCAGCAGCAACAACAACACGAGGCCAACAAGTTCGCACCTCTGCCGCACGCGCATAGAGAGAGAGATCCTGGAAACTTGCCCCCCACACACACACATACCCCCCCCCACGCACACACATACCGCACCCCCACCTCCCCCATGCACACGCCCCCCCCACCCCCCACCCACACACAACACACACGCACCTCTGCCAAACGAGCAGAGAGAGATCCTGGGAAGTCGGGGCCACACACCCACACCCACACACCCATCCATACACACACACACACACACACGCGCTCCACCACCCCCCACCCCCACGCACATGCACACACACACACACACACACACCACACACGCACCTCTTCCAAACGAGCAGAGAGAGATCCTGGGGACTCGGGGGCACACACTCACACCCACACCCCAACACCCATCAACACACACACACAAACACACACACACGCCCCTCCCCACCCCTACCCCCCCACCCCACCCCACACACACGCACCTCTGCCAAACATGCAGAAAGAGATCCTGGGGACTCAGGCACACACACACACACACACACGTACACACAAACACACACATCCACACACACACACACAAACCTCTGTCAAACGTGCAGAGAGAGATCCTGGGGACTCGGTGCCAACAGGCGCGCCCTTTGCCACGCGGTCCTCGAGCAGGGGCACCGCAGCCTGGATGGGGGGAGGGCAGTGTGTGTGTGTGTGTGTGTGTGAGTGTTGGGTATGTGTGTGTTGGGTGTGTGTGTGTGTAGGGTGTTGTGTGTGCGTGTGCGTGTGTGTGTGTTGGGTGTGCATGTGTGTGTTTCAGGGGTGAACCCGCCGATCGGATTCCGATGAACAGGGCGCCCGAAGGGCGCAAAACCGATGAGTGTTTTGGGGTGGGATCGGGAAAACCGATGAGTGTGAGGGCCCGGAGGGCCTGTCATCGGCGAAGCCGGTGACCGCTTCAAACCGATCGGACTCATCGGCTTGGGGTATTTGAGCTACCCGATCGGCTCATGGCCTCTCCTGTTCCGCCCGTGCGTGCGCCCGACGACAACCCCGCGTCCCCCATGCTGGTCGACGACGACGTCGAGCTCGTGCCCCCGCCGGCCGAGGAGCCCAAGAAGCGCAACGCGTTTGACCTCATGAAGGCCACCAACCTGAAGGCTGCGTCACGTGAGTGTCACATGGGCATGGGGGGTGCGCGCATGGTGCATGGGGGGATTCAAAATCGAAATGCCCCTCCCCCCCTCCACGCCCTCCCTCCTCCTGCAGCCTCCCTCACCCAGCCTCTAGCCCCCACCCAGACTACCTCAAGCCAGCCTCCACCCAGCCCGCCTCAAGCCTGGGTCCAGCCCTGCCCTGCCCTGCCCTGCTGCGCCTCTTTCCAAAGTCCCCCCTGCCCCGCCTCTTTCCAAAGCCCGCCCCATCCCCCTCACTACCACTGCAGAGGCGAAGCAGCTCAAGAAGGCCAAGCACGCCGCCGCTGCCCCGGCCGCGCCCGCCCAGGCCCCCGAGCACCCGCCTCACGAGGACGTCCCTCCGGCAACCCCCACGGCCCCCCCCGCGGCTGATGGCCCCACGATCGACGCCACCCCCATCGCCACCAGCGTCAAGAAGAAGCCGCCATCTTCCAAGGCGCAGAAGTTGTGGATCAAGACGTTCCCCTTCATCTTCATCGCCACCGCCGTCAACCTCGCCACCAACGGCGCCGTGCTCGTCGGCTGCTCCGTCTGCCGCGAGATCTACGGCGCCAACAGCAACAAGTCGTACGCTGCTGGCAATGCCAGCGTGTACTCTCTCAACGACCTCACCAAGCACTCCAAGTGTCACGACCACAAGGATGCTGTGGACGCAAAGGTGAAGAAGGACGGTGGCTCCGTCGAGGTCCTGAAAGGCCTGCTACCAACTCTGCTCATGGGTGCCCTGTGGATCTGCACAGAGTTGCTTCCAGGCCTGAAGTTTGCCAGCCTACTGGTGGCGCTCACCAAGGCTGGCAACACCAGTATTAACGCGAAGTACAACAATCGGTCGTACTTTACGGCGTGCGTACACACCCTCTCCTCAGTCCTCCTGAGCCGGCAGCTCATACAAATTCGAGCTGCCCCCTGTTTTACGCTTATGGTTGATGGCAGTACCGACTGCAGTACCGAGGATCACCTTCTAATCTATGTTGTGTACTGTGCCGAGCTCCTTGAGCCGACAGTAGAGTACCTATGTACTGTGAAGCTGTCTCAAGCCGGTGCAGACTCTATCCACGATGTTCTTATTAAGGTGATGGAGGTGCTGGAACTGGACAGCAGCCGCATGGTTTGCTTCTGCACCGACGGCGCAAACGTGTTCACTGGCTGGCGCAATGGCGTTATGACAAAGCTTAGGCGGATGAACCCCTACCTACTTACTGTCCATTGCGTCGCGCACCGGTGTGCACTTGTTATGGTGGATGTTACCACCAGAACTAAGACCACCCTTACCACAGCATGCAAAGCACTTGACACTATTACTTCCAACGTGCACCACCTGTTCTGCAAGAGCGCCAAGAGGACCAGCGAGTGGGAGTTATTTGCCAAAAAGAACTACCCCAATCTGACCCGCTTGAAGTTTCCAAATTTTACTACAACGCGTTGGTGGTCTCGCAAGGAAGCCACACTGGTCCTGCGCCTCAACCTCCACGCTTTGATTGAATACCCGACCCTTAGGAAGGACTGCCCCGATGAGGTGTCGACGCGCTCAAAGACGTGGGAAAAGGCTAGGCTCGTTCTGTCGAAGCTCTTGAGTTATAAGCAGGCAGTCTTTTTGTTTCTACAGATCGATTTGCTGAGCCCTGTCGATAAGCTTTCCAAGGCGTTGCAGAGCCACAGCATTAAGCCCCTCGACCTGAAAAAACGTTTGACCGCCACCATTGCCCAGCTTAACGTTTTTAAGAACCTAACTTTTTTTTCTGCTGAGACCTGCCCAACTGCCAAGGGTCTAGTTGATAACATCGATGATGACGGGGTGTGGACCCCGCCCACCACCTCAGGCGCCCCACCGCCTGCCAAGGTCAAGTTTTTCAAGGGCAATTTTAAGATGACCACCGCATACAAGTTTGCAGCAGATTTTGCTGACGCGGCCATTGAGAGCCTGAAGGAGAGTTTTTTCGACGACGACCCCTCCCTTGATATTCTGGCCTGCTTCACCATCTTTGACCCAGTTCAGTACATTGGTATGGGGCACGCAGAGCTAGATGACTTCGGCAACGATTCCTTTCAGCAGCTTAAGGACCACTTCTGGTCCGGGGATGGGCTGCCCAACTCTCCCTTCTCTGCGCGCGGCGAGTCATTCATGGCCACGCTCGACACTGAATTCAAGCATGTCAAGACCGTCATCAAGGACAGGCTGGCGCTCACCCCCTCGGCAACTATGCTCAACCTGTGGCGCTTCATTGCGCGCAGCTCCTACTCTCTCATGGTGCCCAACATCATCCTACTCATGAACGTGTACTACGTGATGGCTCTGCACACCGCCGAGGTCGAGCGTGGCTTCAGCATCCACCGCATCCTCAAGAACCGCCTCCGCAGCCGCCTCATGATCCTCATGGTGGACTCCCTGCTCCGCATCTGGCACCTTGCCCAGTCGTTCACCGGCCCGAGGGAGTCAGAGAACAACAGCCTGATCAACGAGGCTGCAGAGAAGCTGTCCGGTGCCTCCCTGCAGTCTCAGGGAGTCAACCCCCCCAGCCTCTTGAAGAGGCTGGTCGAGGAGGTGAGCCGCGTGCAGGTTTCGTTCCTTGATCGCGATCTGGACGAGGCTGCAAGGCTGCTGGAGAAGGAGGGGCTGGAGGACGTCGACCCGGCGGTCGCGTTTGATGTTGAGGGGAACATTGTTGAGGAGGAGGACGCTGGTGAGCCTGATGAGCTCGAGTCCGACGAAGACGACTTCCCCCTCATTGACCTTAAGAAGCGCTAAAGCCTTTGCGCTGTCTACTGTTTTCCCTGTTGTCGCATGCAGACCCCCATCTGCACTCTCTCTCTCTATCTGTTTGTGTGTGTGTGTGTGTGTGTGTGTGTGCACATGCATGTGACCACGCCCACGCGCCTGCAGTGCACGCAGACCCCCATCCGCACTCCGCAGAGCCTCCTCCAGCCAGTGTGTGTGTGTGTGTGCCCACGCACCTGCAGCGCACGCAGACCCCCATCCGCACTCCGCAGAGCCTCCTCCAGCTCGCACGTACGCGCATCGAGCGACTCAATCGAAACAGACGAAGCAGAAGCAGCAGCAGCGGCGGCAGCAGCTCGGGTGACTTCCTCTGCTTTGGCCCTGAGCTGTAGCTGGGCAACGGCCTGTGTGTGTGTATGTGTGTGTGTGTGTGTGTGCGCGTTTGTGTGTTGTGTGTGTGTCCCCTCCTGCACACATGCACACGCATGCACACACACACACACACACCTCCCAGAGTGCAACGTTGCGTGCCTCAAGCACACACACACACACACACACACGCACGCACACACACACACACACACACACACCTCCTCAAGCGCAGCGTTGCGCGCCTCCAGAGCAGCAGACCTTGCTTCCATCTGCACACATGGGTGAAGGAGAGTTGTCCATCATGGTTGTGAAGGGTAAGCGGTGTCGAGGCCACGTTTGAAGGAAAGAGACTGTTGGGGCTTCTAGCATTCGTTCACTTGTACCCGGTACTCATATGAGTACCCAAATCCCCAGATTTCCTGATGATGGTGACACCAGCAATGATGTCTAAGACCTGTGTCGGCGCTAGCGCCCGACACCTCAACTCAGTTTCACTCGGGCTGAAACTGGCTGGCTACCTGGGGGGAGGATCAACCCCCACATTCATAGGAGAGGCCGGCCCTTCAATCTGCACTGTGGGCGTCAGTTTGGGCTGACCCCTGGGAAGGACTTAGGTTATTCATGATTCCCCGGCTCGAGAAACTTTGACCGCTCACACCAGGCGCAAAGCATAGCAGGTGCTCACGCAAGGCATGCAGTTGTGGCGCTCTCGGCACGAGCTTTCCAACGCACCCCTCCACGCCCTCTCCCACCAAGTGGGGTTTGGCTTTCTGGGAAGTGAGAAATCCGGCCCCGAGCGGTACACGACTTCAGGGGGGATCACTGGCTGCGGGCTCTCAGATGCAGGCTCATCATCATATCATGGATTTTCCAGTCTGCACGCGTTTGACTGTTTGCCTTATGACGGAGGGCCGATGCCACTGCTACAGCGCCTGTTTGACTGAGGGTCAGTGATCTTCTGCTCATAAATTTGATTTTTTTAATTACTCCACAGCCGGATTTCGCTTTGGCCGCGTCGACCGTTGACCTCCTGTTGACCGTTTGCCCTCATATATATGCCATTTGAAAGCTCTTGCCGATCTCTATTTGCCGGGTTCATCAGACTACCAATCCACTGAATGGGTCAAGCTGTGTTCAAGTTCAGAGTACAGGCGGAATACAGCCATACGGTGCAGAGGCAAACAGGAAATCACTGCTGATGGTCCACCCACCTGCGCACGTGCGGCCGCGGCCACCCCGCTGCCGCCCGCCGCCACCGCGCCGTCCTTGCCCATGACCGCCTGGCTCAGAGCTTCGTTGTCGGCGCGCAGGCTGGAGTTGGAGGTCTTGAGGCCCTGGATCTCACCCTTGGGGTGTGTGGGAGGAGGGCGAGGCATGTGTGTGTGTGTGTGTGTGTGCAGGCTGGAGTTGGAGGTCTTGAGGCCCTGGATCTCACCCTTGGGGTGTGTGGGGGGAGGGCGAGGCATGTGTGTGTGTGTGTGTGTGCAGGCTGGAGTTGGAGGATTTGAGGCCCTGGATCTCACCCTTGGGGTGTGTGGGGGGAGGGCGAGGCGTGTGTGTGTGTGTGTGTGTGCAGGCTGGAGTTGGAGGTCTTGAGGCCCTGGATCTCCTCCTGGGGGTATGCGGGGTGGGGTGGGGGGATGTGTGCATGTGTGCGTGTGTGTATGTGTGTGTGCGTGTGTGTGCGTGTATGTGTGTGTATGTGTGTGTGCGTGTGTGTGCGTGTGTGTGTGCAGGGTTGGGATGGAGGTATTGAAGCCTTGTGTGTGTGTGTGTGTGTGTGTGTGTGTGTGTGTGTGTGTGTGTGTGTTGATTGTTCAAGTGAGAGCAAGCCCAGGAGGAACGGGAGGCGGGGGGCACAGAGAGGACCAGGGCGTGTGTGTGTGCAGGACACAGGAGGAGGGGTGGGGGTGCATGAGGGGCTCCCCCCATCAGGGGGTTGGATGGGGTGGGAGTGCCCTTCGCCGGGTGGCAATGCAGCGCTTGCAGCTGGGGGGTGGCACACGCTCTTCTGTCGACTCGTCCCCAGTTCCCTCCCTCTGTTTCCACCTGATGCCACGCACAGACATCACATGCACGCTGCTGCTTCTCCTGTCATGTCCATGCGGTTGCATCAGATTTACAAGCTGCTCCAGACTTGCATGCAAGCCATGTACACACACACACACACCACACCACACCACACCACACCATACACACACCACACCACATCACACCACACCACACTCACATGCACACACACACACACACACACACACACAGACACACAGACACAGCCACACACTCCAGCCGTGCCAGCCGCCCCTCAAGTTCACTGTTGTGTGACTGCAAAGCTGCACACACACGCACACACAAACACACACACACACACACACATGCACACACACACACACGCACACATGCACACGCACACACACACACACACACACACACATGCACACACATGCACACACACACACACACACACACCTGCATCGTTTCCACAAGCCGCTCCAGTCTTGCCAGCCGCCCCTCGACTTCGCCCTTGTGAGTCTCCACAGCTGCACCGAGCGAGGCAGCGACAGCAGCCTGTTTGGCAGAGTGTGTGCGTGCGTGTGTGAGTCTCCACAGCTGCACCCAGGGAGGCAGCAACAGCAGCCTGTGCGTGTGTGTTTGTGAGTGAGAGAGAGAGTATGAGTGTGTGTATGCTTGTATGTGTGTGTGTGTGCATGGGTGTGTCTCCACAGCTGCACCCAGGGAGGCAGCAACAGCAGTCTGCGTGTGTGTGTGTGAGAGAGAGAGAGTACGTGCATGTGTGTGTATGCTTGTGTGTGTGTGTGTGTGTGCATGTGTGTGTGTGTGTGTGAGCTGCACCCAGGGAGGCAGCAACAGCAGCCTGCGTGTGTGTGTGAGAGAAAGCTGCACCGAGCGAGGCAGCGACAGCAGCCTATTTGGCCGTGTGTGTGTGTGTGTGTGTGTGTGCGTGTGTGAGTCTCCACAGCTGCACCCAGGGAGGCAGCAACAGCAGCCTGTGCGTGTGTGTGTGAGTGAGAGTATGCGTGTGTGTGTGTGTGCATGGGTGTGTCCACAGCTGCACCCAGGGAGGCAGCAACAGCAGTCTGCGTGTGTGTGTGTGTGAGAGAGAGAGTCCGTGCATGTGTGTGTATGCTTGTATGTGTGTGTGTGTGTGTGCATGTGTGTGTGTGTGAGTCCACAGTACACAGTCCACAGTACACAAGCCCTGATGGACGCGTTCGCCGCGATGTTCGTCGCGATACTACTCGGCCTGATCATCATCGGCCTGACGCTTTTCGCCACGCTCGTCACCATCTTCGTCGCCAGTCGCCCATGGGCCCGCAAGACCGCAGGCCACGCGCTTGCCAGGGTCGCCGTGTGGGTCGCAGGGTCAAACGATTTCACATCACCCATGTGGCGCACCCACATCCGCATCGCGCTCTCCCCCCCCTCCCCCCCCACCCCACCCCCGACGCGAAGGCCGATGCAGGAACGCGTGAGGCCAAGCGCACGGCAAAGGCCGCCAGGCGCAAGGAGAAGCTCGCCCGCAACGCCCTCTCTCCTGCCCATGCAGCCCAGCCCCATGCAAGGCGCGCACCCCATGCACAGGCTGCGGCCGCTGCTGCCCCCCGCGCACAGCTCCCCCCAGTTGCCACACCGGAGCAGACTGAGGCCGCAGCGGCAGCCGCAACCTCTGCAATGGCTGGCCTCGCCGCGCCCGCCGCGCCCGCCCAGCCCATCCCGCCCGCCCATCCCGCCCGCCCAGCCCGCCCAGCCCGCCCCTCCCCCTGCCGCCCCCGTCCCCTCCCTCCCGCCGCCGTCCCCCTACCTGCCCCCGCACCCGCCCGCGCCGCCGCCAACCCACCCCTGGTTTCTGCACGCTTCAGCACCTACCCGCTGCCTTCCGAGGCACAGTTGACGAGGCCACCGCCCCCCCTACCCACCCCCCCGGCCCCTCCACCGACCACGTCGTCCCCGGCGCCGCCACCGCCGTCACCCCCACGCGTGCAAGGGGACGCGTGGGACTGGGCTGGGCCTACGCCGCCGCCGCCGCCATGCGCGTCACCATCGTGTCGCCGGCCCCCGTCCGCCACGCTGCGTCCTCCCCTACCTCCCCCACCGCCGCCACCCCTGCCTCCCTCAACGCCTGAGGCGCCGCCGCCAACGAGCTCAGCCCCCCCGGCCAGAACGAGCGCTACGGGTCCCCACCCCCGTTCGGCACCACGATGCACTACGTGCACGCCGTCCCCGAGCCGTCCCCGCCCAAGCCCGGTGTCACTACCCGGTCGCGCAGCGCAGCTGGCCCGGTAGGGCCACGCCTCTGAGCGCACCCCACGCCGGGCAGGGCGACTAGCCACCGACCCTGACCCTGCACCCACCGTCCCCCCGGCTCACGCGCGCGATCCCGTCCCACAATCTCTTGGGATCGCGCGCCCCCGCCTTCTTCACCCACGACACGACTTCGTCGCAGCTTCCTACAACTGCTGCACCCTCTGGGGGGCAGCAGATGGCACACGCTCCGACCCCATGGCGCACCCTGGCATCCTCGCCGCCGACCTCGAGAGCCTCGGCATACACATATGCGGCCTCCAGGAGGTGCGCCACCCCGGCTCCGGCCGACACACCCTCCCCAACGGCTACCAGTTCATCTGGTCCGGCCGCGCCCCCGACAGTAAACGACCGCACGAACACAGAGTTGGCGCCCTCCTGTCCCCCGACACCGCCAAGCTCTTGCGTGCCGCCGATGCCGGCTTTGCCGCCATCAACGAGCGCATCATGGTCTTGCGTTTTCAACCCAACGGCACCCTCCCCATGACCGTCGTCATCGCTTACGCCCCTACGGAAGCCGCCGCCGACGAGCCCGCCAAGGATCTGTTCTACGAGCGGCTCAACGAGGCCCTTTCCGACACCCCTCACACCACTTCCTCCTGGTCCTTGGCGACTTCAACGCCAAGGTCTCCGCAGCGTCTCACACCGTTTACCCAGCGGTTGGTCGCCACACCTGCCCCCCCCCCACACAGCACAACCTTGACCTTCCCCACCAACTCCCCCTTGCTGAGTTCCACCACAAACCCGGCATCAACGACAACGGACACCGGCTCCTTGACCTGTGCGCCGCGCACAACCTCGTTGTCACTTACTCCTTCTTCCCACACACCCCGTCGCGCGTCTACACCTGGTACAGCCGTACCGGCAAAGACTGCAACATCCCCGACCACATCTTCGTCCGACGTCCCCACTTGAGCTCAGTACGAGACGTCCGCGCGCGATGCCCCCTGACCAGACCACTCCTCACCGTCGTCAAAACTGACCACGCCCTCGTCACCACCCTCATCCGGCTCCGTTTCTCCAAAACATGGACCCACACGCGCGCCCACCACCCACGCCCCGCTCCGACCCCCCGCTACTTCACAGACCTTCTCCGTGACCCCGACACGCGACTGAGGTACGCAGCGGCTGCCACGGACGCCCTCGCTATCCCCCCTCCTGCACCCCTTCCCCTCACCCTCGACCAACAACTGGCCCACTTCATCGTATCCATTCACGCCGCGGCCAGCGAGGTCCTAGGCCCCCGCCCACCCGAGGTCCACATCGACTTCACCCTCTCTGACCGTTCGCTCGAGATCGCCAGAAACCTGCAAGCTGCCCAAGCAGTCCAAGCACCTGGAGTCCGACCTCAAATCCTCCATCCGTGACGACTCCGAATCCCACTGGAGCGCCGCCGCCAAGCACGTGCAGAACGATTTCGACAACAACAAACCCCACACCGCCCACCGCACACTGTCCCGCCTCGCCGACCGCCCCCACGCCGCCTCCGCCCCGCCGTCCGCTCTGGCGACCACTTGTGCTTCGGCGTTCAAGCCGTGGCCGACGCGTTTGGAGAACACTTCAAACAACTCCACGACCTCACCTCAACCGTATGCCTTGCCACGCTGGACTCACACCTGGCCCATGCCCCCTCCTCTCCTCCCCCGCCATTGATGCCTCCACCCTCACGGGGCGAGGTGGAGACCGCGATCAAAACCCTCAAAAACTCCGCCCCCGGTTACGACAACATCACCGCCCCGCTCATCAAGCACGGCGGCGACATTGTCACCGGAGCCCTCCACCGTCTCATCATCTCGTGTTGGAACACCAGAACCATCCCTACCGCGTGGAAGCAGACGGACATCTGCCCCCTCTACAAGGGCGCATCATCCGGCCCGACCACAGCCGTCAAATCCTACCGCGGCATCTCCCTCCTTCCCGTCCCGGGCAAAGTCTACACCCACTTCCTCCTCACCCGCCTCGGACGACACCTGGATGACTACCTCTCCACCTACCAATTCGGCTTCCGGCCCGGCCGAGGCACCACCGCCCCCATCTTTACCCTACGCCGCCTCCAAGAGGAGTCTCATCGCACCCAAGCCCCTCTTCACGTGGCGTACGTCGACCTCTCCAAGGCTTTTGACCGAGTCAACCACACCGCCCTCTGGCACACCCTCCTCCGTCGAGGCGTACACCCCGACCTCCTCTCCCGCCTCGAGAGCCTCCACTCTGGTGCCACCGCCAGAGTCCGTGTAGGCGGCGCCTACTCTGCCTCCTTTCCCCTCGAAGCTGGAGTCAAGCAAGGCTGCCCCTCTCCCCCCTCCTCTTCAACATCTTCATCGACACCGTCATCCGATCCCTGATAGCCCAGCTCCCCAACGCAGGCATCCAAATCGTCTACGTGGTGAACGGCACTCTCCACACACCCCTCCCACGCCACGGTTTCGAATCTACCCTACTCCCCCTCCTCCTCTACGCGGACGACATAGCTCTGATGGCACTCGACATCGATGCCCTCAAAGACATTCTCGCCCGCCTCGACCAGATCTGCTCCGACCTCGCACTCGAGATCAACTACGCCAAGACCGTGCACCAAACCCTGGGTCACCCGTCTGCCCACACCGACACCCCAGCACCGATTTCCATCCCTTCCACTTCCTCCTCTAACCCCCACCTCGTCCACCCCACAGACAAGTTCAAATACCTCGGCAGTATTTATTCCACACCCGCAGCCCCCTCCCCCTCCGATGCACACCCTGGCTCCCACTCAGACGCCGGGATACTCGATGCCGAGATCTCACGCCGCATTGGCTCTGCCTGGTTTGCCTACAAACGCCCTACCCTACGGTTCTGGGACGCCCCCCCTGAAGTCATCTCTGACTCTACTAAGATCCGTCTGTACAATGCCTATGTTGTTTCCGCACTCCTTTATGGATGCCAAGCATGGACACTGACAAAGCCCACATCCACCGCCTCGAGGTTACTCACAACCGATTCCTACGCCGCCTTAAGCGGATCCCCCACAACCTTTCCCCTTCCTCCCCTCACCTCCACCATCGAGATGCACGCCAAGGACCCACCCACAGCGCCCATCAT